>VXAZ01010503.1:325847-679372 GCA_013399875.1 Gymnorhina tibicen | reverse complement strand
AAAAAAAAAAAAAAAAAAAAAGAAGGAAGAAAGGAAGAAAGAAAAGAAGCTGATGTTTGCTTCTTTTCCAGAATGTGCACACATGCTGTTTTACTGAGACCTTTACAAGCTGCTGCTGGCTAGCCATACACTCCCCAGGCTGTTTCATTATTGTTCACCCTTTCTACAGAAAACAAAATACAGCAACTTATGCCATGACATTTTGTGACATTTCCAGATACGAACATCTGGGAAGTTTAGTGTGACAGTGACAGCAAAGCTGACAATGATTTTCCAGTGCCACATACTGCCTGGGCATCTGCAGTCATTGCCTTTTCATTTTATTTTTCTCTCCCTCCCTCCCTCTCTCCTTCTCCCACCTAAATGTTTAATGCAGCCTTTCTCTATTTTGGCCTTGAAGATAGAATAATATGCCACATCTATTTCAAAGCTGTACATAGAACATTGTACCTCAAGTGCATCACAAATTGGTTCAGAGCAAAAGGGAAGAGCATTCCAGCTAGCAAGAGGAAGCGCAGCTGCACAAGTTGCTCTAATTGCAGACATTGGGTGGATTTGATCATCAGATGTCTACTCTGCATAAAATCGAAGTTAAACAGCTAAACATTAATTACTTCTATTATTGCATTTATATATTGAGATGAAAGGGGGAAAAAACCCAACAACCTACACATCTTTGGTAGTAAGCCAACTCTAGACAAGGGGGAAAAAAAAAAAGAAAAAAAAAGCTGAATAGTTGTTGCATATGAAATGTAAAATATCTCATATGTATGACAAAAGGTGCACTGGAGGAAGGTAACATTTTATAAATGACCCAAACTACAGCACTAATATGGTTAGTTAGTAAAATAATGTAAAACAAATAAAGGTACATTGAAACTGTCTGAAGGATTTGTTGTGACCTAATGGTGTGAGGCACAAACACTTAGTCAACATGTTCTTATGTCAACTTCATTTTCAACTTACACTATTTATTTTCTTTTTTCTGGTCTCTTAGACATCCACAGAAATTGTGCTTTCTCAGGGACATTCTCTCTGTTGCTTTGAGAAACAATACTGAGTGGCATTAGTAAGAACAAAAATTACATAATCTGTCTAGTGTGTTGAAGCATTTTCAGCCACAAGACCCTGTTAAAGCCTCAAAAGATTGTAACAAGGCTTTAAAATTATGTAGTGTCTTTTAAAGATAATTTCAAGGACTAATAACTCAAATAATAACTCTCTATCTTAAAAAAATATTGCAGTAGAAGATTCAGTATCTACCTAGAGTTTTATGCTGTACTTCAGTACAGGGTGACAGCAAAATGATAGATACGTAATTATTGACAGTGCAGTCACTGTTCCTGGAGGTGTTTAAGAAAAGACTGGATGTGGCACTTTGTGTCATGGTCTAAGTGGTATTGGGTCATAGGTTGGACTCGGTGATTGCAAAGGTCTTTTCCAACCTAGTTGATTCTGCGATTCTGTGATTTTTATTTGGATTTACTGCAGTCAAACACTGTTCTATGTTTGGCTGTGTTTAGACTCAAAACCTTACATTTTTTCTGTAATTTGCAGCCTTGAAATATTCATAGAGTTGCTTTAACAAAAAGGGCTAAGATGAAGAAAAAGATAAGGTACTAAAGGGAAGAATAAAGTTTTTCAGTGAGCATTTTGTTCATATCCTCTAGGAAAATTTACATTAACTCTTTTTCAGAATTGCTTTATTGGAAGAATAGAAACACTGTATTGAGTCCAGTCCACATCTCTGTCCCAGACTGGACAGTATTCCTAGAAAGAGTATCAACTTTCTTGGATGGAAAACTATCTTCCTACTCTTTGTTGTCAGATATCCCCTGAAACACAAGGTTTTATCTTCCTTGAAAAATACTCTTCTTGTGAAAATCTTTCTAACAAACTCATTTATTAGAGTATTTCCTGAAGGCAAATGCTGAAGGAGTGTGGTAGCAAAGTGCAAAGTCTATAACATGTCATTTGGAAACCAGAGAAATGACATATTGGGCACATAGTGTAATTACTTGCTCAGACCAGAGAAGCTGGTGCTCCTGGAGGATGCTTCCATGCTGCTTTCTGGTGAGTGTTTGCCTGGCCACGAGACAGCAATGACTTCCAATAGATAGATGATTTTCTACTTTCCCCTATAAATATATATAATGAGTCAGAGAGACTGTCTGGGTTTTATGGACTGCCATTAGCAGTTGTCATTTCAGCCTGAGACAATTCTGATTGAAATAAAGTAATTTCCTGAATATATTAAAATAAAGGAGATTGTTATAATCTTAACAGCAAAATAATGTGATGAATCAGATTCCACAAAAGGTTTCTTTTTCGCCTCTTTCCCTTTTCCATCCTCCCCGTCTTCCCCCAGGTTTCTCTTCACTGTAAACTCTCAGACATCTTCCATTTACTTTTCAGGACCTTTGTTTTATTTTGCTTTGCCCCTTTTTATCCTCTGAAAACCTAAGCAAATTGATAGAGCAAAGCACAAATACAATGCCAACAGCTTACAGAGAGCTTTCCTTAGAAGACAGCAGGCAGTAGACTTGGATTTTCTGCTTCACAGTATGGGGATGCAGCAAATATGACCAGCTGTTCCATGGAGAGTTTTGGCTCAGTAAAACCATTTTGTACAATGATGCTCTGGCCTGGCCCCAAACTTTCTTTCTCCTAAGCTCCCTTATGCAGCGTACTGGAGACCTTAGTTGGCCAAGGGATGCAGTGTCCCACTTCACCTCACCCCAGCCCCAGGCATCTTTTCTGCAGTTTGAACCACCTGTGGAGAAGAAATATTCTTTCTATTGCTTTCTGTTGCTTTTGGCCCCTGTGTATCAGTATCAGCAAACACAAGGTTCTTTGTGTCCTCTTCCTTGCCTCGTGGTAGGTTCACAGTGTTGCATCATCCAAAACACCTACTCTGCATTTTTGGCTTGGTTAAGTGACCCCCTGTTCACCCTGACCTTTGCTTCCTTCTCTTGAGGCAGGAATAGCAAATTTAGTCCTGTTCATAGCAGCTCTTTTTCCTCCATTCCTAAGCATTTCTCCTGAAATTTTCACCTTTGTGAACTGGCAACTGCTTTGCAACTTCTCTAAAAATCTGTTCATAGATTTTTTTTTTTTTTTTTAGGTAAACTCTGAATTAGTTCTCAAATTGTTTCCCAGATTTTTGTGTGAATGTTGCTACAAAAACTCATCTGTCTTCCATGTGACTCCTGTGCTGTAGTCTGACTGCAGACTAGTTTGTAAATGTACATTGCTGGAAGCTTAAAAAATCCTAATTAATTATTTGTGCACTGAATATTACCATACTTGTGTGGGTATTATTGGTACCCATGGGTGACCAGGCTGGAAGAACCAGGGCTGATGATATACCAGAATTTAATCTGAAAGTAGGAAATCTTGTGAAGTAGGAAATACCTCAAGCACTCTGGTGATGGAATCCCAGCTAATCTGTCTCAAATGGACCATGGAAGTTTTTGGGGGTAACCAAAATATAAAGGTTAGAGGATATTTTGCTGTCACATGGAGTCTGAAACAGAGAAGGTTCACTTGTCACCTTTTTGCTACCCCTTCTGGATGCTGGGCACAGTATTTTACATGACTTCAACTCTTTAGCTAGTTTCTGTGCCTCACTTTTGAGAGAGACTCCCATAGACTTTTTGATTTACATTCATTCTCTCCCTACCCGACATAATAGAACTCACACAGAATGGTACTAGAAGTAGGAATTGCATTGTGTTGCTTATAAACCTACATAGATTGTGAAGGACATATTAAGATAGTTTTGTTAAATAGCATGAATGTGAGTTTTGCAAACAATTTAACAAAATACACGATAAGAACAAGGGAATATTACAAAAATCAGGAAAAGTTAAGAAAAATCTCTCTGGTTTTTCAGGCTGCGGGACAAGCGACAACATGTTAGTTTTGGTTTGTGTGCCTGATCTGTGAATACAGCTATTAGGGGTTTGAGCTGCCTTACCGAGCCCCTGCTTGGGACTGCACACATACTGTTGCACTCTGATTTTCCCTCTGACATGATGCTAGGTTTCACCCTGAAGCTCGGTATTATTTTGTGCCATGTGTTAATTTCCTGCATGAATGCCTTATTTACCTTCATTTAGAGTATTCTGCAGGTAGAAACAGAACAGTACTTACTGGCAATATTTTTGGTGGCAAAACACTGAAGGACAGCTCAGGGTCTTGCATAGCTCCAGGGTATCACCACTGTGAAAGCAATTTGGAGGTGTGATTTGTCATTAAGGAGAACTAGTTTCCTAAATACTGGTGCTTCATAGGACTAACCACAAATACGAAGTTTTGCAGTCTTCTCAAAAAGAAGAGATCTAATAATTTCTGGGCTTCATTCAAAAGCCACTCAAGTCAATGGGAATCTTTCCTGGAATTTCAGCCAGTGTTTGATCTGGCTCCCAGGAACATTTCTTTTTGTTTGCAAGTGGTAAGAACAACTGAACTCTTGGGGATAAAGTTACAGTTTTATGTAGTAATTGAGCAGGGTTCTTTTACTAAATTGTTATTAGGTATCAGTAGCTGTTCCAGCTATTTTTTTTTCTTTCCTTGTAAGATACAATAGTTACTGCACATTGCTCTGTTTTATGAGCATGATACATGTATCTATACAATTTATATTCGTTTTTCTATAAATTGGGTGCACTGACTTCAGTAGTTGTAGTTTTAGTGGGTGTTCAACAAGGGCAGCTCAATATGCAAATTCTTTAAGAGAACTTTACCCAATGCATCGACCTTTGCAGAAGATCCATTCAGTACTGTACCATATAGAGGCATCATTCCTTTGCAGAGTTTCTAGTTGTTTTCCTTTGTTACTTGTGTAGGTTTTGATTTTCAAAGTTGTCTTTTGGGCACTTGCACCGTACATATGATTTTTCGATTTTCTTGGAGGTTTTCTATTTGCTTTACTCTGCAGTGATTGGATCCTCTGTTGGTGAGCTTCCAAACCATGGAGCTAGTGTTTTTGGAGTAGTAGGGTCCACGTTTCTTCAGTTGCATTTAATGACTAAATACATGCCTAGTTTGCTAGGCTGTTTGGGCAATGTACATTAAATGTTTAATTTTTCCATTTTCTCCTTCACTATTCTCTTCAAGGGCTAATAAAACTGTTTTTCTGTGTTTGAAGCTATATTCAGCAGTGGAGAGGGTTTAATGTTTATGTCTGTGTGAGTTTATGTGCTTGTGGTATTGGCTGGTTATTAGAAATAAATATTACATGTATATGAATGCATGTATACCATAATTGTGAGAGAGTAGAAAAGGGATGTAGCTAGATGTAAAGTATTTGTTCTTAAGCTTTTATGTTATGTACTTCTCTTCACTTCTCCGTCTAGGAGCAGAGAAACATGGTTTGTGTTTGCTTTGAGGGTGAATATGGGGGCTGCTTAAATTGAAGCCACAAAAACCTCTTACTACCTTTTGCATTTCCAGAGCAAAGTGCAAGAAAATTGAAAGCAGAAGGAATACTTTTGAAATTAAGCTTATACAATACTAGTACAGTAACACATTTTAGCAGCCTACAACTTGCCACCATAAGATACCATATGAGTCAGAAGCTTAGCACAATTTCTGCGAACACTCAAGCTTCAGGGAACTTCACTTCTGAATTCAGATATAAGAAGCAACTTTACCTATTGAAAGATAATTCCATAATTGCCAATTTCATGGTTTCTTGCCCTTTTCTCTGATGCTGGTCACTGTCAGAAAGAGGGTATTGGACTAGATAAATTGGTCTGAATCACTATGACAATGGCTGTTACTGTGAGGAAATGATGATTTCTGCTGGTATCTTACCAATAAGAGCACTTCTAACATGTATGCACTAGGCTGAGAAACATTCTGTGAAAACTGACAAACATTGTGTTGATTTTAGAATGCACAACTTTAACATGCAAACTGATCAGCTTGTTTTTTATTGGAGCAAAATTAAATAATGCTTTGTACCTTTTTAAAAGAAACATGATTCAGAGTTCTGCTTAAGCTAATGGAAGTTCAGGGCTAGTAAATAGTGTGGAATACAGGATGGGTGGAGTGTTTCAGAAGAGCAGCTTATGACCTTTTCAGGAAAACAAACCTGAAATTTCTCCCAAATTTCAAATTTTTATCACGATGATTTTAGGTCTATAACTTGGGCTTCTAGGCCACATGGTAATACAAATAATAAACTGTAATTACACAGTTAAATATTCTATTTTTTCCTGCTTACTCTTTTCCTAGCTTCAGTAGCAGCAGCAGAACTAACAGTCCTTTTAAAGTAGTGACTAGTGCACCAGAGTAGATATGCTTCATGGGAAACTTTCCTGCAGCAGGTTACACATAGGACTTCGGTTGCTTTTTGTTTTATATTTTCTTCTCCTTCTGTAAAAACATTCTCCACTAGGTGTCCCAAGAACAAGGAATGTAGGATTAATGTCTTTTAGTTTTAAACTTTGACTATTTTCCCCAAGTCAAGCATTCCTCATACTGCTACGTTTGCTTACATTTTAAGGATTTATTGTGTTCCTGACTAAGTACTTCTAGAAAATGGATAGCAAAAGCTAAAACAGATACAACATACTTTAAGTAATCTTCTTCTTGATTCCTGCCTCATATGCATTTAAAATTGATCTCAAGGATATCACCAAGGCATCTCTAAACACCTAGCTGCAGAAAGAATTTTGTTAGGTCTGTCCTTAAGACTTAAGGGAAAAAAAGCCATTCAAACCTTATTTTAGAATACAAGCTGATCTGTCTGGTACATTTGAATCCAAGATAATTCTTGAAGTTTCCAGAAACTTGTGAGAAAACCAAATTTTTCAAAATTTTGCATAAGAATATGCATCAAACCTGTTGAACATGCTGCATACTTCTGTGCTGTGGAGAAAAGAGCTTTCATTAATGAGGACTCACTGGAACCTATAAAAGTATTTGGCAAGGACCTTGAATTGTCATTGCAGATTCAAAGGCAGGAAACAACAAAATATACATATACTGTGTGCCTTGTGGGGACAGAACAGACTGATGCAAATTCCTGCTGAGAGGGAGCCAAGATGATCAGATCTTCTTGGTCATAAAATTTATTCATTGGGAAGCTTGCAGTTTAGAATGTGAAATTGTTAGGTCCTTCTGGCATGGTATGATTTTCTTAGTTATAATAAGTTTACAGATTTTGTTGATGAGGTCACCACAGGAGCATAGAAAAGAATTTAAATCCTTAATTGCTGAGGGACAGTTAGCAGCAGGAGCACCTTTACAAACAGCTCTAGATGCTGCAGTTACCCTGTTACAGTCAGTGGAAATCTGTGTGGTAATGAGGCGCTGTCTTCTTGACTCTGGAGTTCTGAGATCCCAGGAGCAGTGTAGTCATCAGAGGAGGATCTTCTGTTTGGATGATGCAAATTAGTTCTGCATGAAAAAGGGCAATGCCCTTCACACTTTGGAGGATTTATTAGCTTTTAGTTTCAATGTGTATGTGACTGCAGTAAAAGAGAACAGAATTTTGTGAGAGCTGATCCATGGATAGGAAAAAAAATAGAGAAATTTCTTCTTTGGGATAGCAGAAGACCCTAGTACCTGCTCAAGGTATTATGAAATACTCCATTTCTTATTGATTTAATCTAGTAACGATCGTGACAAGACTGTTGAGTTACCATTTTGCCATGTTTATGGATTTGAGTCACTTTTCCTTGCATTTTAAGCTACCTTTTCTCATTCTTGGTATAGAGGTACTCAACAACATAGACTTCAAGGTCAGAGAATGTTGTAGGTTGCCTGATACCTGTCCCCAGCTGTTTTCTCCTTAGAATCCACTTTTCCCAGAATCTGTTTCTAGAGGAAGTGAAACTCTGTGATCTGCAAGAGGGGAGGAAGTTACTTGTAAATAAGGAGGAGTTTCTGTTCACATTGTTCCATGATTTTCCCTCACAAAGGAGGGCTTGAGAGCCCTCCCTACCTTCGTTACCCTGTTTTAATTCAGAGCACTTTGTTATATTCTCAGATGATAGTAAATACTTGACAACACCTACAGATCAACTTGCATTTTTTCGTATAGCAGTCCTCCTAACTGTGTCTATGCTAGATAAGCAACATTACCTGAAAACAACTTACAGACAATTTAGACGTAGAGTTGGCAGTTTTCTCCTTATTTACTTCCAATACAAAGGTCCTGGCAAAGTAAAGACAAAGAAGATACTATTTTTAAAAAGACCATGATGACTTTTGTGTGGAGATGTAAGCCTTCATGATATTGTCTCTTTATGTAATTGGTATAAGAACATAATGTCCACAGAAGGACAGAACTAAACTCTAAGTAGCCTGTAATTCTCTTTCCAACACCTTAACAGTACATATCTTGGGAACAGTGCATTTAAAGACCAGCCATGTAGTGATACTTTCCCAGAATATTCTCAGCCTCCAGGAGCTGACCCTGAGACTACCTCAGTTGTTGAGAGCATGGTGGCAATAACACCAAGGTTGTGGGTTCAATCCCTGTACAGGCCATTCACTTCAGAGTTGGATTTGATGATCCTTGTTAGTGTCCTCCATCTGAGAATATTCTGTGATCTGAGTTATAAGTCAGAGCTTCTTTATAGTTAATATGTCTACAGGGATTTCCTGAACTGGTAAAGGCTTTCCTGAAATTCCTGGAACTTTTGTAATTCATCCTGTTTTCTTATCCAAGCCTTGAGTTCTTGCTAAGAAATGCATCCCTGTAGATCTCATTTGTTAGCATAATTTCACCAATCATCTGATTAGGGAGACCTTAATCTCAGTGTTTAGATGCTTCAGTCTTTATATGTAGAAAAAAAAAACAAAAAAAACCCTGCTAGATTTTCCGTCAGACTCCTAATTTGCTTGTTATGAAGTTTATCTAAAGATTACCTAAAAAGTTTTCAGAGATTATAAGGCTATGTGTTAAAGTAACCGGGCCAGAGCTGCAGGGTGATACAGTTCCAGCAAGTTGGAACAAGAGCTTTTCCTGCCTCTTTGAGAGGCATCTCACTCACTGGCAGATTTATTTAAAACTGCATGGACTATTAATTAGAGGAGTCTTCCAAAATATGTACTCATTCTATAAGAGTAGTATTTTGCAGTCTATTTTTAGGATAGCTCCAAATCTCCACAGTGTTTAGCTGAAGTCTCTGCATTTAAGTCATTAAGCAAGCATTACAAACTCTGAATGAGAAAGAAAATCTACTTACAGAGCACCAGAAGTTCTTGTGCATTTGTTGTCCGTGACTTTATAATAATGCATACCATATTGTGGCTAACTTTTCTTTCCCTATATTACAAACCATGATGAAGATTGTGTTCTGCAATGAAGAAAGACCTGAATGTAGCTTTACCTTTCCTCTTCCAGGCTGTGGCGGTTTGGGCCAAATTCAGGGAAACGTCCAAAAGGAACGTCTCCTCAAAGGAAGGCAGGCCACAACCACCCCTCCCCCACCAGGTTCAGGAAAAAAAAAAAAAATTCCTCGGAGGAAAGTGAAGGAGAAAATAAAAACTATTTATTTAACAAACACACAAAATGAATAATAATAATGCTAAATAACAAAACCTCTTGTGAGAGAAAACCTGAAAGATTTTAGAGTCCTGTGGGTGTAGTCTCTCTCCTCCTCCTCAGAGCTGGGTTGGCGTGGGCCCCCTGTCCGGGCCTAAGGTGTAAATTTTCCCAGCGTGTTCTGGTGTTCTGATGTTCTGAACAAGTCCAGAAGAGAAGAAGGGAAAAAGCCGAAGTTCCAGAGAAGGAAAAAAACTTAACTCTCCATCTCTCTCTGAAGAAACAGAGCCGAAAAGCTGGCTGAAAAGCAAGAAGAGAGCTTCCTCTACTCCTCAGCAGCAGTAGCTGATCTCTGTGTCCTTGAAGCACAAACTGTTTTGAAAAGTTTGCACAGTTTTTTTTTCTCCCTCTCTCTCTCTCTCTTGCAGCCAGTTTTAAAGGCATAGAAAGGCTCAGGAATCATGTCTGGGCATAGAGCGGTCATAGGGGATGCAACAGCATAAAATCACCCCAAGACACAGGCACAGAAATCACAGTGCAACCTTTGCCAGGTATTGCAGCATATTCCCTTACTGACACTTTGAAACCTGGGAGTACTTCATGGAGGCACATCATCCTCGGGATGAAGAGCAGACATGTCAAGAAGCTGTATTCAGCTTTTCTGTTAATCACTAAAGTCTATTTTGCTTCTAGTTCTGGGCATTTCTGTAGTTCTTACCAGCTCAGCTACTTTTGTGATTCTTTTGAATGTGTTTACACTTTGTTTGACTTTGAGAAAAGTGTAATTGTTTTCACAGCCCTGGGAATCACTTACAGCTTCACATACAGAGGAGTAAGCAAAACCAATGATATGTAAATTAACTGCTTGTTTTACCCCAAAGAAACCATATTTGGATGAAATATAATTCCGAGTATTCTAATTTTGCTTAATGCTCTGCGGCAGTGGTTGGGAGAGTTAAATGGTATAATCTTCAGTACTCATCAGAAGCTCTGGGCAAGGAATGAGCATTTTATGGCTTATCAATCAGTGGCTGCCAAAGACCTTGCAAAGAAAAATGAATTTTGATTGGTTAATGTATGTATTTCTCAAGAATTGTAACCCTCTGAACATAATATATTGTACTGAACAGGTGAGCAAAATACCAGTTAACACATAAAGACAAATCTGACACTGCACCATCTACATTTTTTGTAGAAAATATTTACAGCTTTTCTTTCTAAATAGGCTATATAGAACATCTGTATGAAGAATGGCTCTAAAGTACTCCTGTGCAAATATGTGGCTGTGTCTAGCTAGGTCCTGATTTCAGCATGACCGGGGTATGTAGGACTAGCTTTCCCATCATTATTAGCAAAATTTAAATACCTCCTTAAAGCCTGTGGATCTGACGAGGCAACTTTCCAAACTGGCTTCTGCAGGCAGTGCCATTCATGTCAAGACATTGGTGCTTTGGGGCTGGGTTCACTGGCGCTGCCTTCAGCCTCCTAGCAAAGCAGGATTTGGTTTGTCTGGACCCAAACAGATCTGTCTTAACAGCTTTGTCACTATCCTTTATAAGAGTGGAACTACCAAAATGACAGTGTCTGGACCAGCTGCACCAAGTGTCTGGCAGAGGAGGTCACGCTGCTTGTCCTTACAAGCACCAGCATCAGCTGAAGCTAGGGCAGTCAAGTGAATTGTGTCTACAGCTGAGGGTATTGTCCCTTTACTAGAAGGAGTATCCTGGTTTAGGAATGGTACTCCCCAATTCAGTACCCCCACACCATTTACTGGGAGCAGCAATGAGATAGGAAAAAAAACCCCAGTAACAGCAGCAACACTAATGACAGAGGGTACAAGAAAACAAATGATTCACATGGGGAAAAAACCCTGATAACAGACAATGATGGGCAAGGCAAATGCTACATGTACAAAATAACTTTCTGCTTGCAGTTCATTTATATGAGAGAGATAATCAACTGGTCAGATTTAGATAGTCTCCAGTATTTCACTCCACCGAAATGATAAAAAGTAAGATTGCAAGAGAGTATTTGATCCCGTCCATCATATCCAATACATCCAATATCTGAACTTCTTAAAAAACTTTTAATAAAACATTTTTTAAAAGACATGGCCAACATGTGAGTGTTCTTTAACACAAAATGTTTTAGAAGATGAGCCTGATGATTATAATAGCCATTGTCAAGGTGTAAGGAATTCTAACATGGCAGTACACTAGCTAGAATTTTTAAGAAATTAAACTGTTGTATTAAATTTCAGCAAAAAATACCATGTAATAGAGTAAAACCTATTATTAATTTTCACCTATTAGGTGATTTGGTTTATACAGATTAAGTACCACACTGGAAAAACATTCAGACACTTAAAAAAAATTAATGAGAAGTTATGCCTCCCTAAATCATCACGTTCTGTTTAATTTCATCATTTTCCTGTCTTATTCTGATCCATTTCAGAACTTATAATCATACCAGGTAAGGTAAGCCAGAGAGGTCACTGGAGACAGAAAACTCTTCTAAATGTGGACATAGCTAATCCTCCAGCTCATTCCAAGATTTTCCTTAGGAGTTAAGGATGGTGCAGCTCTGTATCACATTCAGCAGCTGTTATTTTGGAACTGACCATCCAAGACAAAGGGGATAAAATACCTACTTCCACAGGGATGTGAAGACAAGATAATTTGGAACAAACTTGTGTTTCAAGTTTCAAGAGAGGTAAATATTTCAAAAACAAGGGGGGAAAAGAAGGCTGTGTTGAGGTAACCTTGTTGAAAATGTTTGGAACAATGGAGTTGTGTTGAAAGCGTGGGTCTGATGTCTTAAGAAATGTAGAGCCAGGTATATGCACATCTCCACTTTCACAGTTCTGTTGTCTTCGATTGCAGCTATCACTTTCCTCAATTGAAAATGCATGTTGGTAATTGTAAATCCATATGTGATATTTTAGTGAAGAAAGAAAAAGCTGGAAAAACTTAGTGCCATAAATCCACTGACTTGCCTTTAGTCTTATTTTCAGCAACAAAAGGAAGTAAGTCTTAAAACTTTACATAAAGCTCTCCGGCTGTATATTGCTATTACTCCTGATTCATTAAACACTTTCGTGCTAAAATTAAACTTGTGGATTTGTGCAATGGTGCTGTAGTATCTGGAGAGATCCATTATTCTTTGAGTCAGTAAGTCCATAACTATAAACTGTAACCCTGTGACTCTTCAGCAAGAAGAACATCTGATTACAATAGATAAAGCAAGTAAGTGATTAGAAGCTTTTCTCCTACTTTGATTTAGGATTAATTTTCCTGGGTTAGTTTTGGTGGTTTTTCACCCCATATTAGCCTAAGTAATTTGTAGCCAAATGTGAAGGCTTTAACTTAACTTTGTTCAGTGCCAGCAGAGGTAGGTGCATTGCTTGTGTGGAGAGTTGTTGCTTGGGTTATTTTGTACAGCTGTTAGCTCAGGTGTTTTGAGTTCATTCTCCTGAATCTGGAGGGGGAAAAAAAGTGTTGTGGAGAGGTATTCAAACAGTTTCAGTCCTTCAGTGATTTAGTTTTATCATCATCACAGAAACTAGACTGGTTACCAATCTGAGTGAAAACAGAAAAACAGAAAACAGAAAAAAGGCTATGTGATGCTTCCAGATGGACGTGACTAAAAGCTTCAGCACACTCAGGTTAGTGAGTTTCTATGGGGGAATGAGTAAGATGAGATTCAGCATGTATGGAAGGCTAACACTGCAATGGTTATAATGTCTTTATAAAGATGTCTCAGTAGCCAAAGGTTTAAAAAAGTGCAGGTAGTTACTCACCTCTGGTAAGGGTGAGTGGTTTGTGTGGGTGGGTGGATTAAATTAAATTCCATTGTGAGTTATTTTTCTATCCCTCTTCTGAAGATCTCTCTTATCATCTCAGGTCTGTTACTCAGAGTGTGTGGGATGATGGCTGGAGTAAAATTGCTTTTTTTTATCTGGACGTAGGAGGTTTACCACTGGATGTGGTTATTTTATGTGACTTTTTTTGTGGTAGAAAGTTGATGCATGGGAACAAAGAGAAGCCTGTTGAATCTTAAGGTAAATAGAGGATTAAGGACTTCAGTAGGTGTTATTGTTCAGTGCCATATCCTCTACAGTCTTGTAGGGCTGATTTGCCACAGGGAGACTGTGTTAAATAACCTGGGGTGACAAAACCAGGATGTGAGTAAAAATCCTGAATAGTAATGATTACTGGGGTTTTATCTTGTTATGCAAGTTGCTGTTTTGTTTGTATTACCTCTTAGTGATAAAGACTGGAATAGTATTCTGATCCCCTGAGTTGGACTAGTACTCTGATCTCTTGAGGCATGGAGATAGAGCAGCTCATAGCCCACACTGTAGTGGGAAATCCCAAATAATGGTTCTCAGAGTCTCAATTGCAAGAACTGTGATTCTCAGTAGAGTGGTAGGAAACAGATGAATATAGGGCAAGAAGAAGTATCGGTGAAGTATTATGTCCTAAAGAATACTATAAATAATCTATGCAAAGATTATGTGCAAGATTACTGATCTTTTCCTCTTGAAATACAGTCTTTTCATGTCTCTCTCTGTGTATATATACATATCATAAGGGTGACTTGTTTGCTTACATAGCACTGTCTCCCCTGACGCCAAGGGAAGAAGTTTCCCTGAGTAAGAGAATTAAACCTTTGTTATATTGCATGGTCTGTGCACACTCAAATACTTAAGCACTTTTGCATGAAGGTTTCTGTGTGATTTTTAATATAGAGGTGACATATTTTGAGGTTTGCTTTCAAACAGTCTGTTGCATATTTAAAATTATACTACATCAATGAATTAAGTTGTCAACTTGTTTTTGCAAGCAGCTTGACTATTTATGGTCAGAGTTTGCCTATCGTGAGAAGCCAGACCAGGCTTTGGATAATCATAGGCCAGATTTGTTGGGCAGCCCAAACAATTTCTGCATATAGAAAAACACATAAGAAATCACAGAATATCCTGAGTTGGAAGGGACCAACTAGGATCATCATAGTCCAGCTCCTGGCTCTTCAAAGACACTCCCAAGAGTCACATCATGTGCCTGAGAGCATTGTCCAAATGCTTCTTGAACTCTGTCAGGCTGGTGTTGTGATCACTTCCCTGGGGAACCTGTTCCAGTGCTCAGCCCCGCTCTGGGTGAAGAACTTTTTTCTAATATCCAACTTAAACCTCCCCTGACACAACTTCAGGCCATTCCTTCAGGTCACGACAGAGAAGAGATCAATTTCTGTCCCTACACTTCCCCTCACAAGAAAATTGTGGACAACTATGAGATCTCCCCTCAGTCTCCTCTTCTCCACTTGAACAAACCAAGTGACCTCAGCCGCTTCTTGTATGGTTTCCCTTCTAGACTCTTCACCATCTTTGTAGCCCTCACCTGCATGATCTCTAATAGCTTTACATAATTTTTTATATTGTGGCATCCAAAATTGCCCCCAGCACTCGAGGTGAGGCCGCCCCAGTGCAGAGCAGAGCAGGACAATCCCCTCCCTTGCCCGGCTGGAGATGCTGTGCCTGATGCCCTCCAGGACACAGCTGGCCCTCCTGACTGCCAGGGCACTGCTGACTCATGTTCAACTTTCCACTGACCAGGACCCCCAGGCCCCTTTCCATGGGGCTGGTCTCTGGTCTTTCGTTCCCCAGTCTGTACCTACATCCAGGGTTGCCCTATCCCAGGTGCCAAATCCGACACTTGTTTTAACATCTGCTAATTTGAGTGTATACACTCAACAATAAGGTATGTTTTGTTGATGAGTCTACTGTAAAAAATTTTCTTGCTTTCAGTGTGAACTTGTGAATATGCTTTACATGATCTATGTTTCCTGCAAATGAATTGAAGAAGGGCACGGGACCTTAGCTGGATCAAAAGAAATCTTGTTCTCTGTTGCTGGTTGGTTATATCTTCATGTCCAGGTAAACCACGGGCTAGGTTTAAGTGGCAGGGAACAGTTGAAACATGTATAGTTGGAACTAAGATTTCACAGCGGGAGCAAGAAGAGATCAATATAGAATTCCAGCTAGGGAATTCTAATCTATGAAGATGTGACCATGATGTTAGTTATTTGATGTAAGATGATACGCTTTTTCCTTTTTAAGAAATTGCTCAAAGGCTAGTGTAATAAAAGCTCTTCTTTTAATAAGGAATCACTGGGTGAAATTCCTTGGCCGGTGTTCTGGAGCAGGTAGCTCTAGTTAATCACACTTAGGGCCCACAGAACCAAAGACTATCTTTCTTCCTTGGCTCCAAGCTAGTAAAAATATCCTTGCTGAGGATTTAGCAAGTGAACAGTTGTGTACAGATTTATTGAAGCTATGACAGTTTTACATAAAGCAGAGAAACAGAAGCTCCGAACTTTGCATTACGGAATTCTATTGACCTGATACCTTCGTTGCTGGTGGTCTAGAAGATTATCTAAAGAAATATTCATATAGAAAGCTAAATAAAATAAAAATTTCCAGCTTTATGACAAATCTCTACATGTTCAGGAGGATAAGAAAATGCTTCTGATCAGAGTTTTAGAAACAATGGAATTTCTTTCTTTGACAGCAGAAGAGATCAATTGAAATTTTTCATCCTGTACACTTAGTCCCTCACTTAACACTCTCAATCAAGAAAAGTGGGGTTTTTTTCCCCCTAAATTAGCTCATTGATGAAGGGAACATGATGATCTCTCTAAAGTGCAAGATAATGTTAGAAAAAAATAACGGTCAGCCACTGAATTATAGCTGTGGAACAAAGAAAATGGGATCAAGTGTGGTTGGAAAGATGGTCTTGGTTAAGAACTTTGTTCTTTCTATCTTGCTTAGATTTGTGAAATAGAAGCAGGTCTACAAAATAGAAATTTACAGCATGATCTATGGTAAAATGTAGAGTACTGCATTTTGAAAACTTATTTTTGTATGCTGGAACACAAAATTAAAATGCTAAAAGCCTTCAATATTAGGTGGTTCATCTGCTGATCAGTCATTTTAATGTAGCTGTGCTGAAATCAACTAGTGAAAATCAGTCTCCTGTTAATTTTTGAGACTGGGAGATGACTGGTTTTTTTGGGTTTGTTTTATGTGTATTGCAATACTTTTGAGAATGTACTGGTTACAGCTGGAGAACATTTTGCAGGACTCTGGAGTCAGTGTTCAATTTAAAAGATGTATTACGCATAAGAAACATTTAAGATTAAAGGGTTTTATTTTGGCCAAGTAAATTACTATCGTGCCCTTTCAGTCTGTAACAGTGTTTACAATAGAAAAGAAAACTCTTTGGAGTTTTTTGTGCTTCTGGAGGCCAAAGCTTCAGGAGGCTTTATAGCAATACATGTTCCAAGATAAAACTGTATTTTTTTAGCTAAGTTCTCAGAGTGGGAACTGCCTAACTCTCCGAATTAATACTGTAGCTAAAGAACTATAAGAGACAGGAAGAATAAAGTTCCTGGAAAATGAGGATGATTAACAGAGCTACCCTTCTTTGAGTGTGCATAGTCTTTAATCAGCCTTAGGATACATGCACTTTACAGTGTTATTCAGCCCATAATCATATACATTAGTATTTATAATCTGACAATAACGGAAGATTAGCTGTAACCGAGAACCATTCATTTTAGTTGTGACTCCATTCAAATGAAGGGAAAAGCATCTCCCCTTCTAGGCTGGGACCGTGCAAGGTAGCAGTGTGGGCGGTTTCCCTAACGCTGTGGGTATTGTGGCTTTCTGTTTTCCATCTGATTGCTTCATACTGCTCTTTGCTCCAATTTTTGTACTTTACTGTAGTCATAAAGTGATTACACACATAAAGAGGAAAACAGGTAACATATTCCTGTGGGGTTTTTAGTATTTTTTTACTCTTTGCTTCCTGTGTAGGACCTGTTGAGTAACTGTTGTCAGCAATTTGGTGCTGGCTGGGCGGATGTGCTTTCTGATGTTGGAAAAGAGAAAACTCTTGTGCTTTTTAGGGCTGATGGGAGGTGCCAGAAATACCAGAGAACTGACACTCAAATGTATTTAGGAAGTCAAAACCTAGTAAATATAACTAAAAGTGCTTAAGCCCTTTTTTAAAATCTCAGCTTTGTGATTTGGGACATGTTCTTCTCTCCCAAACACTGTGTATGTGTGATGGAAGAGGAGGGTAAAGCATCCTCCTTGATATGAATGGGGAAATTGGCAGAATGGGAGCCTCTCTGATAACGACATGGTGAATTGAAGAGGCCATCCATCAACAGATGGAAGTAGAATTAGGGAGGTGGCAGCCAGCAGGAGAAGAGGGCAAGAAAGCAAAACTGCAGGCTCTGATACTTGATGTTTGATGCTTGAATTCCAGCATCAGCTGGAATTCTATGCATTGTCTTGTTCCAACTCCCTCCTCTAGTTAATTGCTTGAGGACAAGAGACACCCAAAAGCAGATTAGCTCTCAGGACGAAAAATTTAGACAGCGTAGATTGTTTCATTCAAATCATTGCAAGTGCAAAACAAACCAGAAAATTCTGACTGTTCAGTGCTGCTGTATTTCTCATATTATCTAAATCTTCATACTGTTTCTAGAGTTCCTACTTTAGCTGCCTTTTCGGAGACAAGTGTGAGAAGAAAAGGCAGTCAAGATGATAAATGGGAACATCAGTGTTTGTATGATTAAGGTTTTGGGGAACTAGAATTAATTTCAGCCATATTTGCATTTGCTTGGACTATTTCTATTTACCAAACAATTAAATCTGTGATTCTCTTGCTGTTTCTACTTGGAGAGATGCTTGCAAAAGAATGCCTGAATGAGATCCCTCATAAATTTTTGCCCTGTTTCCTACTTGGTAGTTAAAACCACAACTATCCCTTTGTCTTTTGCTGCTATCACACTCTACTCAGCCTGTTGCCTGGCTATATGGGAATTTTCAGTTGCAGTTCAGAGGAATTTATGGCCCATCGTGGGCACCAACACCATCAGATAAAACAGTTTTAAAGAACTGTGGAAAAAACTTTGAAGTTCCCTCAACATCCCTGACATCAATTTCAATTTCTCATATTTGTTGCCTGTAAGCCTCTTGCTGGCTGAGAAAAAGAGGGTATTGTCTCTCATCAACAGCAGGACTGTTTGCCAGCCCTTTGACTCGACAGGAGAATTTCGAGCTTTTGCAAAATTTGCAGTTGAGCAGATGGACAGCACACAGGAGGCCAAAATGACACAAAGGGAGCCCTTGGTTTGTAGAGCACAGTCTGGATCTGTCTCTGGATTATCAGCTTTGTGCCCTCTGCAAACAAGGCTGATACCAAAAAAAGAGTACAGGACTGAGACTGAAAGAAAATACTGTGATGTGTAAGAGCACAAAATGTGGGTCAAGACTTTTAAACATCCTCCCTAGTTCTTCAAACTGGATAGGGAATGTGAAAATTTTAAGACTTACACACAAGAAGCTTTGCTGTGCTTTCTTACTCAGCACATGCCTTGCAGTTAGTAAACACACAGATAGCTTTTGAATTGTTTCCACCAAAAAATGTCAAGGCACATCACTGTGACCTTGCAAGACATAGGGTTCCTTTCTAGTACAGCTTCACTCAAGATTTTCTGAGCAGAAAGCACTAGTTTGTGCAGTCTTGCTCAGACTTCACATGGTGACCCTGAAAAAATGATTAATGCAAGAGGGTAGCCTTTCCTCTTCAGAATTAGGAATAGAAAATAAGTTAATTCATGGGAAAGGGAAGGAAAAGGAAAAAAAGAAAAGAAAAAATTAAGAAGCACACTGAGGCTTAAGAACTCATTTGGTCGTCTCCTTCCTCAAAGGCTTCTTCCTTTGTTGGAGGCTGAGGTATTGTCACTTGACCCACAGGACTTTAAAGGAGAAACTCATGACAGATTGTTCCCAAAGGATTTCTTTGATACTGTAGTCAAATAGTCATAAAAATTCCAGAGCTGCTGCTGGAAAAGCAGGGGGCAGGGTAGGAAATAAGTGGAAAAAGGAGAAAAGCTAATAGTAAAAAGGAGTCTGATTCTTTCCCCTTAGGACAAGACATGTAGATAAATTCAGAGGTCCTTGAAGGAAAACTCTGAAATGTCAATGATGTGGCAATGAAAAAAACCCCACCCAACCAAATCCACTGATTTTACTAAAGCATTGCTCTTCTGGTGTAATATATTAAAAATAAATTTAAAAAGTAAGGATTCAATTGACAGTATATTCTGCCTCTCCCTAGCAGTAACTCCCCACTTGATATTCTTCTGGAGATAAGATGTTAGCAGTGGCCTTGGCAGTGACGTATTAACCCTGACCCTCAGTGATCTGGTTTCTGTAGCTCTAGAAAGTCAAGGTCCTTGGGGAAATATATATGTCAAAAGGAAAACAAAAAGTTTTATGTAACAATAAAAGAATATCTAAAACATGATATTTTTTTTCTTTCAGCCCAATCATGTAATGCATGATTACTGAAACACCAGGCAGATATTAGCCCCAAGGGGACAGAGACTGGGAAATTCAGTCATCTTTTTTCCTCCTTTCTGTTTTATGGAGAGGCTCCCCAGGAGGAGAAATTGTCCTGCTTTAAGCCAACATGAAATGTCATTTTCACTCAGCAAAAGGAAAGCATGCCCAAAACTGAAATGAGATTGCCTACATAGAAATTAATGAGCTTTGTTTTAACATGATATGCATTTTACCAGTGAAATGACTTACCATTATTATATCATCAATTGAATCAGATCTGCCAGTAAAATTTCTAGTTCACATATGGAGGGTACCCAAGTCTCTGTCCAGAGGACTCAAAATAGGGTTAATCTCAACTAATTCTGGATATCTACAATGTGAAGATTTGTCTTCAACAGCTGATTATTAAAAGTTTAGACAACGAAAATAATTAATTGGAATGCAATTTCATGTATTTGATTATTGTATTTTTAAGTTTGTATTTTATATGTATATTTTATTTTATTTTTAATTGTCTTTGATTGTAATTTGATTAAATGAATTTTTGCCAGATAGTACCTGTTTGTCTCCCTGATCTCAAAAGAAAACAAACCCCCAAAACAGCAAACCAACCCAAAACCTAGGTTGAGCGTCTTAAATGTAGTCAATAACCTACAAAATAGGCTTGTTAAATTGATGTGTTTCTGAGATTGAAGTCAGTTAAGTTCCTTACTGATGCAGAGTAAAAGATAGCTGCTCCCAAGTTTGTGATGAGGAACATAAACTTTCATTTTGGGCACCACAAGGACAGGCATTCAAGGTTCAGTGTGGGTGGAATTCAAAATCTGTGCCCCGAAGTACTTCCAGTGTAAGACAGCAGTCCTATCAATGCACACCCAGCTTGGTATTTTGTGTTGTTGGGATTTAATGGATGCTTTGCTTCTTTGGTCAGCAAAACTTTTCTTAAGAGCTTACTTCCCAAGTTGCTTGAGCTAAACGTACTGTTATATTTTCCAAGCCTGTTTCATTCTGAGAAACATTCAGTAATGCTTTTGCTGGCCTCTTGATATCATGGCCACATGTTTCTCAAGCAGGTGTTTGTATGCTGGAAATACTAATTTAAATTGATTATCAAATCACTTCTCCTTCACAGAATATTGGGTACAAGTGTGTTACTGTAGCAGGAAATTAGTCAACATTTGGGTTGAAGAACCTGAAGTACTGTTTCAACATGTAGTGTTAAATCCTCAGCAGCAGTAATAATGCATTACTTGGCACTTGGAACCTTTGGGTTAGGGCCAATGCCTGACTGTGATCTGTACAATACATTCTACATCCTAAAAGTTGTAGGAAACAAAGTGACTGCATGATTTGTAATTTTCCTAAAAGTATTTGTGAAAGCTTAGTAAGCTGCTACGGCAATTAAAATAGCCTGTAGGTTTATTAGCTGAAATTAAGTTTGTGTGAACTAGGGTTCCATTCCAGACTTCTGGTTTGTTGCTCATAAACGTCTGTAATATTTTCCTCCTTGTTCTGACTTTTTCCAGTCATCTTTCTTGCCTGAATGTGGTTCTGGTGGTGTTTTATTGTGGACTTCTAGCAACAATAACAGTTCTACCATTTTTTAGTGTATGAAAGCTAGGGGAAAAAGCCTTTCCTCTTCAGCGACTTATTTGTGCTTAAATGTTCCTCTAGTCAGTGAAGTGGGAGATAGAAAGCTGAAATAGCCCCTACTGTGGAAAAGTGGATTTTTTTTTCTGGTGAAAACTGGATTTAGTTTGAGCAAATGAGGAGGAAACTGCAAAAATACACACATGCAGTTTTTGTGTATTTTAAATAACCATTTTAATGTGATTTTTATCGCAGAATATGCTCAAATAACTGTGGATATTAACCAAGGACTTTGCAATGGAAAAGCTGTCAGTTTTATATCCCAAATAGCACACACAAATACTGAGCAATAGCTTTTTGCTTACAGCATTTCCATAGCTCTTATTTTATCAGTGTCAAATAGATCACTACATTTTCAATATATAGCTGTTCCACATTAACCCTGAAGGTAATCAGGCAACTTAACTTTGTACAAGAGGGAAAGCTAATATCCATGAAAACATATCTAATTTTCATGAGTTTACATGTACATAGTTCTTTTTGTCCTAGAAAACAAACTTTATTCAATTTTTTTGGTCTTCAAATGCAACTTTTTGTTAGATTTTCCCTCAGAAAAATATTGCAGGTTTCACAGCATCTCTAAATCATAGAGTGCCTTGGGTTTGAAGGGGCCTTAGAGATCATCCAGTTCCACCCCCCTGCTATCGCAGGAACACATTTCACTAGATCAGGTTGCTTGGAGCCCCATCCAACCTGGCCTTAAACACTTTCAGGGATGAGGAATCTACAGCTTGTTATGGGCAACCTGTTCCATTGCCTCACCACCCTCACAGTAACGAATTTCTTCCTAATAGCTAATCTAAACCTACTCTCAATTTGAACCCATTCCCCCTTGTCCTGTCACTAAATGCCCTTGTAAATACTCTCTCTCCGTCTTTGTTGTAGCCTGCCTTCAGATACTGGAAGGAATTAGGTCACCCCATAGCCTTTTCTTTTCCAGAGTGAACAGCCCCAACTCTTTCCTCATTGGAGTGGCTCTCCATCCCTCTGATTGGCTTGGTGGCCCCCTTCTGGACTCTCCAACAGGTCCATGTCCTTCCTGTGCTGAGGACCCCAGAGCTGGACACAGTACTCTGGGTGGAGTCTCATGAAAGCAGAGCGCAGGGGCAGAGTCACTCCCTCGACCTGTTGGTTACACTGCTTTTGATGCAGCCCAGGAGACAGCTGGCTTTTTGGGCTGATAGCAGCAAGGTTGCAGAAATTCATATGATTGATGTGAATTCAATCACTGTACCAATGTTCTTAAAATTTTAGCTCTTTGGTGTCATGGGAATGGTAGTGGAAAGGTTAGTCAGTCGTTGAAATGAATATAGTGCTATTAGAAGATACACACTGATGTTCTGGGAGCTTGTGTGTTTTCTTTTGCGCAGTACACTGATAAAAGATTTATTTGTTATGTACTTAAAAATCTATGTTATGAAAAGTTAGAGTTTCAAAATGAGTTTTGTACAACCATGGTTAATGTTCTGTGTTTGAGATTCCGTGTCTGTGATCAATGGTGTGTTTTTGAAACTGAGATGTGAAAGCTGAATTAGTGAAAGAAGCGTTTATCATCTCTGTCTTGGGCTTCTGATTCTGTCCTGCGGTTTCTGATAGAACCTATGACAGTAACATGATTGCTTCTTTATAAAATGCAATAAATTTCTATAAATCACATTGAAACTTGTGTTCAGTGTTAAAAAAAAAAAGGTGAAATACCTTTTTATCTATTACCCAGATCTTTTAATAATAAGGTTGTTTTTCAAGAATGGGGGGAGGCAGGGCAATGGAAATGGAAAAGGCCCAAAATGTTCTGTAGAAAGAGATGGGTGTGTCATATGGCAACATCCATCTTTATTGACCTAGAACTGAATACCCCTTGTCTCTCATTAACTTCAAGAGGAAATTGAAATATTTCCAAATGCCACCAGAAATAAAGAATATGAATTGGTTGATACAGTATTTTGAAGAATAGAGTGCAAAGCTGTTAATGAGCTGTAGTGGCTGCCTTCTCTAAGAAAGACAAGTTGCTTTAATCAGAAAGGTCATGCATGTCAGATAGCATTATTGTTTTCTGTGTTCGCTTGACTCTACTTCAGTCTGGGGGAATTAAGATTTCAATGAACATTATTAATAGTTAAGACACATGTCTGGAGATGTGGATGCTTCTTCATGCAGCTCTGCCAAAATTTCACTTTTGATTTATTGGCATTGCTGTTAAGTCCTCCTTAAATACAACCAGCTTATATGTGTCACCAAAACCCCTAGAGTCATGCAAGTGTTAAATTTATAGAACAGAAAATAGCTTAGGGATTGGTGAAGCACAGCTAGATCCACCTTGGACTTTAACGCTAGGAGTGCTTTCATCATCCTTAAGGTTTAAGTGATACAGTCATATTTCTTAGATATATTGGAAACAAAATTGAAGAGTTGTGATTCACTTATGTTGAGATTCAATTAATTTGGGAATTATCTGTAGATAGCAATTCCCTGCAGGAGGTCAGGCTGTCCTGAGAGTTTGTACTTGTTTGGTGATCCAGGGGGTTAGATCGACATCTGTTTGGAGGGGGTGCTCCAAAGACACTCTAAATACAGACTTTACTCCTTTTCTCTGCCCCCTGTTACATTCGTCATTTTTGTGAATCTGCAAGCTGTGTTAGGGCTGGCCAGTATTAGTCACTGCATAAAACATTATTGGAAATATTAAGGATATTATGAAAATTTAAAAAGTGTTTTGAATGGTTTTGCTTAATGGGACCTCCCAAATAGCAGAAAACTGCATGTGGGGCAATCCAAGATACTGTCTTTATTTTTTGTCATATTTGGGAGTTTTTTTTATGACTGTAATTTTATTATATATGTGTATGCAGAAAAAAGGATACGTTCATCCATTAGGAACTCACAAAACTGGCTTTGCCCCCAAAATGGAAAAAAACCTGTGAATTGGGGGAAAAAAACGCCACCACTGTTCATTGATCCTGAAAGTATTTCATGAATTGTATCCTGATGAGCATTTCACCAGTGCAGGCCTCCTTCCTGCAAACCCCTCTAGCCAGAGCAGGAAGACATCTGTCAGGTTCCACAGGAATCCCTGTCCTAGCAGAAACAGTAGTGTTGCTGTCTGAATTCTCTTGACTTGCAGTTAGGCTAGGCTGTGTAAAAAGTCCTTTACCACAGCTTGAGTGAAAAGGAAGGATCGTCATCTTGTGTCTGTTATTTCTGTATAGGTACTGGGAAGACAAAGGAACAGAAAAATGAAGTGGAAATATATTTAGCTCATTGTTACTCCTGTAAACCTTTTTATTGGACTGAGGTCAAGATTCTGCTACAGGAAAGGTTGATAAAGGCTAACATGGGAAATGATTGCTTTCAGAAATTACATGTCAATCTTGCCATATTGTTTCTTTTCATTGTCTGGGAAAGGCTATACTTTGGGTGTTATTTTTGTTTTTTCCCCTTAATATTTACATTGGCTATGTTTTGTCCACTTTGGTTCACTTCAGTGAAAACTGGAGGTTTCTTTGCTTTTTTATTTTTTTTTTTAATCCTAAGGTTTATTCTGCTCCCCCACCTAAGCCTTTCTTTAAGTCCAGTGAAAGTTGGTTATTTTTAACTCAATTCTTGAAACCCAGGTTATAGAATCCAGTTTGGTGGTTTAGAAAGTGAGATAAATGTCCAGATACCCAAGTTTAGAACAGGGTCAGTGCAGCTGCGTAGGAGTAGTGTATGGATGCACACTAAGACCTTATTAGGATACATAAAAATTATATAGTCTTTACCTGTGGGAACTATTGTGCTGAAGTGAGCATCTAGAAATCACTGAACTTCCATTCAACACCCCTTTTTAAATTAAAAAACCCACACCAATCAGCTCTTTTTTGCTGTAGCTTTTTTCCTTTTGTGAACTCTCATCCACATCCATTTTAAGGTATTCTCAAATATGTTTGGATACACAGTGAAGATGATTCTCCTCCTTTTAAAATTCTCTTCTTACCTGAGCAGTTTGCAGCTCTAATGAAGATCTATATTCTCTATACAAATTTTCATCTCTTTTTATCTTCCCCAAGAAGGATAGGGAAGTAGCTGAGCAGCCACTAATTACTGAGAGATTAAAATAGACTTCGTGATAAGGAAGGAACCTCAGTACTACTTTTTCAAGCCAAAACTAATAAAGAAGCTAGGAACAAATACTCCTTTTCGGATGGCCAAGAGGTAACACCAAAATTGAACGTGCTACTATCTCAACGCAAGGGCAGCTATAGGATGTGACAACACTGATTATGTTGAAAAGCCAACAGGGTTTTAGCATCTGCCAGCTCATTCCTGTTTGTGATGTGACAAATATCTTCACCAAAGGAAAGCTAGAAATACCTACATTAACAGTACCCAAGTCTCTCTCTCCCTAATTGATTTTTGATGCTGAAGAAAAGGAGTCATACCAGCAGGGATGACTATAGGTTAACTTTTGGAAGATGAAATTTTCTATTATACTGGCAGAGCAAAAACTTGAAGTTTCCCAGCATAAATGCTTTAGATCATGAAGGAAAAAGAAATAATCATAAACTTCTTCCTCATGATAACTTATGCAAGACTGGCCTGGCTTAAATGCTTAATGAAGGAGAAGACTGAAGCTTAGAAATAGTACAACTTTTCTTCTTTTATTTCATGAAGAGAAAAGAAATAATCATAAACCTCTTCCTCATGATATCTTGTGCAAGAATGGCCTGGTTTAAATGCTTAATGAAGCAGAAGACTGAAGATTAAAAATAGTAAAACTTTTCTTTTTTTCCTTTTCCTTTACTTGTGCTGTTTTTTATAGAGGTATGCTGATTAAATGAGGGCATACTATCCAGTAGAATTTCAAACCTTTGCAAGAGAGGTGCCAAAATGTCACTGTTAAATTTCTGTAGCTTTCTACTGTGGCAAGACAGATAGAAGCAAAAGAAGCATTTTACAAGTTGCCTAAGAACATCCCTCGGGGCACCTGAGGTGCTACAAGTCAGATCAGACTTGTCCCAGAAATCAGAACTCTGAACTTGAATGGGTGTTAGCACAAGTATCAATCTTGTACCTGTAGAACAGAAGAAGGAATGTGATAATTTAAAATATAATTGTACTCTCATGTCCTCTGTCTTCAGTGCAGCTATTGTTAATAATACATAGGTGCTTATTCTATTCAACTATGATCTGCGAGATTCGAAGCTTAGTTATCTTTTTAGATTTCCTCTGATGTCTGTAATTCTCTGTTATACAAGTTGTACTTTATTACAGTAAAAAAGTGATAATAATATTAAAAAAAATAATAATTCTGTAAACAAAAGCCTTACCAAATCAGCCTTAAGCTACATTTGCATCTATCTTGTTGCTCTTATCCCTCCAACATGTCCAGAGCAGCCTTCGTGCAGATGTGGTACCAAGGTTGCTGCTGGAGACCTGAGCATTGGGAGCTCTTGGTGTTTTGCTTGCCCTCTAGTGGCATTGGAAGGGCTGGGGGTTACACTACTGACATCCCTAATCCTGGGGCTGTTCCAACCAATGAAGAGGCAAACCCAAGTGGTTTTGTTAGCAGAGCATCTTCTTTCTGCCTTGCATTTGAACTTTGAATCTGTTAGGTACAGGATATAGTCTGAATGCAAAGAGCTTTCTTCTCTTGCATGCATTCAAGAAAATTCTTTGACTGCAAGGGGGAAAGCTGTTCTTCCAAATGAAGTTACTGTTTACAGGGATGCTCAACACATTAGAGACAGAAAATTGCAATTGAAAGAAATATGAGCATTGTCTCATTCTTGTGTTACTAGAAGACTTCTTTAATTTTATAACTGACAAAATTTTTTTGACATTTTTGCTTCTGTGATTCTGTAGAATAATGTCAATTACAATTCACTAGCTGTCTTTTAATTTAAAGACATGATGAAATTGCAGTTTCATTTCAGCAAATTTCCTTAGTGGAGTCAGAGAAGAAATAAACATTTGTTGATCTGCTTTGATGTAGTATCCTTTTTCTTGAAATCATATTTTGATACATTTGATAGCTATAAGTATCTTCTGCCACACACAATTAAAACTTTCTGTCTACAGTGAGATGGTTACACTCCAATTTCTAGAAAAATGATCAAAATGCCAATTCAGATTGTGATTATGCAGGAAATTCATCTGCAGAATAATGTCTTCCATTCATTGCTCTTTGGCTCTAGATGCAATTTATCACTGTTACATATACTGCTAATTATTGCTATGCTTCACTTACCTTTTTTTTTTTTTTCAAGTTCAGTCCTTAGAAAATCAACTATGTGGAGATTGTCCTTTCTCAGACCAGCACAGATTGTGGTCTGTGCATGTGTAAGACATACTCTTAAGGACCTTTTTTCAAATAAATGCGTCTCAATTTCAAGATATTTTCAGCCCATTTTCTCTCTGCAAGTACAAAACCTCCAAGCTGTACCCACTCTTTTAGCCACTCAGGTTGTTTTTTTAGAATGGATGCTATGATTGTGTCTATATTCAAAATAATTTCTCGGTCTTTGGAATGAGAACATGTATTTCATTAAAATGTTTATACATTTTCAGGTGCTTCTTTTGCCTGTAACAGCTAGCATTCTCAAATATTTGTGTTTATGTGTATGCAGAGTTCAGGAGATGAGGTGCTTGGATGAACCTTCCCAATGAGCAGTTTGCATGCAGTCACCTGTTCAAGTAAACCAGAAGTTTTTTGGGTAGGTTCCTCTGTGCCAATAATTCCTTGAGTATTTGTACCCAGGGTAGGAAGTGACAGTGGACTGTCTACGTTTATCTAACAAAGAATTGTTTCACCTTTTTTTTAGTCACCAACAGCAGCCTGCCTGGTTCTCCTGAACCATGAAATCTTCAGTGACTTGTCAGCTTCTATGTTACTGTGAGGTTGTACAGGAGGAGCTCCTTCGGATAACTTGTTCTAGCAAGGGGAATTAATTTTTATCCTGAGTAAAGGCTGGATTGTTCCTAGTGAATACACATACAAAGCAGTACCCAACACTTTCTTTTTAGCTGCTTTAATCAGATCACCTTTCCTTCTGAGTAGGAGGTGATGTTTACCTGTGAAATCAAGTGTTATCACAAACCCAGCTTCTCCGGTAATCTGGGGAACTAATATGGACATTCAGTGGATTTTCATGTTTTGTTTTGTTTTCCAAGGCTGTTGTATGATGGATTCATGAATAAAAATTCATTTACAGGCTATACTGTTAAATTAGTTTTTGGAAAGAACAGAAATCAAAATGTGGAAAAATGCTTTATGGTATTGCATATCTTGAAGCTGTTTTGCCTCAGCAGTATAGTACTCCCTTTTGTCCCTGATTTTCAGATAGTTCACCTTTTGTTGCGTAAGACATAATGCTGAGTAAGACAATACTGAGAAGAGTGAAGAGATTTGTATGTAGAAACTGAAAAGCCAACTAGAATTTTTCATAATGGCTTTTTTACCACTTCCGTCATCATCTGAGGAATACTTTTCCTCAGAAAAAAAAGTTGTTTTTCAGCTTAATTAAAGGGAGATGCCTCTTGGAAACTTTTATTGCCAGCACAAGCAGCCCTTTTCATTGCTGTGTTTGCACCACTGGCAGCATCTGCTTGGCTGCATAGAGTTGGCATGTCTGCATGAGCTGTAACTGCATATTCATTACTGTGCTGAAGTATTCTTCATGTGCTGAAGTCAGATCATTGGAAAATTACTTCTTGTTTTTGAAACTCCCGATACAGGGACTTCTCTGTACCAGGCAAGTGTATGGAAAAGCATGCATTTCCTAATAGTAAAAAATGTATAGCAGAGCTCCTAACCCAGTTCACTACCTTCAAGCAAGTAGTTTTCATAAAATGTTGCATATGGCATCCTGGCCTGTATCAAAAATCATGTAGCCATCTAGTCCATCAGGACTAGAGGAGTGATTGTCCTCCAGGACTTGGCACTGGTGAGGTTGCATCTTGAGTATTGTGCCCTGTTCTGGGCCCCTCACTGCAAGGAAGATATTGAGGTGCTGGAGTGAGTCCAGATGTCCTAGGTTACAATATAGATGTATTTAAGTATTCTATTACCACCAGCTGTGGGCCATTAGCTGTTATCACCTGCTGATGACCCACCCCTGATAACAGACAATGGGCCATCAAGAAACCCCCACGTGACTCATGGATTTACCTCATCCTATTGTGAGAGGCTCCACCCAGGAGGGAGGGAGCCAAGCATTCCCACCTGGATATAATCTGCCCTCAGAACTGCCTAGGGGAGCCCTGTCTACTGGAGCCCTGTCTACTGGGTTACCTGAGGACAAAGCTACCACTGGACCTTCAGCTGGAGATCTTCCATAGGATCATCACTCCAACTGAGCTACTTCATCTGGACTGCTACCACCACCCTAACAGGGTGTCAGGTTGTATCTGACTTTGTCAGTGCTTTTCCTTATATTATTTCACTTGTTTCTAATTTTATTTTCCCAATAATTTAAATCCTGACTTGTGATCTCCCACTGGTTTGTTTTCAAACCAACACACCAGAGAAGGGCAACAGAGCTAGTGAAGAGTTTAGAGAGTAAGTTTTATGAGGAGTGGCTGAGGGAGTTGGAGTTGTTTAGCCTGGAGAAAAGAAGGCTCAAGGGTGATCTTATTGCTCTCTACAACTGCCTAAAAGGAGGTTGTAACCAAGTGGGGACCGGTCTCTTCTCCCAGACAACTAGGCAACTTGACAGGACAAGAAGAAATGGTCTCAAGGTGTGCCAGGGAAGGTTCAGGTTCAACACTGTGAAGAATTTCTTCACTGAAAGGGTTGTCAGGCATTGGAACAGGAAGTGGTGAAGTTGTCATCCCTGAACGTGTTCAAGAAACAACTGGATGTGGCACTTGGCACTTTTTTTGGTTGATATGGTGGTGTTCAGTCAAAGGTTGGACTCAATGGTCTTGGAGTTGTTTTCCAACATTAATGATTCTATATAAACCCACTTTACTGGAAGCTTTGAAGGTTGGCATGTGATTCACTGGTATCCGTGTATAATTTATGTGGTTTTTTTATATGGTACAAATGTCATTCTCTTAGATTCATTCTTCTGCTTAGGAGTTGACCTCTTTAATGTCAGTAGTAGACATATAGGGTATGTACATCTTTTCATAGCAAATCAATTCCAACTGGCAACAGAACCTTCAATCACAATGACAAGAGAAAGGTGAAGATAGACTGAGTCTGCGTAGAATAGATACCCCAGACATAAAAATATGCACGTGATTCTAGAAACTAGTAACACTCTGTCAAAGGAGAGCCTAGGAAGGAGGGCATGAATGAGTTTGGAGAGACTGCTTAGAAACAAGTAATGGTTTATGAAAAACATCAAACTGCACTTAGCTGTCAAAGTTCGTATTTCATCCTGCTGTGGACAGTGCTACTACAGTTTGCACTTGTGGGGGGATAACAACTGTGCTCTTTCCTTTGAGAAGAAACATAGGAAAGCATCACACCCAGTGAAAGTGAGCCTTACAGGATGCATGTGACTGTCATTCTGGTTATAAATAAAATACAGTCTAGAGTAACCTGTTATTACTCAAATACCAGGAAGAGTTGTGCTGGAGATGCTCAGGGGGATGATCAGAAGGAGTAATTTCAGCCTAGTGAGCTGAATCTCTCTAGATTGCCCATTTGTTGCAATTTAAATTAGTTGGCAAAAGGCAGCCTTCTGTGATTGTCTTTCATCTTGTCTGGGAAGTCTTTAACAGATAACACACAGAAACTGAGAAAGGAGGTGACTGGTAAACTGCATTAACATGGACAGCTTCCAGTGCTGCTTGCTGCTTGGGCATCAAAACTCTTAGAGGATTTTCAGCCAAGGCTTCTGACAGACAATGCTAATAAACACCTTTCCTGTAGAAACAAGTTATTTCTTCATGGTGCCCTGGAGCTCCTTTTCGTACCTTGCTGGCATTGCCATCATACATTGCCACTGCAAAGCAGCAGCTTTGAACGTAAATGGGCAAGAAGCCTCGTTAAGTTACCAACAAAAAAAACAACCAAATCCAAAAACCCCAAAAAACCCCCAAGGAAGACTGTCACTGTAATACCTACTGAGTAGTGTGATTTTTGTGGGAGGAAGCTCCTACTTGTTTTGTTTCCAGTAGTCAGTGTACAGATATATTGATAGATGGAGAATTTTCTGAGAAGTAAAATACTTATTTAAAATATTTCAAGCGGACCATGAAATTAAGTACAGCATATTGTCAGCCCTGTGGGAAGTTCTCCTGACCCTTTAGGTAAAACCTAAAGTGTCTGTTATTTCTGTGTCAATTTATATGGGCGTGACACCTGACTGCTTTGCAAATTTGAAATAATTTAAAATATTTCTCTGAACAGGTTTCTTTTGATTTTTATAGCTTTGGTCACAGTGTGTGTTCTGAGCACAATGAAGTAGAGAAGTGGAGAGAATTCTGTTTTCATAAGTGGTCTCTACAAACTGTTATTAAAAAAATGTGTAACAGAATGGCTTTTATTTTTTTTTTCTTTACAAGAAAAATAGACAGGTTTCTTGGTTTTGTTTTACTGCTAGGATTGAGAACTTAGTCACTTTTAAGACTTGAAAGCATTTCAGTTCGTGAAATGTAAATAATGTTAGTGTTTTCACACCCGCTACATTTAAATAGGTTTAACAGCCACACCATCCAAACTCTAGATATGTAATAATGAGACTTCACATAAGACGAGTTTTTTTCAATTCTCTGATAAAAAATTATCTTTGTCTATCATCTGATTCTGCGTTACCACGGAAGTCTTGTTTTGTTCCCTCAAGAAAGAAGATGTGGGGTTTGAGCGTTTGTTTTGATATGTTAAACTAAATCCTCCAGTCATCAGAGTTAGTGCAGGACTTGGAACCTCACAGGAGTTACTAACATAAACCAAAGGAGAGAGCTGAATATGAGTGGTCTTATTTTGATCTTTCCTTTTAAAATAACAAATGAAGCAAGGCTTCAAAGTGAAAAACCAGTGCTGAAGTAACTTGAGGCTGGGCTGTTCACAGAAACTGCTAGCTGGTAGTCTGAGCCATTAGCAGTTAACCAGATTGAAAATCTGCATCGTGTAGTGATCCCATTAGAAGTGCATGAAAAAGCTTGTAGGCACAAAATTTGAAAGGCTGCAAACCAAAACAACAACCTCTTCCTGATGGTAGTGGAATTAATGAGGGAAATACTACTACATCGATATTTCCTTCACACTTACTTGGAAAGTAGCAGTTTGCTAGCTTGGATTTTGTCCTCTTATCCATGTTTGGGTAAGATTTGAAGTGTAATTCAATGCGCTTAAAAAACCAAAATCAACAACAAAGATTTCCTAGAAAATAACAATAGAATTGATGATGGCTTTTGTTGTCCTCCCCAAATGTCAAGATATTCAATAATACACACCCTGAGAAATCAAGAAGTATAAACTGGGGGGAAGTAGCAGAACAGACAGTTTCTACAAGGCATTAAGGACAGACCCACAAAATGGCCTAACTGAGGTGGGAACATAAACGTCCTCTGAACACAGTATCTGCAGCGACTTTAGAGAGCCAGCTAGTGTGTCTGAGCTCTAGCAAGCCATTAGCTGAAAGGACAACTGCATGCATTTTTAATGTGCTTCATTTGGATCCTTCACATCCTGACCAGTGTTTGTGACTCCTTGAAAACACTTTGTAAAGCTATTATGGTATTTTGTTTAAGAACATTATTTCTGTTTGGAGAGAAGCCACTGAACAGAATGAGAATGTTGTTCAGACCTTTTTAACATGTTGCAGGTGATGGAAGGGGTCCAAACTGGCTTCTTCAAAAAGTATGCAGATACCTCTGCATGAACCTTACCTTGAAAATAATGTCTTTTCTTGATGCAGTTTACAGATGTGTATGTGTATGCAGATATAAACATTCTGGAGTTTTTTGTTGAATGCCTTTGTCATTGACATAATGTTATTTTAGAAGACTTTGCAGTGATGGGGCTGGATGGGGGCATAAGTGCAACCAGTTTTTTACGATCTCTGTACATCTTCAGAAATGAGATAATAGCAATGTCCAAATATATTTATAGTACTTTGATAGAATCTCAATCCTGCTGAAGTAAATAGAAATTTATAAAGATTACAGTAGCATCAAAATTTTACTTTTAATTGTCAGTACTTACAGTTTGTTCACACAATACTTTCCCTGTATAGATTAGTAATTTCTTGCTGCCTCAAAAGCTTTTGTTCAATTATATCTAGGAGAGAAGAGTTCCCTAGAGCAGCTGATATGTGATGAGCTCTCTTATAGAAGCTGACCAGTGTTGCCAAGGATTTCGCTTATGCTGCCAGGTCTGATTTTTAAAAGGGATCAGAACCTAGTGTGATAATCACGTTAATATTTGGTGTTGAAATGGAGCTGAACATATCTGAGAATCTTGGCCCAGGTTTGAGTTGCAAACTGTCTTGTGAATTGTACAGGTGAGAAAACTACCAAGTGAGAGGAATGATCTTTGGAAACTAATGAAATGAAACATTCAGTAAGAAGCAAAAATATCTCTACTGCCCAGTTAAAAGGTTTTACTTAAGAATAATCTTTTTCCAATTGAAGTTAATCTTAAGAAAATAGAAAAATTTTTCACAGGTGAAAATATTTTCTACAGCTAGCATTTAGTTTAGTAATGTTCTTATTTTCATACAGGCAAGAGACATGAAATCCCATCCAGATAAAGTAAAAGGGAATATCTTTAAGGTTTTGTAGGATACCGGGATGTTTTGCTTCTGTCTTCAGCTTGGGCTTTGTTGAAAAACAGAGAGAGGAGAGTGTTTTTCTTTTATTTTGTTTTGTTTTTTTAAAGCTTTTATTTCCTGGAATGTGCAAGATAAGGAGAAATCAAACTTGTCTGAAAGACAAAATATAAAATTGTTTTTGATCTATTCCAAGAACAGCTTTCTTTTCCAGGAAATTTCATGCTCTTGAATGTTGAATCAATGAAACCTAAACATGTATGGATACCTGTATATTCACTCAAATGACTCAAGTGGTTACTCAGATACTAAATGAAAAGGGGAACATAAAATATTCCAGCCTGGAAGGTTAAAATATTAATGAATCATGAGAGGTCTAAAAATATCTTTTTAATATATTTTATTCAGGTTCTCCTAACAGGATTTTTGGTAGAAAGTCAATTTCTCTCTAGCCCTTGGTGCTCTTGAAGTAACTATGAACATACATGTAATTATATACCATCATCACAAAGCAGCATCGTACTTAAACCAATAAAGAATCTTTCCTTTAAGTTCCCGTTCCAAATATGTGAGTAATTGTGGAAACTTCCACAGTATAAAATGTATTTGGGAGTGATGAGTTGGACATGTAGTGCTGAAACTTTTGTTATTACTTAGGGTTTGTTTTTGCAAGAAGCACAGTTGTTGTGAGAGAACAGAGGAATAACGCTGTCTGTTGGAAAGGGTTGACAGCGCCTGCAGTTTTATACTGAATATGAATTCACAAACCCACTGCAGATGAGAAGGTGCATTCAGTTGGATTATAAATAGACTGTAGTTAGCTTTGAAATGCATCCATTTTATTCTGAGCTTCCAGAAAAGTCCTACAGATATGCAGCTACAGTGAGAGCTCTAATGTTGGTAATAAAGAGAAAATGACAGGAGTTTTATTTGGAGTCTTCTGACAGCTGTAGAAGAAAAAGAAATCCATATGTTGTTGTGGAGCCTTTTTTTTTTTGCCCCTACAAACAATGAAGGAGTAGATTAAAAAACTTTCCATTCTCAGGAAATAGATCCTTGTTCCCAGAGAAATGTGCTCAGTGTGACTGGAAATGTGTACAGTTCTTGCGCCCTTTTCTTCACTCTTCCTTTCTTGTGCTCAGATGCAGCAATCCCAGTGTAATCCAGAAGAAGCCAGGTGCTGTTCTTTCTTGTGGTCTGAGGGAGGTGGGATGGCAAGACCTACACTTTTCCTTTTGTCAGCAGAGCACTCCAGTAGCTCAAGGTGGTACTCACCTGAACACACTGGTCAGTGCAGCATTTTTGTGCTGCCATCAGTAAAGTCAATGCTATGTGCTGCCCAGCCCAAATTAGTAAGCTTTGTCTTGTAGGGGATGATTTGGATCCAAGGGTTAGCCAAGTCTCTGTTTAGAGTGTCTGTGGAGTTGATATCAAAAGATATATTATTTATACTTATACTTGTACTTATACTGAACAGTGTAGCCCTGTCCTAGGTGGAGCAGAAATGTATCAAATTAAGGCATGCTGCTCTTTGTGTTTTAAATAATAATTCTATGTAATCTCCCCTGATTACCACCTGAAGCAGAACATTTCTTCAGCCTCCTTTTAAGCACATATTTTAGTGACTGGATAAAGAGTCTGTTCTTCTAACACATATCTCAAGTGTGGGAAGTTTTGAATTCAGATGGTCATTTTTAGCCTTTTAGGATGTGGCTGAAACAGTCCCATCATCAATCACGAGAAATGGTAATGTGTGTGTTTTGCTGCTAAACAAGATCAGAGCACAGCCCTGTTGATTCCCCAAGTAATTTGATGTTGCATCAGGAGACAGATGGTAATGATAAAGCAGTGGAGAGCTGAGAGTCTTCAGCTTGTGTCAGCAGCATGATGGTCTCCAGTTTTGGACTCCATCTAACCATGAACTATTTTTAGAGGGAGCATAAGGATGAAAGGCAATGTAATTATTGCCTTTGCATGGAGTGCAGAGGTCTTTAGCATTTGCACAATTTATTTTCTACACAGTATGATGGGTTTCCTCAACATCCATACATGAGTGCTGGCACACTCTGGGATTTATCTTTGCACAGTTAAGAGAGAAAATGAACACAATATACAGTTTGGTATTGCAGATAGTTTGCAGTGGAACAGAGAAAGGATCAGTTTGCGCAAATCTGGTGGCCAGCCAAGGTCCTTCAGCTGATGTGGAGGACTTTCAGGTAGCAGGTGAGCTGGTGTATTCCTAGGTAGACACTGCCTGATAAACCCTGAATCTTGTGGGCTTTCTGCAGTGCTGATATAATCACTTAGGCTTAAAGTAAAAACAGGCATGTGTTTAATCTGTAAGGAGATCCTAGTGCTCTTCCTTCTAAGAACATACATACTGTTTAACTGATGCCATGAGAGCTATTCACCCCTTGACATGATCCTTTTTATAGCTTCTGTGCTGCTATGGGCTTCCATCATAAAGTAGCTAAACTATTTAATTTGCTATAGATTCTTTTGTGTTCATATGTTCCTTTTTGTTTGTCCAAAGCAAACTACAAGATTTGCAGTTCTCTGGGTCATAAAATCTCACAGCAGTATATGAATCCGATTATGAGCATTGTTAGAAACAAACTAACATGAAACATTACAAAACTAATACCAAAAAAACCCTAGCAAATTAATCTGTGTTCTTTCACCTCACACTGCTGAGCAATTCTGAGCAATTTTCCTACTCTTCCTCAAGCTTCCAGGCACTGTATTTTTTTTTTCCAAGAAGTTAGATCTCCATTCCTTCTGGATGTTTATCAGTCTCTCTTCTGGTGCCTGTCTCTCTGCCTGTCTTCTTCATAACAGATGCCAGTGCTGTGAATTTTTTAAGGCAATTGCAGCCATTGTAGTTGATGAAATGTTTTGGGGCAGTATCAGCTCTCTCACAGTAAAGAAAGAATATGGTCTTCAGTTTTCTTATCTCAAAACACTGAAAACAAAAAGCATACTGTTATTGCAAAATATTCTACCAGTCTGTGGAAAAGGTCATACTAGCTTGGGAGCATGTTTCTTGTGATTATTTCCCCAAATTAACATTTTCTTTTACATACCCATCGTCTTGTGTGACTGCTCTAATGCCATTGTGCCACTGCTGAGTGTAGTGCACATTTACATAACAGCCACCCTTGTTGAGTTTACTTTGGAATTTAAAAAAAAGTTATATGTAAATCAAGAACATTTGGTCATTGAGATACAATAAGCATAGACCATAATGACACCACTTTTATGGCCACATTTCAAAGCACAAATACACTTCATCTCTTTGATCCCTTTGTTCTAATGCTCAAAATGAATGTTAGCCACTGAATGAAATTTTATAATGCCGCATGTAAGTTGTATTTTTTTTTTCAATCAAGGACCTAAGAATCTTGTTCGACTGAATAAAAATAGTAGCAATTTGACAAGGAGGACTGGAGCTTTAAGATTTTTTTTTCCCACTGCTGCAATAATTAATTGCAGTGGGGCATCAAAGAATTTCTGTTGTGCAGTTTGCAAAGAACTCTGTTGTCACTCAAAACAAGTACTGAATCCATATATTTACATTGCAATAGCTAACATATCATGATGATACATATTTTCTCTGTAAAAATGTTTATTTATCTTTAGAAAACCTTCGCTCCTTCTAGGAAAAAAACCCTCTATTTTGGTGGTCTTTCTTTGATAGCATGCACAGCAAGATATTTGAAAGGAAGTGGATGTCCAGGGTGGAATTGAGAGTTAACAATTCTAGTAGTGAGATATTTTACTGGGATCTTGGGGCTCATACTAATAAACCTTAGACACTTTCTATATTATCCAAACACTGCGTGGTGCAAAATCCAACTGCTCTGACTACCTGGAGTATTTCTCGTCTCGATGTGTGACTTCTGAAGAATATTTTGTATTTCCTGTAATTTCCTCTCCCCTGCATGCATTTCCTTTTTGCTTGTACAAGTGAAGCAACAGTTGACTCCACTCAAGCACTTTTTTTGGCCTTTTCAAGCAAACAATCTCTCATCGCATCTGCAGAGAAACTTCAGGAAGGAGTCTGTAAAACAGGGAAAAGGCAAACCAAAACTGTAAGTGTGTAGTAACTTGTTTGAATATGCTACATCAGAAATAGAATTTAAATGAAAGGCTGGCTTACAGATGCATTGACTCTACTTAGCATCCATCATGTGCTATTTATCTATTATGTGTGTATAGATGCATATTTCTTAGGTAGGTACTATACTTAGTTTTATTTTAGTGGTGTTAATTCTCAAAATATCTCTATTTAAAACTAAGACATCTCTTTGAAGAAGGTTCTGTTCTTTATTTTACACCTCTGCTCACACTTTTCCACCCAGTCCAGCCCCCAACCAAGAAAATCTAACATGCGCAAGGCTTGTGAGTGTTTCTCTTAGATTATGGATTCTTTCGTGTCCTGTTTCTCTTCTTTTAAAGATGGAGAACTGAGATATGGAGAAGGGTTAAGCTGTTGGTTAGCAGGGAAAAATACAGAGCAATGCTGCACTGAATTTTGCATGGTAGTGTTGCATGATTTGACAGTGTTGTTACCTATTGGGTAGTCAAGGCATCATCAACAGCCTTTGATAAAAAGGCTTGAAACTGTTTTTGGTTTTTTTCCCACTCTCTCCATTCATTGACCCAAACATGCTCTCCACAATGTTGTTTACCCTTTCTTTGGCTTAGGAAAAGTGTAACAGCTCCAGCAGGAAGCTGAACCCCTCCAGAACTACCTGTTCATAGAAACTTTTAAGTTTTCATATGCTTATCTACTCCTGAGCATGCTTATCTTTAAACATGTATGTTGCTTAAAGTGATGTTTCCTTTCAAGAAGGCTATTTCTGTAAATTGTCTGTTTTATAGTGTTTATTGTATCATCTGTCCTCTGCCTTTGCCTCATAACCTGTTGTGATTCCTATCATTACTATGACTAGCCCAGGAAGGTATGTCTTCCCTGAATATTTTTACACGGTTTATGAGTTTGTAAAGACTGAGGGTTTTAACTTCCTTTGCTTGCTTTGTATTTTATCTGATAGAATTCATGTATGAGGGAAAAGCTAGGTGATCCAATCTGTGCTGCGGTATCAGAGGATAATTTTATGCTGGCTGTATTAATCTACAATTAACCCAACTGTACTTATTCAAAAAACAATTGTGACATTTTTAACCTAAAATACTTATATATTGTAATCATTGAGTTATCTGAGACTATGACAGAAATGCCAGATCAAAGCATTAAGGATGTGTTCAGGAATGCTCTTTGTATTTTCAAGTAATAGGAATGTTCTTTCCATTTTTAAGTAATATGGATGTTCCTGCTAGAAAGAGCCCAGCCAGTACTTCCTTACACAGAAATGGCTGGTAGTTAGAAGGAGGATCTGATTTATGTTGGGAACCAAATTTTGCATGGAGTCACTAAAGAAGAGTAATGAAAACCCCTTCCCTTTCTCCAACCCCTGCTGTGCTTTCTGCAAAGTTAAGAGCAATAAAATATTTTAAAGCTGTCCTCAGACACCCTCATTTGCCTTGGAAAGCTTTTCTTGGTAAGTGCTTGCTGGTGGATACTGTAGTTTTGCAGGCTGAGTTCACTGTACCATAGTAGAGTGAGCAGCACCCTGCGTGTATGATATATCACCTGGATGCTAGTCAGCCTGTCTCATAAGCTGAAGCGTTTTACTGGTTGATTTCATAGTTCATTAAAAGACTTGCATTTTCCTCCAACAGCTGAGTGGCAAATAAAAATACCACTAGGTTGCAGAGACTGTGCTGCTAAGTAATTCTAGCCTAACTGGCCATGCCTCTAGTAAGCAGTAAAATTGCTAACTGTGACAGCACCATTATTAGTAACGTCTCATTCATCTTGTATCCACGTTCCTTGAATTGAACTGCTTTTTCTTATGCCTATTATTTAACACTGTTTTAAATTATTCCCTAAAAAAGAAAAAGGAATGGATTTAATTCATCTCCTTATGAAAAGTTCTGATGCTCTGTCTTCAAACAATTATGTCCTCAAAATTTAGATGGAAAATAAAACTGAATTGTTTACTTATTTCTGAAAGGGATTCTTATGCAAGGCTTGATTTTACCTTGATTAACATAGCAATTTACCACACAGTTCAAAAAGTGATGCTAGTATTTGCAGCTCAAAATAGAGATGCCTTATAATTCCTGACTGTATTCAACACTGTTCAGGCTGCAAATGCTGTTCAATTTTTGGAGATACAATAGGATTTAATTTCAAATAGGTTTTGATAATAAAGAACCAGTGAAGTGATTTAGTGTTAAAGCTTTGTTTAGTCTTTTCCTTTTTTACCATCACTTCCTTGGCTAACCCCTTCAAAATGCATTTTTATCCAAGCAGTGTGAGGCTTATGAGGTAAACATAATTTTCTCCTTTTTCTTGGAAATGTTTAGGGTTAAATTCAAATGGTATAGGCAGAATGTTGGCTTCATGATGTTAAATAAAAGCAGTGAATGCTTCTTCAAAAACCTGAAAGCAGAAGTAAGAGCCTATAGCAGGCCTTTTAGCTTTGTTTTTCAGTAAGAATAAGGGGGATTTGGTTTTATTTTCTGTTATCTTCCTTGGAGAAAAACCTTCTAAAATGGCTTCCAGAGATCATAAAAACAAGTGTTGCTGGTAGAAAATTATAGAATTAAATAGCAGTGATATTTTTTTTCTTGTTTGTAACAATTCTACTTCTCCATCTAGCATTTATGAAAGATTAACCAGGAGTGTGGTTACAGTGTTTGCCAGGGACCATGCCTGTAGTAAATGCTCTTTCACTTCAAGGTGTTGAAAACTTATTCTGCAAATATGAAGGATCTATGTGCTTGTTTTCAAGAACAAGCCATTGACCATCCCTGGAGGTTGTGCAAGGCATGCAAGCTATAGTGTGACTCCGAGTACATCAAGGTTTGGGTTTTTTACACAAACTACTAGGGAGGTAGTTTGTTATGTCCTAGGGCTACTCGCCTTTCTGAACTTCATTTTACACTAAACAAACAAAGTTTGGTGAAAGCAGGTGTACATGAACTGAGGAAAACATTGCTAGCAGGTTAGGACATAATGGCAGAAGATGCGGTGGTAATTCCTCTGCCTTCCTACCCCAACACCAACCCTCCCATCAACCCCAAAAAGGAAAAACAAACAAACAAAAAACAAAAGCAAAACCAAAAACCTCCAACCTGCTAACCAAACAAAAATCCACTTAACAGATAAAAATTAGGATATTCATTTTGAGGTTTAAAAGGAACAGAAGAAAGAAGGCAGACACTCCTGAAGTCTTGTTTCCCAATATTTTCCTTTTTTTTTTTCCCTGTTGTTTTGTTTTTGAGAGAGTATAGAAACGTCTTTATTAGAAACACAAGCTATCATGACACTGGGTACCTTTTAGTGGGTCATTCATTTTCAGAGGCACCAGCCCTTCCACTGTGTATGTGACTGCCATAGAAATAAGGTAGCCTGCTAAGCTGCCAGGTGCCAGGGAGATTTGATGCAGTAGGGGCTGGGTGTGTTTTAGGATCAAGTGCAGTAGTGCTTCACTTGTCTTTGAGTCATATCTGTATATGCATGGGCAGCAGAAATGATCAGGAACCAGGAATGCTTTTGCTTCCTTAGCATTGGTTTGCTTAATAATTTCTACTCTGCAAACTTTCATAGGGGCAAAAAAGTGAGATTAACACAACCGCCCTGTTATCTATGGATAGTAGATTTTGAAATCCAGCCAATTAGAAAGATTACGGAAATATTGGGCAATATGCTTTACAACAGGTTAGTCTGTGAGTAGTGTATCAGGTTTTTCTGGGGAAAATGCAGTGACAACCAATGAAGCAATTTCTGCAGGAATTAAAAACTGACTTAAGGTAGGAGTTGAAGTACATTTCCCAAATGAATGTAAAAGCAGGTGTGAGACTGAAACAGGTAGAGTTTTATAGGAGAATGAGTTGTATTAGCAGCAGGGTAACTTCAACCTCTTTTTTTTTTTCCCCCCCAGTGTTTACACTGTTAGGGACAGATCTTGTGAAGCTTTAGAGGGTGTGTTAAGGCTGGATGCAGAAGTTTCATTTAGATCCTGTGATGCTTTTAAGATTAAACAACTTTTAAAAATGTATAAGACCCAGCCTGGCAGGGATTGCAGCTGGATGCTTGAGGTAGCGGCAAGATCATGGTGCTCTTGTGAGAGCTGAAAGATATGCCAGGGAAGCCAGCATCCAACCAGAACATCACAGCAGAAAAATAAAACAGCAAACTGCCATAACTTTTATTGCTTAGAAAAGATAACACAGCATAGAGATTCTGTAAGTAATTGGCAGACATGCATGGTTACAATGATTAAATAGTTAAAAAATATGGGCAATGCACTGTTTCTTAGATATTCTTGGACCATTTTTTGTTTCTTCCTACTGTTGCATATAATGAACTTGATTTTTTCAGGTATGATATGAAAATGTTTTTAAAGTATCCAGAGATAGCACTGCTGCTGATTCAAAGTGTAGGTAGAATTAGAGATTTTTTGTTCATGTTTATTGTTAAAATGCTGTATTGAAATATGTGGATTTTGTGATAGAGGATGAAACATCTTGTCATAACACCTTTTCATAGACTGCAATTGTCTTATGAAGTTCCCTGCTGCTTCAGTGTATGCTGGATCAGGCTCATAGTAAATAAACTTGGAAAAAGATCTATAAAAGCAGTCAAACACATCATTTTTCTTTTTAAAAAGCAAAAAAATACTTTTAAAAAAGTTGGGGTTTTTTGTTTAAGCTTTGGTTGTCTTGGGGTTTTTTTTTTTACTTCAGTATTAAACAGGGATTAGCATACATTCCTTTGAATAAAGAACTTGAAAAAAATCCCTCAAAAGTTTCTGCCCTGTCCTATTTTTATTCTATAGTTTGCCACTTCCACTTTAATTCATCTAATTTTACTACTACATTGAATGTTAAGAGAAATGTAGGTTTTTATGGTGCCATGCTGGTTCATTAAACTGCATCTCATAGCTCACTGTCAATACAGAAAACTTAAAGCTGTTCCTGGGGTTATTTTGTCTTTTTATATGTTCTTAAAATAGTCTCTCTGCACTTAAGAGTTTTTCTTCTAGAGCTCAGTTGGAGCCACCTGCCTAGGAGATAAAGTGCATTTCCTTAGGCTCAAAGTCAGCTTCTGGTAGACTGCAGCCAGACCTCATTTCTTATAATTTTTTCAACTTAATTTTTCCTGATGTTTCTCCGTATCGTGATTTTTCTCATTAGCTCCTCTCCTAATGGTACCACACCACCTGAGGTGCTTCAACACTTCATTTCTACTTGGGCTGTGTATTCTGGTTCAGTGATGCAGGTTGATTCCCATTCATCACTAGCACGGTATAATGCCTTCCTGAACAAATCCCCTGCTGTCCTAATATACCAAATTACTGAAGCCAATTTTGGCCGGCTCTTCACATTTCTTAGGCTGATCAGTGACTCCTGAAACCTCATTTTGGCTTTATGGAGCAGCAGACCTTCCTGCCTGTCTGATTTTATACAGGCAAACTAAACTGCAAAGGAGAAACCCAGGTGCCTAAGCAGGGGCATCAGAGGAATACACAACATATAATCTAAGACATCTGGGCAGATAGGCTGTGTGATTAATGGAAGACACTTCAGGATTAGCAGTTGGAGAACACTCAGGATACTTTAAAGCACTAGATACAAGTTTTTGGGCTCTCAAATCACTCCCCAGAATTCCTGCTCTGAAAGAAAGTGTTGCTGCAGTTAAATGAAACCAAAACCACTCAGTACAAAATACACATTTGATTATTTTTCAAAATTAAGTTATTTTAATGGTCATAGTTGCAATGCCTTTTCTAATTGCAATGTATAAACTTGACAAAATATGTCTGTGTGTGGTTAAATCTTCTGAAAAATCACAAGAAATATTAGAGATATGGTGAAAGAATGTCAGAAAAGACCCCATTGGTTCTAGTTAACATGGAAGAAAAACTTTTAATGCTGTCATTCTTTCTGAATATGCTGTGGTCCTACACAGGAGGAGGGTAAAGTATTATTTTTAAAATATACACACTCATACACTTTAAGCCTTACTTCTCTTTAAACTCCCTGCAGCCTGAGGAGTTAAATAGCACTGTACCATTCTTAGAGAATTTAATTTTCTGGTCTTTGTACTGCTAGACTATTTTAATTTCCTGATAGTACCAAAATATAGACACTTTGAAATTTCAGGTTTCATTTCTTGAAATTGTGAAAGTATTTTTTGTAGAATCCAGGCTTTCAGAGGGAGTCTTTTTTTTTTTTTCATAAAAGAAGATCCTAATCTTGAAGGGAGAGGGGTGGGGGAATGAATATTGACTTGTATTAATGTTGGAAATAAAGTAAGGCTGAAGCATAATTTTCTTTCAGTGAAGCAATGAAAACGAGAAGAGATGCTTAAAAAATGCTAATGAAGGACTCAATTATGAAGAAACTGCAGAACTCAAAGCACCCAGGAAATTGCCACTTATTCATATTGCAATGAAACACATTTGGTCCTATTGGGTAATTTTTTTTTTTTTCATGAGCCAAAGACATCATTATTTCAACTATTTCATAGCCTTGACTCCCACACACAGCTGCACTGGTATTTGGGGTTGGATGTGCAGGAATAAGCATCACTGTGGCAAATATCTCATCTTTGCCGAGCATGGTTAAAAAAAGGAGAAGAATCTGGTGTATCTCAGGAGTACAAGGAAAGTAAGTCGGAAAAGTTGGACACACAGTGCCTTCTGTGCTCAAGGTTTTGTTTAAGAGTGCTGTCTACCCTTATATGTTGTTTCATCTGCTCTGCTTAATGGAGAGATTACATAAAATAAAAGTGAAGCTTTTTGCTCCTTGGAATAAGGTTTTTGTCAGTGAAGTTACATTTCTGTGTTGGAAAAAGCCCAGTAACAATGGCAATTAACTGATACCTCTACTCTGAGTATTTTCACATTCTAGTTTGAAATAAAACAGCATTTAAAAAGCATGAAGCTACTAATGATAACTCTAGGTATGTTCATGGCATATTCTTGATGCGAGCAGTGCTCTTGTCTTTTGTTTTAACTGTGGTTCCAGGCAAAGACATCTGAAGAGATTTGGTTAATTTAGCTACCGGTGTTACCTCACACTTGTTTCATTTATGGACTAGATGAAGAGCTGTTTGCTAGTGGCTCTATCATTAATGACAAACACAAGCCCACAGAAGAAAGAAACTTCTAAATTATTAACTGCCTGATCAGCAACTCAGTTGGGAATTTCACTGGGTCATGAATGCTGACAGGTTGTCAGGGAAACAGGAATAACTTAAACAACTGCCTAGGTTGGAAGATGAAATCTTTCTACATAGTTTCAGTGTCTAATAGCTGAGCTGCATTTGCAAATGGAAAACACAGTAGTGTTTTTCATTCAATACAGGCATCTTGAAGAATCACAGAACAGCTGGGGTTGGAAGTAACCTCTGGAGATCATCTAGTCCAAACCCCTGTTCAAGCAGATTCACCTAGAGCAGGTTGCACAGGATCGCATCCGGGCAAGTTCTGAATATCTCCAGAGAAGGAGACTCCCCAACCACTCTTTGCAGACTTAGACAAGATTTTAATTTAGAATCTTGATCTATGGGTTTCTGGTTTGATGCATGAGAAACTCCTTGAATTTTCACAATTCTCTCCCTCTCTCATCTTTTTTCCTGTTCTAACCATTCATTAAAACCATATATGTTTTAATGTTCCTTTGAGATCTTGGCAACTTGAAAACAATTAATAGTGCTATGAAGCCCATTTTAGCTTCCCAAGTATGGTGAGCCAAAATTCAAGGTGGTTCAGGTGTCACAATTTCTGCTTAGACTTTTATTTAGTCTGGCTCCTTTGCTAGCTATATGCCCTTCAGGACCAGTAATAGGTACTTCCAATGGCTGAGGCAGTTTCCTTTTGTTCTGGATCATAAAACAGCCACCTGGAAAGGCAAGTTGAGAATCATAGGCAGGAAAAAATAAGCTGTGTTTGACTGGGAGTTAAAGAAAGATTCAGTCTATGATTTGGAGAAATGGGGTTGTGATTGGCAGGAGGACTTTCCTGCCTTCATTAGCACTTTAGGCTGTAGAAATTTGTGAAGTGGATTATATGGCTCTGAAACTCTCAAAACTCTCAGTGACATGCTCATTAGAATGATTGCTGGTCCATAAGGCTTACCTGTTCTCCTGAGTATTTGTTTATCTGGAAACCATCCTGCTGGAAGAGGGCTAAAACAACTGTTACAAAAGAATATTCCTATTTCAAAACTTTATCTGCTAGAATAACTGGTCACTCCTTATCTGTTTGTTTCCTCCTTCTTAGTGTGTATGCTAGCACTGGTTAGCAAAAATAGGCAAAGGTTTTTCGCTCATTGGATTGTAGTAAGGATGCCTGGTTTACTGTAGTGTCACTCATTTGACCTGTGACTGGACATGTAGAGAGTAAGACAATATAAGACAATCAGTGTGAATATAAATCAATTCTTCAAATCATTAATAATATTCTTCAAATATTAAAGGATCTATTATTTAGCAACCAATCTCTTGAAGTTTTTGTGCTAAATAAGAGCAATTGTGCCATTGAACATTTATGAATACAGTTATAGTTCTCAAATCTCAGAGCAATCAAGATTTTCTGGGACAGTTTGCAAGAAAAACAACTTACGGGAAGCCTGGAATCAAAGGGTATGAAATAACCTTTGACCAGAGAAATATCAAAGATGAGGCTTTAAAGTTTGAAGATGTCTTCAGAATTTCAGGTTTAACCATGTTACAGCAGGCCCTTATGGTATCTGAAGCCAGGTTTTCCTGAACTGTGATCACTGTAGATAGAATTATCAAAACATTTTTTCTCTTCCTTATTCTTTTACAAAATTTTGTACCAGTATGATATTCTTGGAGTGGACAGATTAAAATTCATGGGGAAAGTATGTCCATAGTGCTGATCTTTACCATTCAAATGCACAATGGAGAAAAGAATACATTGCTGTTGTGACTGTTCCAAGTCACTGCTTCTCTTTTTTCTTACCCCTTTACGTACTTCCTTTACAGTGCTTGAATGGTTGAGTTTGCCATCAGCATAATTCTGCTGCATTCCTAGGTCTTAGTGTTGCCCCAACAATGGAGAACAACTTGACTTGTTTTACTCACCTGGTTGTCCAGAGCCACTTTATACTTACTGGAGGGAAACAAGAACAAGGAAGCAGTTTGTTCCATCCCACAATATAAATACCTGCTTTTGATGCAAGTCTGCTGACTTCATGGAAATGCACATTTCCTTCCATCAGCTTAGATAACTGAAGTGTTTAAATCTATGTCTGGGCAGATTAAATGCACCAGAATGACAAAGTGTAGGTAAAATTATAGCTTTTATTTGGATAGGAAAATAAAACATTTCTCAATCAGACTCTCTCAGATCTTAAAGAATTTAGAATGTGTGTTAGAAAGCTTGAATAAAATTAATATTACAGGTAGCAATCTACTCTTTTGTGTAACAGAAATTTCCTTCGGTATGTATTGTGATATGTACTTTACTGGGTCCACATTCAGCTGGGCTTCATTTTTGTTTAGGTTTTGGGGTTTTGTTTGTTTGCTGGCTTATGTTCTAAACAAACTTACTCTGCCCACAGTCACTAGCGAAAATTTCACTTTTTTGCCTAGACTTCTAGAATCATCTTCTTCTAGAAAAAAATGTACTTCCTTACTTTTCTTTCTCAAATATAGGAACAACTTCCCTGTTACATTTATTAGAAGATTTAAAAAAATGTACTGCTCTTTTTGCTTTTATTTGTATTTGGTTCTTTTACAAGCAAATCTTTTTCAAATGTAATGCAAATAAAATAAACTCTCTCCATTTTCTGTTAGTAAAAGGGGGAAGCAAAACTATACCCCATAGTATTCAGGATCATCAAATCCATTTTTTTCTCTATTTCAAAGTAGTGGTTTTTAACTGCTAATGAAAGCATTATAAAGATTGGCTTCTGAAGGGGGGAATAAAGCTTTCAATTTTTTCCTCTCATATTCTCTCTGCCATCAGTTTATGGTTCAGAAACACAACCATTTTGCTCTTCAGGACTAAATTAATTTGATGCACTATCACAGTGTATTCAAATTATCAAAGTTTCATTCTGCCCTAAAATAAGGTATTGAAGTGAGAATACTGATCTGCTTGCATTTCATGGATAGCTTGAAAATACTGAGCTACAAAACTGCAGATGAAATTACTCAGTTTCTTCTTGTAGGTGATTATCTTTTTTCCCTTCCTACCATGTATTAAAGTATTATTTCCCTGTGGGTTGATTGTTTTCCCTCTTGCTATCTAGTCAAAAGCTTCAATTTGTTTATAGTGATCACTTAAACTGGGGGCGCTGGAGCTTTCACAACTGAAGAACTGCTTTAATATCGTAAACAGTTAGAGGAAGCTACAAATGCCTTTCCTACAATGGGGTCTCAAAGAAGAATGCAAATATATTTATTAGTGAATATTAAAGGAACCTCTTTTGGTAAATGAAGATTAGATTATCAAATGAACTTTGATTTTTTTTTTTTAATTCAAAGTAGTACTATCACTGAAATATAACACCTGCCATTCATACCACCCCATAACTCTGGTAACCTTCACAACAAAATTGTGGATTAAAGAGGAGCTAGACTATATATGTATGTGAGAACAATGGGCTCATCAACTTCTGATGTTTTTCTGAAATGTTTGTGATTTTCTACTCTCTCAAATTTTCAATGCTCTGCAGAAGTATTCCTCAGCACCTAGTGTGACTCAGGGGGTAACCTAATGTAACTGGGTAAAAATAGCAATGAATTATTTTCATACACACACACAATATAATTTGAAACTTCAGCTTGCCTCCAGTAGTGTCTACATGGTGAAATGCTTTTGGTCTATGTAAAATAATGACTTGCATGACTTCAGTGCCCTTCGTATTTTGTTTCTAGTACTCAATCTCTATTACTGAAGAACAGCACCTCACTGGAAAGAGCAGAACTCAGTATCTAATTAGAATTAGTGATTTTCAAAGCAGATAAACACATACTAAGGATCAGGAACTACAGAGGTCTCTGGGTAACTTAATACCATTAATATATGCACATATACTCAGTCAGGTATAAGTGCTCTTGTGTCAATTGCTAATGTCTCTGAGCGTGTCTTTCTGAACCTCTTGGTGGTTTTGGCTGGTTGGGATGTGTGCCCAAAACCAATGGTCTTTCCTGTCAAAAAAAGTTAGAGTGGCTTATATCCCTTTGCAAAGTAGTTTTTGTTGTGTCAACTGATACCACTCAAGAGCAACTTAAGTGATAGAAAAACTTGCCAATAGAAAAAAATCATTAAACAAAGGATATCTTTAAATGGTAAATTAAAAAGTCATTTTATATGCATTATTAGATCTTGGTGGGTGATGCTTAGGGAAGAACTTTCACATTTGTTTCTGTTTAGACATTTGCTGCAAAAGAAAGAAAAGATACTGCGAAGTACAAATTGATGATTGTAGGTCTTGCAAGGTCTGCATGAAAAGCATGATGTGTAATTAGCATAAGACTGCTGTGCGTAAAGCACAAAGATCAAATTTTATGTCTGAATTTTGTGTGGCAAAGATCAAGAAGTTGCACAGATGAAGAGAGATAAGGAATGTTTTCTGTACCAGCATTTAATAGTTACTAGTGCTTACAATCCAACAAAGTTTTTAAGAACAGGCAGTATTGCTTTCCTAATACTGAAAAAGGGAATGGTGCTATTAGTTCATAGCTCAAAAGCTGAGTCATCAGCAGCTGGAAAATTTCAAGGGAAAGCAGTGGTATCTGGCAAATACTTGGATTAGAGGGACCACTGGTGCCTTGATCCATGTGTGCTTACTACAAAAAAGGCTCCCAAGAGCTTTTATTGTACTTACAAAACTGATGAAAATACTCTTATTTCTATTTCATACTACTTAGGCTAAATAGAGAAATAGGAGTTTTACCAGTTTTATGAGTTATAATTTCCATATTTATAGATTAAACTCAATGATTATGTATTTATATCATCATCAGTAATTAATTTTTGTCTGCCTAGCATAGTAAAATATTCAAGCTTGGCATGTTTAATGTCTTTTTCTTATGACTAATTATCAAAGTGACAATATTCACTTATTTCAGTTTTATGCAGGCAAGTGGCATTATGGCAAAATGGTCATTTATCATTAATATGGGTAGTTGAGGAAGCTGTTTCTTCTTTTTATAATCCTTTCAAATTACAGATTTCATCATATTAATAACATGTTACGCTGCTATTCTTACAGCTACTTTTGGGCAGTCAGGAGACATCCCAGTTTACAGTCCATGTACTGTTTGATCCTTGGCACCCACTGAATGACTGCTTCTCTTCCTGGAACTAATTAGGAGGGTTAAAGGGATCAGGATCTTTGCCATCATGTGTTTTACTATGTTAAAGGATAAATAAGTGAATAAAATTGTGCTCTGGTAGTTTTCAATTCAGACCCTTATGAATGTGACATGTTCTTTGCTCCTGTCAAACTTTCAGAGTTCCTTAGCTGCAATATACATCTAGCCAATAGTAGGAAGTTTTTGGACTGTGGCCTGTAACAAAATTTGCTGACTCTTTTCCACTTTGGGTTTTTTCTCACTTTCTTGTATAGCAAGTACTATTGTGTATTTGTTAAAGACTTTGTGAAAACTTTTTGACTTCCAGTGAGATAAAGGATTTTTACTTTTGACTAAAGTAGCATTTCCTGGTACTGTGTGAATAGATTTATTTTTTTTTAATTTTCTCTTTGAAGTTCTGAGAGAGCTCAGCAATTATCAGAAACTGAGGATGTATCCTACTGGGCAGTTGTACTTGCTTTTAAATTTGAATAGTTAAGGGAGTATTTGTTTGTTTATTTGTTTGCTTTTTCCCCAAGGGGGTGACATTCACAGTTACATCCTGCTGTCTTTAGAAAAGCTGTAGTTGGCCTTAAATATGGTTCTAGTGCATACAGCCAAGCTCTTTAGCATCTGAGAGGGACAGTCTCAGGATATCTGAGAACATCTCTATAGGATATGGTTTTCCTCCTAATCTCCCTTTTCTTCCTATAGATACCCCTTCAGGAAGCTTCTTATATCTGTAATTAACTAAAAAATGACAAAGTGGAGTAAAAAATTAACATACTTGCTTTGCCATGCCATACAAAATGAAAATACTCTTTTTAGGGCCTAGGGCCGTATTCCATGGACACACATGAAATGGCAAGGCACTGGTCCATGGGCTTTCTCTGTTGAACAGAAAGCCAGGCTTGGTTCGTGGTGGTGGTTGGTAGCAGAGAGATATGGACTCATGGAAATGTACTACAGTGCTAATGGCTTATTGCAATCTTGTCAGAAACATTAAATAATATTGGCAATGAAATTCATACTTTGGGTTGTATCTGTTTGGACAAAGTGAATCAATTTCTACTTTTTGTTATCATACATGTTTGTTCTTGCCTGAACAACTGCTGCAGACCTCAAGCACAAGAGCTTAATTCTTTACTGATAGAAAACAGGGATGGTAACCTAGTAACTTTTGTCTCATTCAGAGGCTTAAAAATGAGGCTAAGTGGTTCTTTTATGGTGGTAGTGATTATAGTGTTTCAGCTTATTCTTTTTATATTGCATTTAACTCACTGTTAAGAAATCAGAATTGATAGAATGCAACTTTCAAAATAACTAAACCAAGATCAGGGTTGCTACACAAATTACTTTCCTTATTTGCCTGTTTCTCTCCACCCAATGTGTAAATAGTATGTAAAACATGATAGCATTATCATGAAAATCCAGTGTGTGCCTATGTTCTGTTTATCTCATTGCAAATGCAATAGAAGACAATATTTAGCCAGTGAGTGCTCTCCTTTCTATAGATATCTAGATACACACAAGGAATATGGAACAATATTGTTAATATTGTTGCTAATTCCTCCAACAACTGACAATGCCCCGTGGCTCCCTGCCAGGCCCACTCGACCAGAGGGAACCCCTTCTCTCCACACCTGACAATGACGTGAGAATAACATTCAAGCCATGCACCCTCCTGGCTGCTGCAAAAATGAACCCTGTCCTGGCCAGAACCAGGACACAGATAGATTGAAGAATCATTTCATAGATACAAGAAAATAACCTTTTTAAAAACACTTTTTGGCCGCTCATTCATTATCTATCTTATTTAGAAATGGTGAAAGGTTAATTCTCCACACCTTCCTGCCCTGATATGTTAGTTACATTAGAGATGCTACTTTTGTAGTGTGTAAAGCACCATAAGATTAATAGATTTTCATTACAGTATAATTCTAAAAGTGATTAGAGAACTCTAAGGAAACTTTATTGCATGGTCAAAATAATAACTAATTTATATGTGTGCTTATAAACTTGCTGGGAAAAGACTCTGCTTATAGGTAAATAACTTGCCTTTCTAGGCTTGAATGAATAATAGAAGCTGGTGTGACTGTGAATAAAATTAAACAAAGATGTTCATTAACACATGGAAGATAGGGAGCAAAAGTAATTCATCTAGGTCATAAAGGAGATAACCATATGTGGAGAACAGTAAGAATGCTAAGACCAGTAGCCTGATTTTACTTGTGAGACAAGTAGTGTCATAAAAACTAGCGGAGCATTAAGTGCATGGATACAAGAAATATTCAGTTTAAAGCAGTGTGAGATGTTTCATTCATGGAGGGAACAAACCCTTAAAAATCTACTCGCTTTTTTTTCTCCTACTAGAGCAAGACTGTGAAATCTTGATGAAAAAATATCTTGGTAAAGTAATCCAACACTGAACCATGGTAATGTGAATTACTACAAGATGGACCTAGTGATGTCAGAGTAGCTCTAAAAGAGAGAGACTTAAATTTTTTCTTCTAGATATTATACAAAGCTAGTAAATTTTCCAGTAACTTTAGATTTTACTGATATTATCCACATTTTGCTTATTGGTTTGATGATAGCCCAGACAACAATAAAGGAAAATAGTTTATGCCTATTAGGCAGCCTTTGTATCCTTAAAAATAAAACAAACAAAAAACACCACACCAAAATCACAAATAAAAAAGTCTAAAACCCTCTAAAATTATAGTTTTGAGGGTTTTTTACTAGAAATTAGTATCTTACCATTCTTCAGTACAAATTAGACATTTCACTTCACTGTAGATTGAATGTCATTCTGGGCAGTAAAAATACTTTTGAATGAAGACCTACTATAAAATTTTAATAAATGAACCAGTGGCCTTAATTTCCAGGTCCTGCAGATCTCTGAGTCCAAAACAGGTTCGGGCAAATAGCTGGGAAACATGCACACTTTAACGGTTTTGGTAGGGGTTGAGCTTTTTAATATATTTTTAATGATCCCATAGTACTCGCTATGCATTTGTGAATTTACTAATTCTTAGAAATTTGGGACGATGGCAGTGATTAATATATTTGTGTAATTTTAATTTCTGTTTGGGTCTAGGAAAAGAGAGCATGCAGTGTCTCTTTTTGAGAGGCACCTCTTCTGAGTATGTGAGAGTATTTTTAAGAAGGAATATTAAATATTAGTCATCAAGAGGACAACATAAAAGAAGTGTTTTCTGTCAAAGGTGTTAAAAGATTTTTTTTTGGTCATATTTGAATTGTGTTCAGAAGGCATGATGCTAGTTAGTTTTATGAAAGTTCTAAAGCATAGAAATTTTATTTTGGCATGTATATGTAGTGAAACTTCAGGTTTTACTTTGTACTAATACATCGAAACTACTGGATGAAATGGAAATACAGCAATGACTTCCAGGTCATTAAGTGGAGAATATTAAATGTATTAACAAGTATATGCTATTCTGGCCTCATTTTCCAAGCAGATCACTCTTTAGTGGTATCACCTTGACTGTTCACAAGCATAGCTGCCGTCAGTCTTTGGTCTCTGTACATTTGTAATATTCAGGTGACAGTGAACAACCAAAGATTTTTTTATTCTACACAATGAGTGTGGTAAAGGAGGTTTGTGTGCATATGCAAAACAGCTGCTGAGGTGGGCTTCTCAGGTATTATACAGATAAAAAAATTTAAATATGACTCATCTTGTGGAGGTGTAGGACCCCTGACTGAGTGTGCCGTACGAAGCAACAGGGCTGCTCAGATCAGAAACAGAAACATGTTATTTCATACATTCTTTTAAAATCTGAAATACAGAATATTTCATTCCACTTGCAAATTTCTATAAACTCCACAGGTGAAAGAATCTTTGTAAGGGATAGATGTCAATAGTAATAGCAACACCAGCAACATAGGTGTAACTCTGTGCCTGTAGGGGAATTCTCTCTGGAACAGCAAGCTGATACGTGACTGTACTTCATTCAATGCCAGTATTTCCACTGACTTCAGTGGTTTCTGGATGCAGCCCTCTATATCTGCCTTAAGCTCTGCATTGAATTAATTTCCAATTTTTCTAATTATCTTAACTTTCTTCATTTCAGAAGGGCACTTCACCTTGGACCTCATGAAGTAATGGTTTTGTTACGGATCAAATTAACATTTCCTGTCACATAGCTCGCTTGCTGAAAAAGGAAAAGATCTTGTAGGACGAATAAGATCAAGTGTCCATATAACCTAATTTATGGTCAGAAATCTCCTATTCTCAGGCACACTGAAGCTCTGTGCACAATATTTCTGGACCTTAATTATTTCACTTTGCATGGGTATGGTATATTTAAGCAACATGCCTTTAGTATTTCTCAGTTTACAATTCATGTGCCACATAGAAATTGACATTTAAATATTGAAAACTTTGCATAGCCTCTCTCATATGAAGTTCAGCTGGGTAGTCAGCAGATCTATATGGATTCCCATAAGGAACACTGATCATACTTCTTCGTATAGAATAAGCTCAGTTTATTGTGCATTCAGAAAGTGTATTTGGGTGAAAAGGTAGAGGACTGTAAATGTATAATAAGACATTTGTGCATGTCAGCAATTCATACAGAAAATATTTGTGGTCACTCTCTCCGACAGCTTTTGCTCCCAGGATCTCATGGCTTTTTGCATTGCGTGAGGCTTGTTCCACCCCACGGTCAGGGCTGGGTGACAGTGCTGCTGACACCCCAGAAAAGCACACTTGTAGTCCTGTTGCCTTTATCGGAGGGTACCTGTCTTCTCCAGGTTATGTACAGACAGGATCTGTCCCTCTGTGTGTGTTGGGGTGAAAGAAAGATCAGAAAATCCTTCTGCTTGCAAAATTTTAATCCATTAAAGACATAATACAGAGTTTTCTTTTTCTTTCAGCTCAGAATGTGCTATGTCTAACACAGGCAAATAATAACTGCGTATCATTAATCATTAATAGGCCAGTAGCAAAATACAGAATCAACTTAATCCTTTTGGACATTGATGAGTGCACACTGCCACTTTAAATAATGGCATAAAAGGCATCATTGCTACCCAGTATGGATCTACCATAGTAAATGAGTTTGAGTTACTGTATATATTTTGCACTCCATACCCTGTTATCAATAATAGTCCTCATGCCTCACAAAGGGCAACATGAGCAGGGAAAGAATAATTGCCATTCTGCATGGAGGCAGTTTATTGATGAGGTGGACAGAAGTAATATTTTTAGCCTGCTGGGTGTCCATCTGTAAGCAGTTTCCTGGAGCTGCCACTTCTCCTTTCTCTGGAAACTGTTACAGCTTTTTCTGTCCAATGAAAATAATGAGATCCATCTATCAAACAGAGAACAAACAATAAAGTCTATACCTTCCAATTAATTTGTTTTTCACCTCTGTTTACCAGTGTGCATGCAGTTAACTATCCATCGTATTATATGCATGTGAAGAGTGCATTTCTCCTAAGGTTGAATCTATTAACCCTTTTGCTAGCAAAATATATCTGCATGCCCTCCAGCTAAACAGGAGACTTGAAAAAAAAAAATCAATCCTTTTGAAGTGCCAGAACATAACAACATAGTGTGCTATAAAATCATACCATCCAATCTAAAGTCTGTATCCTCTGTTATGTTCATAACTTATAGTCCATAAAATACCTTTTCATGGCAAAAAAATAATGTATTTCATCATTTCATAATGCAGTAGTGAGTCATTTCAGTATATAGTATGTTTACATTAAATGTAGACATTCCTCGAAAATGCATGGAACTGGTACTTGAAACTGGAGTGGCTTCTCACCACATTGTAGTAATTTACTTTGTCCTAGCTGTATTTCCCTCTCTTAGATAGTTTTCCACTGTTTTTGCACAGGAATTTTCAAAGCCTGTGGGATTGGCTGTACCACATGACGACCAAGCTGTATACTCCTCTTGGCCACTGTGGTAATTGTGTTGTTTTTGTTGGTGTGTTGTTTGGTTTTGGGTTTATTTTCAGAACATTGCTCTGTTGTGCGGCTTTGCTCTTGTCTACAGCATTTCCATTTGTATCATTAAGAAGCGCTTGAATCTGGGTGTTATTCATCTCCTTGAACAGGTTTGTGTGCTATTTCCGTGTGTAAAACATGTGAGTTCAGTTTATCAGGACACAGATGGCACATCAAAAAAACCTAAGAAGCCAACGAAACAGAAACACTGGTTTGTCTACCACCACACAAGCGTACACACACAAAACAACGGAGGAAATCAGCTCCAAGGTGCCAATTTGTTCGTGCCTAAAAGCTTTGAACAATGAAGATGACTCAGAACAGTACAGTCATCCTTCTGAGACTATGTCTGAGGAAATTCTTAGTGCTAGAAAAGCTAGAAAAGGAGTCATGCTTTAGATCTTGGAACCTGGCTGGCTGACTACAAATAATGTTCTATGAACGGCTTAAGAACTTCATCATTGCCATTAGGCATTCTGAAATACAGTAAAATTCCACTGGGGAAGAACAGAGGAATCTGTTGTGAAGGAAAGGGTTAACAGGATTCAGAACTCCTGTGGCAAAAGGAAAACAAGATGAGAAAGAAATAAAGCCAAGAAGAAAATGTCTTTCTATGTATTTCTCTCCAAATCAAATCAATTTCTAGCTGCCCTAAGTTAAACAATTGGTAGATGACATTTTATGCAGATGAATCAATGTGTTCCCAATTATAGTTGTATATACAATATCTAACACGCAGTCAGCATCTTAACTAGTATTTTTTGTTGAGCTGCTCTGAGCTCACCCACAAATAAGTCGTAGAGAGAAGTCTGTACTTTCTAAGTGAGAATTAGAGAGGCAGATGTATAACCTGGAAAAACGTGTTAACAAAACGTTTAAGAAAAATCTTTCTTAAAAATGGATGCATTCAGCATTGGCTACGCTGATCAGGATTGTTCTTTGCACCACCAGCCATCATCAGCATGATAATAATCCAGAAAGGAGCCCAGGTTCACTAAGAGATCATGTGTCTAACTGGTCCTGGCCTCACCTGTTGGAATTGGTACATCTTTAAGGAAGGAATGTTTGATCTGGTGCTGTTCTGTTATTTCTGTCTTGATATTGGGCAGCCACATATACTCAGCTAGTATAAACTGGCACAGCTCCATTCAATTTAGTGCTTTTTTGATGATCTACATTTTAAAAAGACTACAACAAAAAAAAAAAAAAAAAGAAACCGACCAATGAAAAAAACAACCCTCTATAGCACATAACATGTATTAGTCATGAATATGTTATTGAACATCTGATTTGTGAAAAGTTCTCCTGCACTTCCCTGCATTTTTGGCTTTTTTTCCTCCTGTCTGGTTGTATTGCTGTGGTTTTAACTTCTATCATTTGCTAATGGATTGGTAACTACTGTCACTCTGCCTTTTTCCCTGAGCAATGTAAAGCTGCCTCAACAGTCCTGGACCCCAGTGTAGTTCATTCAGTCTGAATTTCAGCACAGTTCCTTTTAAAGAAAAAATCCATATAAAATCCTTTCCAGTAGGATCACACTTATTTCAGTAGGGCTGGAATTGTTTGATGATGTTGATGTGTACATACCACTTCACTGTGCTATCTTCCATACATTGCAATGTACGTAATGTACCACAGAGGATTTTAACTATTGCTGTTGTTTTTGTAATATGTCCCTGGGTAAAGGTTGCTGGTAACACAAAGTGCATGAGTACTCTACACTGACAAAAGGCTATTAAGCTCATTAAGACTGCCATGGAAAGCTGTATTTGCAAGCAATAGGTTTGGAGGTTGTACTCGAGTCCTAGCCTTTCAGTGTCAAATGGGGGGATGTAATTTACTGAGTTCACTTGTATAAATTTTATATAATGTGTGAGTTCTTACAAAATGAAAGCTAGAAAGTAAATGTTGATGGGACTCTTTTGCTCATATAAAAGACTAGAGCTGAATTAGGTAAATCTTGTTGAAAATCTTGTTCAAAGGAAAAGGATTTTAAGACCCAATTGTTATCTGGAATAACTCTGAAGAACTTTACTGAAGCCTATAGAAGATACATGAATTTATACTTTCCTGGAGTATGGACTACCTTTCATAAAGGCTTAGAATATAACCTGGTGAAATAAGAATTTGGCTAAAAGATATTTCTATAAGATCAATCTGTTTCATATGGTCAGCCTCTTTAAAGACAGAGTGTTTAACAATTCGATTCTCTTACTATTTATAGTTCTCTTCAGACCATGGGCCATCAAGTAATGACAAGAATTTTTTCTTGAGCTAACTCTGAACTGACTTTGGTTGCCAAGATATTAAAGGGTTTATGGCACTTGATGACTTGATTTTACTCATGATTTGAGAATGATGTTTTATATCCACTACTCAAGAGTCTGACTAAACTTGCATGCATCTACTGTTGAGATGTAAAATTGTGAGCACTAGATATATGTAGCCACAAAGAAAATAGTATTTAGTGTGATTTGGTTGGTTTTATTTGTTTTTAATTCAAGTTAATTTAAAGAAATAGTGCTTAATAGGGCAGAAGTGCTTCACTACTGCCTAGAGACAATATGTTAAAAGCACAGTATTTGTGTAAGAGTTCTCTGAGAGGAGAAATGCATTAGTTTGAGGAATCGATGCTTGTTTCTGCAAGATTATTATGGTAAAGGCTTTGCAGAGAATTTTAATATGTGTCACATACTTTCCAAAAGGAGGCAAACTGTGATCAGCTGGAATAGCTTGGTGTCTCCAGGTAATATTACGCTATGGTTTTTTTTTCCCCAAGTGCTTCAAATATTTCCGAATTGAATAATACAGCTGATAAACTTCAGCAAGTAAATGTGTAAAAGGAAGGCTTTCAAACAGAATGCAGACCCTTCAAACTGCGCAGGAGATAAGCTGCCTGGACACAGTCTACTAAGGCACTTACGGATGGTGCTTTATACACCTAACAGTTCCCTCACCTTGTGTTTTAGGTATGAAATCACTTGCACCAATAGGACTACTTGGGTACTTAACTTTATTAACATGCTTAAGTTCTTTGCTAGATTGGGATAAGTTTAAGGAACCAGGCCCAAAGAAGTGCTTTCTTTAGGGAGAGCGTTCTCCACTTTGGGAGGGGGATGTAGCCACATAATGATCATTTGTCTTTAGAATGAAGTAGAAATTTTCTGTGGATGCTAAAGTAAGAATTTCTGTAGGAAAACACAGATCAAATGTTTAAAAATGGATGTATGGATGTACCTCCTGCTTTTATTTTAGTTTCATCCTTTTATAGTTTTAATTAGTTGCTTTAAAGGATACCTTAAAAATGTGTCATGAATGATCCTTAAGCAATATCTATCCACTGTTGCATGATTAATACATTTCTAAACTAGAAGATTAGATGTGGTGTTCAATGTGAGATGAACTGTGAATTGTCGAGAGGCTTTTAATATTAAAAATGCAAAAAAGAGCATAATTTTCTAATGAATAATATTCAGATCTGTTTTAGATAATATCGTACCCCAGGACACATGGTATATTAAGAAAAATAGAAGTACAACCATCTTCAGTGACTTTCTTTCAAGTTTGTTTCTCGGAAATGGGAAATATTAATCTACTGGAGAAATGCTTTCACTGAAAAAATAGATTCTTCTATGAACACGGAATCTGATTCTTATCTCCCTTTTAGTGATGGTAATTGTAAAATGCTATACCCAAGTGTGGACTGTGAAGAGACACTGGAGAGCCATGGTCCACAGCATATTGGCAGGAAACTGAGGAAATGTAGTGAAAAAGACAATAATTAGATAAAATGTTTTTCTTAGTGAAGAAAAGCTTATAACATTTTGTAAAAATACGTAGATATGTAGAAAGTATGAGTTTTAGGAGATGGGAAAAAGTTCAGGCATCAGACAAGATGGTAACAAGATAGTCATTGCATGATGGAAGAAAATCCATAAAGTGCCATGTTTTTGTAGTGTTTTGTAGTGCTTTGTGTTTCCATGTAGGTTGATACTAATACATCTGGGAAACAAAATCCAAAGTAGAGAGTACTTGTAAAGAAAAAAACCCGTACTTTAAACCTATTACTAATCCTGGTACTATGTATATGACTTAAGAAACCAGGTCAGTAATGGAATTAAGTGTTATTACACACCTACATGCATCTACTTCCGGGTTTGCGTACTAAATCTCTTTTCAAACCATATAAAATCATAAAGTGCAAGTGCTCACAAAAGGATATGGGAACATATGTAAGTGTAGAACCTGAAATTCACACTTTGCTGATACAACTTTGTCAAGCAGACAAGCCCTGGCTAACTTTGTAGTAGATGTTAAAATGACATGGTGGGACAAGATTTGTAGCTGTAATTTCATCACCATTTAAGCAACAGAGGTTATTTTCAGATCAGTCCAAGCTGATACAGAATGGTTAGCTCATTGTAAGAAAAAGTCACAGGAGAAATGATGATGCTTAGCAGACAAGTGGAAAGTAAGAGGTCATAAATGCACAGACAAAAGAACATGCATTTTGTTAAGGACATTAGAAGCAGGAGGGCAAGGAGAAGTGCTGGTTAACAGCTCTGCAGTGTCCTTACTTTTTGCACTTCATCATTATATTTTGGAGTAGCCAAGGCTGCACCTTACTGGTGATGATTCATCAGTACGTCAAAAGAAACTGGGCAAAATGAATGAAGAAAATAAAGTGCTGTAAAATTCAGCCCCTAATGACAGTTTTCTGCCTTACTTAAATGGTCAGAAGGTTCTACATGTTGCTCATCTTTTAAAATGTTTTTTAGACATTAACCTAGCAACTAGGTTATTTTGAAGTTTACTTCTGTATTTCTGAAAGTGTTAGGGAAAAAAAACAGGCCAAAACATGATTTTTATAAGAGGAGAGTTTAGTTCTTGAGTAATGGAACTATGATGTATAAAAACTACCATGTTCAGATTAATTTAAGGCAAGTATATTTATCCAAGGTACACTTAAAAGGAAATTATGATGTGAGTATGACCATTAGTCGCTGCAATAGTTTCTGTCAAGGAGAGCAGAACCAAAACAATTCTGTACTTAAAGTTGAAAACACAAGTGCATAACTTCCTGTGAGGGAGATCAGGTCTGGTTTGTGCAGCTGTTGTCCACAGATGTTAAAATAAACAGTGCTTGGTTTACATGCATAATATTTCTATTCTTGAAAGAACATATAAATCAAATTTTTCCTTTGGAGGTGTTAAACTTGGCTGCTTGGTTAACAAAAGCGAATTCCCCTGCTCTTCCCACCAGGGCTCGGGCTCCTGCTAGTGTCCTCTTAAAGTAATTAGTTTTTCACATTTACAACTGAGACGTCATCTGAGATGAATTTATCCTTGCAACATCCCTGTTGAGATCTGGTGATCCAGACCTGAGTTTACCCCCAAATCATTTTAAATGTTGTTGGTCTGCAGGAGCCCTGAGAGACTAATCCTCCCTTCCTTCATAGAGGAATCACACTGCTTTTCTTGCCTGTTAGGTTTTATGCATGAGAAATAGGGCGAATTTTACCCATAGGGTTTGCCTTTTTACTTTTCAGAAAAGATGAAAACTTGTTACTGAGCATATTTTAAAGTCATTCTTGCATCATTTTTCTAAGGTAGATTTTTCCTGTACAGAGCAAGGGGTAATAAAAATTTTATTTTGAAAGGATGAATGCTATAGATGTGAAACGGTGCCAATAACATCAGTGTTGTGTTATAGGGTTTTGAAAAATGAAATAATATACTCAAAGCAATTAACAAACATCAGATTTTCATTCTGGATGCTGAATGTGATTAGAAACTGTAAATGAATAATTCTTCATTCCAGCTGTTCTGGGAGCAGGTTTTCATGCACCACAGCCATACTAAGCATAACTTTACTGCTATTTATTTGCACAGCCCATCAAAACAGCATTTTGATTAATAGGCTTTACTCTGTTAGAGAATCACACAGTTATAAACTGTGGGTCTCTTTATTAAAACAGAGAAGTCTGAATCTGTAATGTGTCGTAAAAGCTGTAGTGATTCTGTTTGAGCCAAAAAAAAGTCTTTGGACAAAAGTCTTATGAAGGTTCTATTTAGCAATAATGTTTCAAGGTGCTTTTTGGTACTTTGTTTCATGGAATAGACAGTTTTTATATGTATAGTTTGCAGTGGTAATTGCAACAGGAGCTAAAGTTTATTGCCTTCAATTCTCTAGCGTAGTGTGTTTTCACTCATTTAAAAGTGGTTTGTTTATTGTTGGGGTTTTTTTGTTTTGTTTTCTTTTATATCAGTTTCAAGCCCTACTAAAAGAAAAAAGGAAATCTTCTGGCATATTTTTTTTCATGGTGAAGAACTCTGCTGACAGTACACTGAAGAAACTGTTTTTATTAGGAAAGTGAGGAATGTAGCAGTCTTACAAAAAAAACCCAAAAAACCCAAAAAAACCCCAAAAAACCACGGACAAGCTCTTGGCATTGCCTGAGATATTTCAGGTTTTAGTGCTAGTCTACTGGGAACCCTGTTCAATTAATCACTAGTCACACCCAAGTGATAAAGTCATGGTAGTTTTCTGTGCTGTTTTCCTTCCTATTGATTATGTGATCCATAAACTACCAAAAACTACATTCCCATTTAAAGTAGTGCTGTCAGTTTGGAGATGGGAATTAAAGGTTTTACACAGAATTTTTCTCCATGTACTTTTTCTTCATGTTAACTGTATAAAAGAGCTTTTGTGTGAATGTGCTTCTAGGGCTTTAATCATTCATGTGTTTGCTTGGAAGCAGGCAGCCTCTCACTTGATCATGTATTATCCAAGTGACAGTAAGAAATTTCCATATTTATTTCCAACTTTCCCATTTGCTTACGGTAGTTTTATGAATGACTGTTGTTTTGATTCTCTCCTTCTCCTTCTTTCCCTTCTCCCAACCTTTCTTTTCTTTATGCACAGAGGTTAGCTGAGCCCTTCCTTCTAACACACTTGTGCTCCTCCTAGAAAGCTAGGGCTTCCCTTGTCATGGAAGCTAAAATTTTATGCCATTAACTGTTTCTGCTCTGACAGATGCAATGAGTAGAGAATTGCAAATATGTTGGGATATCTGCATCCCTTTATGCTTTGTACTAGGTCTTTATTCTTCGTTGTTTCCTGTTCATCTATTGCCTCACTGCAAATAGAAAAGATGTACCATACAAATGGAAAAAAAGTCTTCTTTACATGTGTAAAGAAGCACCTTAGGATGCTTCTTTATTCATCCTGCACCTTAGGATGAATAATCCTGGGCACCAGTACAGGCTGGGGGCTGACCTTCTGGGTAACAGCTCTGCAGAGAAGGACCTGGGGGTCCTGTGACAACAAGCATCCCTGAGCCAGCAGTGTGCCCTTGTGGCCAAGAAGGCCAAAGGTATCCTGGAGTGCACTGAAAGAGCATTCCCAGCAGGTCGAGGGAGGTGATCCTGCCCCTCTACTCAGCCCTGGAAGAGCTTGCCTCAAGAGGTTGTGGAGTCTCTGTCTCCACAACTGGAGATATTCAGGAACTGCCTGGACACAATCCTGTGCAATGTGCTCTAGAATGACCCTGCCTGAGCAGGGAGGTTGGACCAGATGACCCACTGTGGTTCCTTCCAACCTGACCCATTCTGTGATTATTTTAGTACTCATTCTCTAAAAACAGTGCTATATTATAATAATTTGGTTCAAGTATTGACAAGCTATTTGTAAAAATTTGACTTCAGAAGTTACAATATACAGGTAATCTCATTGATCAAAGATCTTGGGGTTTCTTTAAGAGATTCTGCTTGACTTGGTTATTGTAATTATATTTGCAAAAATTAGAATTTTAGCACAGAGAATAATGATGTGTTTCTTGGCGTTTATTTATGCATACACACATATATACAATACGATGTATATTGCTTCGTTTTCATATTGAGTGAGTCTCATTAGTGAGTCTGAAAAGAGAGAAATATAATCTATGTACTCCTTTCTCCAAAAGTAATTTATATTATTAAATGCTGGCTCTTTGTTCCAGTGGTGTCTTGAGCAAGTGCAGCAGATAAGGCACCAGGCATTTTATGGACGTGGGGTTTCTGAGCTCATTTACAGCACCTGGTTTCCTTATCAGGCCCCTGCTCCTCCTGGACTCCCCAGCTCCCCTGTGTCTGGGAGCCAAGAGCACCAGTCCAAGTGAGGGGGGTGTCAGTGGTGCTGGGGAACCATGTCTGGGAGTTGGAGGAGCATAGCACAGGCACATCACTGCTGTGTTTGTACACCTCAGCACCCACCTTGCCCCAGATGACAAGCTCTCACTGTATGAAGAATTATTCTTTAGAGGCTTGCCTTTCTTATGCTAATCAACAGAGCTGATGTTATATTCTCCCCTTTTTGCTCTTATCATCATCCACTTAGCTTATTTTCCTCTAGCATCAAACTCTCTCCAGCTTTAATTCTTCTCTCACGCAGATAAATCGAAAGCTGCAATTATTTACAGCATGAGAGGAGGAGGGAGGAAGCACATTAATTTATAAATCATTTTAAATTTACTATTCATTAAAGGTGGAGTATGAAGAGCTCTGGCCTCCATCCACTCAGCATGGCCAGAAAACAACAGACTTGTTTAGTCAGAAGCAGTGCCAACTATTCCAATCTCTTAGAGCAGCCTTGTTCTGCAGGGACCACCTGAAAGATGAGGTCTGCCTTTCCCTGACCCTGCACAGTTTGTGGCTTTGCTGCTGGAAAAGTCAATATCCCTTCTAATTCTTAAATTGAGGCTTTTTTCTTTCTAGGGGACTGGGTTGTGACTGTCAGTGTGTTTTGCCTAGATCAGAGAATCCCCTCAGTGTTGCTTTTGGGAGTGGTAGTCTGGGGAGCGGTGGTCAGGAGCAGACATTGGAATATTTTTTATAGGGTATTAAGACTGCCAGTGGGGTTGTTCAGTGGAACTGGGAGGTGGGGGGAAGAAATTAGCACATGTTCTTAAACTATTTGCCATCAAATTATAGAAGACCAGATGAGCAATTTTCTGAGATAAGCAATGTGTAATGAACATGTGTGGAAGGGAGAATATGGGAGTACTACCAAGGCTGTGGTTAAGATATGAACCAAGGAGCACAGTGGTAGGAATGGTTACTGAAAATATTTGTTAATAGCAGATGGAAGAAATACTTCAAAATTACAAGTGGGCAAATTTCCTTGTATTGGGTTTGTGTGGCAAGGTTTTAGTAGTGGGAGGGCTACAGGGTAGGATTCTGCAAGAAGCTGCCAGAAGCTTCCCCTGTGACTGATAGAGACAATACCAAGCTCCAACATGGACCCACTGCTGGTCAAGACTCAGCAACAGCTAGAGTTCTCCAGGGTCAAGGAAGAAGGAGGGGGAGGAGGTGCTCCACACACCGGAGCAGGGATCGCCCTGCTGCCTGTTCCCCTGCAGCCCATGCTGGAGGTCCATGGGGGAGCAGAGATCCACATGCAGCCCATGGAGGACCCCACTCCAGATCAAGTGGATGCTCAAAGAAGGCTGTGATCCAGCAGAAGTCCGTGGGTCAGGATCTGTGGGCCTATGGAGAGAGGACTCCACACTGGAGCAGGTTTGCTGGCAGGACTTGTGGCGCCATGAGGAACCTACGCTGGAGCAATTTGTGACAAACTGCAGCCTGTGGAAATGACTCACACTGAAGAAGCTGGTGGAGGACTATCTCATCTATTAGGCACCCCATGCTGGAATGAGAGAAGCGTGTGAGGAGTCCTCCCACTTCAGAGGAAGGAGCGCCAGAGACAACATGTGATAAACTGACTGCAGCCCCCATTTCCATCCCCCTGCATGGCTGGTGGTGAGGAGGTATTGAACTGGCAGTGAGATTGAGCCTAGGAAGAAGGAAGAGGTGGAGGCAAGGTGTTTTATGATTTAGTTTTTATTTTTCCTTTTCCTACTCAGGAAAGGAAATCAAATTTATTATTTGATTGATAATAAATTAATTTCCCCAAGCTGTGTCTGTTTTGCCCATGATGGTAACTGCTGAGTGATCTTTCCTTGTTCTTATCTTGCCCCATGAACCTTTCTTTATACTTTCCCTTGTCCAGCTGAGGAGGGCAGTGATAAGCAGCTTTGGTGTTCAGCTGGCATGCAGCTGGGGTAAACCCACCACAGTCCTGTAACACATAGAATAAAATTAGAAATATATAGCTTGCATGTGTAAGGTGCATGGTTGGATTGAAGTGAACAGCTATTTTCCACCTTGGTTTCACACAAATCCCAGAAGACATTAAGAAAGCTATAGCAGAAATACTCATCAGCCTTGGCATATGCAGTATGCTTACATCTAGATAGTTGTGTGGCCTTGTGCAAAAGATCGAATATGTGCATGCCACTTTGAGAGAAAATGCCAGGAACCTGTGCCCTTTTGGAAGCTTTCTTAGACTGGGTCCTGGTTCTGGCAGCAGCTGGTGGCAGCGGCAGGGAGATGTCTGCCAGCCCCACACCCCTGTTGTGAGCACATGCTGTGTAGTCAAATTGCAACCTTGAAACAGGAAAATGCGTGATAACAGCTCTGGTGTTACTCATGCTAGTGATCACTGTGACACTCTAGTTCCTTCTTCCAACCTTTAGGTCTATGCCAAAATGAGTTTTAATTATTGTACTTGCTTTGGAGTAGTCTCTTCAATGGCGATATGCCAGAATCTAGGCTGCCAATGCCTATCCAGTTTTCCAGGCCTTTTCTTAGTGATTCTTCTCTGTCCCAGCCTTTCATGTGGGTGATGGTGAGGGATGGCCAGGGCCATGCTCTGTAGCAGTTAAAGCTAATTTTTAAATTATTTGGATTTGCAACATTTCATCTCTAAATAAGCTTAGAAATTATTACAGGGACAGGTGCAGTCTTCCAAATTCAGCTGTACTCACTGCAGACAATACCCTGCAACTGCTCGTTGATGTTGAGTGCCTAACTTTTACCACCCTTGGAGCTCTACAGTCTAAAATTAGCTGATCTGGTTCATTTGTGTCTGCTGATAAAGTAAATGAGGCATGCTGGTGAGATTTCTCCCTGCAGAGTTGTGAGCTGCACAGAGGACCTCTAGACAGGAGATAAACATGCAAGAACACCTTCTCCCTCTTTAGTCCACATGCTCTTTTGGTCTCCCACTCAGACATGGCTCTTGGTAAGCAGGGAATTCTTGTTGCATAACTGAGGGATGCTACACATTTGTGCCACGTGGTTCTGAAACTGGTCCTCTTTGTACTGCCTAGAAGGTGTGTAGAAGCCTTTGGGAAAAGCAGTGTAAAATGGGGATCATCTCGATGCTGAGACATACTGGTACCACTGGCACTGAATCAGTTCTATCAAAATGAATTTCTGTGGTGTATTCATTACAAGAGCCTACTTCGCAACTGTACTTTAATAACTATTCTCCTCTCTCCCCATCAACAAGAACAAAATGTGTAAATAATGCTCTGGAAAATGGAGCAGAGGATTCTGTGGGAGTTTTAAGCCTAGATATCTAGTGCAGGAAGAGAGCTTTGCAACTCAAACAGTGCACTACACTTTTCTAGATGGGTCCCTGTAGTGTCATAATAGGAAAAGAATGACCTGCAGTGGACAGCAGGCGTTTTCCATGAGGTTTAACTACTGCAACCTGTAACTACTGGTATTTTTAGAATGCTGTTGACCTCGGTGAGAACATTTGCACACTTTGGGTGTACAATACTCTTAAATATTTTGCAAGAGAAAAAGGGTAGTATGCTCAGCATCCAGTGCTTTCAAATCTTGGATCAGTACTGATATTATACAAATCCTTTTGTTTGGTATGAGTATTTTGAGTTCCAGAATATTTCTTTGAGGATATGAACGGGAAGTAGTTTTCAGCCTATATTTTGGGAATTGTGCATTTGTTTTAATAACGTGAATGCTGAGGTGCAAAAGGACTCATTTGGAAATAACTGAGTAAACTTTTGGGGGAAGTCAGAGTATTTTCTTAATTAAAGTGAGGTTTTATGGTTTTGTGAGGTTTATGGTGCAAACGTAGTTAATAAACAGCTAGTTCTCAGCTGACAAGATGACAATTTCTATAGAAAAATGTGCATTAGAGGGTGTATTAGACTGTATTTTTGCAGCATCTTATTTTAAAACTAAATTGCTGATGCTGGTCATCTTAGAAATGCTGTTAGAGAATTGGTGTAGAAGTATTATTATTACTATTTTCTTTCTTTTAGATGGCAATCTAAATAGAACAAATTATCAGCCATATTCCCCATTAGAGACAGTGAAAGTGGGGAAGGTAACTATTTTCATGTACTGAATGGGCTTTAAGAGTTACTATATTAGTTCTCATTTTAGCTAGTTCATTTAGACCTGGAAGTTATTTATGCCGACACACATAATTGATCTTATAAGTATGTAGTACTTCAGGACCAAAAGCTGGAATGTTCTTTTCCATTGTAAGGAAAGGACTTCCTATGGTTTTATATAAAATTTGAAAGTCTGATAAGATGACAAATGTGGATATATTGTATTTTATAACTAATATTACTGGAAACATCAGTTGTATGGAAGTGTACTGACAGAAATCACTGTCTGTGCTGATGGAAAGCAAATTATAAATTTTTTAAATGCCATGAAATTCACAGCAGAAATCTAACTGACAGCCAACAGCAGAAACTTCAGTTTTAAAACATTGAACTATAAATTCTGAAGAAAATAATATATATGGAAACAAAATTTTTTACTACAGGAGAGTGTGTCTTACAAGATTTTCCCGCTACTGCCAGTTTCTTATCAGCTCTACATTCAATTTCCACAAACTAACCATAGATAAGTGCAAATAGTAAATTTTCACTATCCAAAACTACCCAAGTTTTAAAAGAAATCATTAGAAAGAAACTACGTTTTTAAAGGTGGCATTTTAATCATGTTCTCTAAAGGTTTTTTAAATCAGGACTTTGAACTTACCATTTTGCTTATGCAGGCAAAACCAACAAATCTCTACCAGAGTGGATGTTACCCATTAAAACTGATTTAATATAACAATTCAAAACTACTTAAGGGGCAGGTGAAGCTTCTGTCTCCCACTGCTTCAATCTTACGCCTTGTGGACTTCCCCTTGTTTACTCTGGAACTTATCTTGGCTTTACTGGTGCAGTTCAGCTTGCTAACTTTTTTCAGTTTTTCTGTTCAATGTTATTACTAGATGATCTTTGAAGTTTTGTTTCCATGCAAACCATTCTGTGATCCTATGAAATTCTGAATTTTAAGAAGCTGTATTTTGGGGGGGTTGCCTTTACTTGTTCCCTCTACCTTTCTTTATTCTTTTACCCTTTCTTTGCTACTATTGTACAGGTCCCTAACTGTAAGTGCTGCTGTCTGCAGTACAACTCTTTGGTCTTCTGAAGTATCTCAGAATTTGAGGCACCAACCTATATTCCTTCTGTTGGCTTCCTTGACCTACTGTTGCTGTTCTATCCCTTAAGCTGCTGTGTTTTAATTTGATGACCATAAATAGCATTTGGAAGAGCATCTCTGAGTTTTGAGACTCCTTTCTGAGGAACATAAGCTTTGTGTAATACCCCTTTTCATTGAAGGGTTTCATGAGGTACTGATCTGGCACTAGCTCACACGTTGCTCAGCTGACTGAATGACTGGCTGCCAACAGAAGAAAGAAATTTCTCTTCCCACGCTTGTCTGAGCTGTCCTACCCAGCAGGCTGTGCAGGTCCCAAAGGAAAAGCAGCAGAAATTCACCCAAGGAAATGTGGCGAATTTTGAGGGTAGATGGATACATAGAATTCAAGCACTTTATTAAAAAAATAATAGATAAAAGCAAGTCTCAGTAAACAACGAACTTTGTTGAGATATAAGGGTATAAGGATTGGAGTGGGGACAAAAAGGCAGGTGAAAACAAGACACGGAAGGTTTCCATGGTATAGAGCCATTAGCTCAACTTCAGGAGACACTACAGCTGAAGAGAATGTCTGTGCTCTTGCATCTCCAAAGCAACATTTTGCAAAATAGAGTGCTCACTATAGCAGGAAGCAAAGAGATCCGAGAAACAGCAAAAAAAGAAAATCCTGAAAATTAAACCGTTCCTCTATGTTTACCACTCTGACGCATTCATAATATTTTTTCAGTGTTTGCAGATACTCACTCTCCAGTCTCCCTGTTCATGCCTCATGTGCCCTGTCTGCACGATGCTTAGAACTTGTACTTCAAGTAGTAAAAAGACATTCCCTTTAGTTATTATCTTTTCCAAATCTCTCACTAGCTATGGGGACTTATTTTAGTAAAAGTATGAGGAAATAGCTGGGAGTATTTGTGTGCTCATTTTCCATTCCTCTTAACTCTATTTCCTCTTTTAAAAAGAAAAATTATGATGATTATCTACTGCTTTAAGCTCATTCACATAGCCAAGATTTATATGGATTGTGCTGTCCCACTGTTAATGTTTTTCTTACTTCAAAGTGTAACCATTCTGGTGAATCATGTCCACTTTTCTGTCTTGGGAGACAATAGAACACAAGGTATTTTGAAATTTGGGGAATGAAATACCGGCAACAGCAACCCTTGAAATCGAGGTGACATTCAGAAATAAAAACAGAGTTGGCAATTCTATTTTATATGCTTATACATACATTTCTGTGGGCATGTATGTTTACACATATACACAACTTGTTAAAAGTTATAGATACAAGCACCATACATGTAGACACAGGACTGCTAATTTATGACAAACTTGATGACCTGACATGGTCAGCAGTTCTAAATATAATCTGCAAATCACACAGGCTTACTTTCTGACCTTGCTCTTCAAGTGAAACAAAGAAAAGCATGTTTAGAACAGAAGGCTAGTGTTTTCATAGCAGCTTTGGATGAGCAGTACCTCTGAAATTTAGAGACTGGAGTAACTTATGGTTTCTAATGATAGATTTGAATGAGTTTAGTTTAGGTATTTGAATTGGAATATTTGTCTTAGTCTTCTTTTATCTCTCCAAGATATATGCTAGCACATTTTTCAATTATAAAGAAAGACTCTTGGGCTGAGTTGCTAAATTTCAGCATAAATTTTTATTCTGAAATTTTAAGCCCCCCAAAATAGCAAGGGGGTAGATTAGAACTATCTGACACTACCTTATCGGTGTAGCTGAGAACAGCATCACTATAATAAAAGAAGATAGCAGTGTCTCCCATTGATTGTTGTTTGATGAATGTAAAGCAATTTACTGGAATGCAATTAGCATTTGCAATCACATTACCGTGGGGAATTTTTTTATGCTGGCTCTGAATTGAAAAATCTATACATTTTCTGTCCATGAGTCACTTCTTAGGAAGCTTTCTTTCTTGTTTCTTTTCTTTTCCTTTGGGTTTTTCATTTGTTTTTTTGTTGGTTTTTTTTTCATGTTTCAGAGCTATAATTTGTGAAATGCTGAAAGGTTGTAAACCTAGCATTTTTATGTTTAAAATATGCCAAAGGACAAATTGTACAGTATATCTACTGCAGTGGATGACTTGGATCTAGCATTGTAAGGCTGTGCATTGCTGTGGAATTAGTTTTCCAGGGTTTTTATAGGAAGAAATACATCTCTTGGAAAACAAATGCCTTCTGCATAGGAATATCTTAGTAACCTTGAAATAATTTTATAAATGTAGATTTTATAAATTAAGAAGCTTGAAGTACAAAGATTAAATAAGCAAAGCAGTGTGCTGAAGTGATAAGACCTGTGTATGATGATAGAGTAACAATAGTGCTAAAAGTAACAATGCTACCTTTTAACAAACATTCAGATTGCCATCAAGAAATGTGCATGCATGCAAGTGCTCAGTTAGACACACAGTTCTGTCTGCACTTTAAATGGGTGTAAATTCAATTATTTTTACATCACACAAAGTATATAGAGATTTTAGAAAAAAACCCACACTAATGTGTTGATTCACAGTTTGGATTTTCTATGGACATGTAAGTGAATGATTGTCAGTGGAACAGGAGAAATCAACCCCAGCTGATATGGAGAGGGTATCAATGAAAAATGTGTCTGTGCTGAAAGGGGTAGTCAACATCCTTCTGATGTTGACACATGCATACAGTAGCAAATATGGTCTGTATGGTGCTTTTTAATGATTTCTGTGTGTTATGGACCAAGTGCTGCTATCCTAACTCAAAGACAACCATAGGGAACTATTTCCATAGAGATCTAGCTGGGAATGTCTGTTGCTTTAAAAATGCACTTATTTTTAACACTATCAGCTGAAGTTGTCTTCCTGTAATGGTATAGAGTGTACCTTAACCACTTTAGGAGAAGCTTTTCTCTTATGTGTTTGACCTTAGAGGTCTTACAAGGTCCCATTGTCTGTTGCATCTTGTATACCTTAATCTCTGTAAGGTCTAGAAAGAATTGCTACTGAATTCCTGGAGACTATATTAGCTTTACCAGTGGGACATATGAGCTTTCTAAGGATTTTTATTTATTTTTAAATGAAAACCTTGAAAGAAAGCAGAAACGTCTTTGTTCCTATTCCTGTTATGTCTTTATACATATAACAAAATGCTAGACTCTGTCAGTTCTTGTTTTCCACTGAAAACTTCCTTCAACTTTAATGGGTACAATGGCATTTTTAACTGAGGTTGGCATTAATATTTTAGTGGAGTTGGAATTGTCTGTGTGCCCTGTCGCTACTTTGCTGAGGAAGAAAAGTTGTTATCCCCATTTATCCGCATTCACTGCTGTGATCATGCTGTGCACTGGCACGTCTGCCATCTTAAGGAGAGGCTGGAAGTTTTGGGACACATCTTGTGCTGGTAATAAGCAAAGCACTGTGTTTCCACCCTTCACTGGGGTGGCAATGCAGTGCCCACTTCCTTCAGATTTCACTCTGCTGCACTTTCACTTAGCATCAGTTAATTACTTCCTATTTTCACATCTTGTCCTTGAGGAAAAAGACTAGATACTTTTGCCAAATTGACACAGCCTCAAGTTTTTTGTTATTTTTATGAAGACCTAAATCGACCAGTATGAAGTGCAAGATGCAAGGAACGAGGTAGAATTTTGACAGTATAAACAGAAGTCTTAATCATTTTCTAATAAAAATTAAAAAATAGATTTTCTGTTTCTCTGGCTGAAATACCAGAGAGTTTGTGTTGCTGAGTTTCAAGGCTGGATATGTTCTTGAGATAATTATTAGTTTTCCCGAGGAGGGAGGTTTGTATTCTTTATATATTAACTTCTAAAGTAAACCTCTTTTTGCCTCTCCTCTTCTGTATTGCAGTCTCCTTCAGAATGCATTGCTGTATCCTTGATTTGCTATCCAAAGGGTGCTAAGGCTAAAAGCAGATAGTGGCTTTGTCCAATATGGGGCAAAATGTTGTTCTTAAGTGTTGTTTTGCATTTGTAAGGCTGGTCTGGTACTTGTTAGTATATTCATCTAAATTCTGTCAGTATTCATCTGCCATTCTTCTGGAACACAAATATTTCCTGGGCTTTAGTGGAGTTCAGTGTTTGATCAAGAAACTGCTGAGACTGCACTGTGTGTAATACTGGTAATTGAGTGTTGGGTGGTATCTACCCAGTTTCCAGACTGGAGAAGATGCTATGCCACTGTTTTTGGTATTCTATAAACAGTAAGATATTGTGACAAGAGTGTTCCAGGCAGCTGTTGAAGTTACTCTGCTCCTGTGGGATCAATGCCTCCTGGTTCCTAGTAACTTTGACTTAAAAGGAACCAGTGCACCACAGGAGATAGGAGCCACTGTTTGGTGTGATATTGATTATTTGATTACTGTTGTCTTGTCTCTGTGAAGGCAACAGTTCCTGTTCCATGAAAGGATGGGATTTGTGGCTTCACAGAGAGCCTTCTCACTGGGGCAAAGGCTGGTCTCTCGCGTTGTACGCAAGTTCGCTGACATCCTGGGAGCCTCTGGCTGTCTTGAAGGAAGTCAGTTATCAGTGGAAGCCCAGAGCCGTTGCTTCACATGGAGGCAAGAGTATAAAGATCATACGGGAGGGAATGTGACAGGCAATTGCTCCTGTGCATGCAGGAAGAAGGGGATCCTTCATGGTAGAATTTAGATGACTCGAGGAGCTCATAAAATGTCTTGCCATTTCCACACGAGGCAGGCATCCTAACGTATGAGGTTTAGTGCCCCTTTCCTTTCACCCACCCCATGCTCTTGAATCATTATGTACAAGGATCCTTTTGACTTTTTTGGTTTTAAATCTTTTTAAGGACCTTTGCTAGAGGTTAAAGGGTGACAGCTTTCAGTGCCCTTGTAAGAAAGAAAGTCTGGGCTGAGACAAGGCAAGCTCTGTGCAGTGTTTTGATTTAATTTTGACTCTGGTTTTAAAATAGTTGGAAATTACTCAGAGGAAAGAATGGATTTTGGAGATCTTACCCCTCTCTGCCAACTACTGTATCCTGTCCAAGCCAGAGAAGGCTGTTATACAAGCAGTTACCAGACCAGAGGTATTTCATGTGGAAGTTGGAGGACTTTCATTCAGGCTAAGTGATAAGTGCTCAAAACAGGCCAGTGAGTTTGGGTGTTTTAAGAAAAGACTGCAGCTAGCAAAGTTGGATTTGATAAAATATGCAAGCAAAACATTTAAAATACAGTTGGAAAATTACGAATTGCTTACATTTCTGAGGTTAAAAGTCCAAGTTTTGTTTGTTTTCACCAGTGCAAATGGTAGTAGACAGGAGGAATAGTCGTAATAGGTTGCAGCTCCTTAGAAATTGTAAACTGAAAACATTTAAACATGCTTTTAAAGCAGATTCTGAAACAAAGGAGGTAGCCCAGCCCCTCTAAAAGCATGTTATTATCTCTGTGGAAACTGGGATTAATTTATAAAAATAAATAAACAAACTGCTGCACAGATTGGCATTACCCATCAGGAGGACTGAGCAAACATTAGCAGTCCAACTCGAATCAGATGTGCAATTTGAGAAAGGGTCACTGACAAGGAGATCATGGAAGCTTCAGTCACAGCATTTTGTCCATAATTGAGTCTTGGGAGTAACTTGGAAGGGAAATCTGAGCTCCATCTGTGAAAAGTCATGCATAACTTGAGGTCTCATTTGTCTTTTTTCCTGATAATGAACTTTACAGCTATCAAGAACAGAACAAGAGGCAAAAGAACCACTTCGGGATTTATTAATTAAAAGTCCTGAATGGGAGCAGTAAGTGCAGTTCATTTCAGAAGTACATTCACACCTTGTGTGTGCTTCCTCTCCTTCTGTCAACTATGTTTTCTTTAGTGCTATTGGAATTACAAAAATACAGTGTTAATTCATTGATGAAACATAATTTTAGAAACTTGGTGTTAACACATTTGAAAGATACAAAGCAGAATAATAACATAAGATGGAGAACAAAGTGGAGGCAGGAAAGTGGTGTCCTTTAAAACCAGTGTGTGCTAAAGTCATATCAGAAACTGAGCAGCAGGAGTTTTTCTCAAGGGGAGAAGTGTCTCAAAGTGTCTTTTATGAATGAGGTGAATGAAATAAGGGCCACAGTTGAAGAAATTAGGCCATTAATGCAGAAATTAACATATTCAAGTTTGTTTTCCAAATGTGAGGAGAAATCTGGAAACAAGAAACTGGACTTTTTAAGGAGATGCTGATGAAACACATTCAGAGTTGGAGGAAAAAGACCAGGCCTGCTGTTACTGTGGAAAGAGGACCTCGAAAGAACTGTTCTGAAGGGGAATGCCAATGCCTCAGAATCTGAGTCATGTTGAGTGCCTTGCAAAGAAAATTGCTCGGGAGAGGGACAAATCTAACATTTAACTTAAAAGGAATAGTATGTACTTAGCTGTTGAATAAGAAGTAAATTATAAATAGGCAAGATCTCAAATGATTGATAAAATGGTAGTTTCCTGATGATTTTTTGAGAATTCTTATTAGAGCACATATTCTTCATAAAGGATGGACTGAAGTCATCTTTCATTTAGAAACAATGACAGTGTGACCATTTCTGTGGTACGCTGTACACATGAAAGGAGGTTAGATGGTTAGATATTCAAAGCTGCCTTAAGCACAGGGAAGTTAGGAGTGGCCCTCTGGGAAGACTGGTCTTCCTAATCTGCTTTGTGTTCCCCAAATTCACATCTCTGTTTCATCACTTTATATTCCACCTAAAGAGCCTGCTGTAGTGTGAACAAGAGGAAAAACAGCTGCTCACTTGGTACTGGTAATACTAGTAATTTTTACAGTGTTTCCCAACTGTGGTTTATCTTCTGTGCTTCCTTTTTGCTGCTTTTGGAAAGATATACAAAGAATATCTAACTATTTGTCAGAGAATGAACTGCAGCTAGAAAGCATTAACAGCTTGATTTAGGAAGGCTGAAATTTCTGTGTGTAAGTTACACTGTCAAATGTCACTCCTAACTCCACAATTCTTCACCATTTACAGCCATAATAACCTGCTAACCTATGTTTTCACTAATGCAAGGTTGAATGTTACAGCATTCTAGTGGGTAGAAGAATTACTTTACCTGCAACTTTGATAGTATATTTGGTTTGCATAGCCAGGCTTTGACAAGGGTGGCTTCTGTGAGAATCTCCTAGGAGCTTCTCCTCTGTCCGACACAGCCAGTGCCAGCTGGCTCCAAGGTGGACCTGCCAATGCCAACCCCAACATCAGTGGTGGTTGTGCCTCAGTGAAAACACCTTACAGAAAGGGGAAAAGTTGCTGTGTGGCAGCATGGGCAGTTGGAGAGAGGACTGACAATACATGAGAGGAACAACCCCTCAGATTCTTTGGTCAGTGAAAAACGATGAGAAGTAAGTGCACCAGGTGCAGGAGCAGAGGTTCCCCTGCAGCCCCTGGTGCAGACCAGGTGAGGCAGCTGTGCCCCTGCGGAGGTCCATGGGGGAGCACAGATCCACCAGCAGCCCATGGAGGACCCCACAGCAGAGCAGGTGGGTGCCCAAAGGAGGCCATGCCCCTGTGGGAAGCCTGCTCTGGAACAGGCTCCTGGCAGGATCTGTGGACCCACAGAGAGAGGAGCTCACATCAGAGCAGGTTTGCTGGCAGGACTTGTGACCTTCTGGGGGACACCCGCTGGAGCAGTCTGTTCCTGAAGGACTGCACACTGTGGAAAGGACCCAAGCTGGAGCAGTTTGTGAATGGCTGCAGCCTGTGGGAAGGACTCACATTGAAGAAGTTGGTGGGGGATTTGTCTCCTGTAGGAGGGAACCCATGCAGGAGCAGGGAAAGCGTGTGAAGAGTCCTCCCTCTGTGGAGGAAGGAGCAGCAAAGACAATGCACGATGAACTGACCATAACCCCCATTACCCAAAAGAAAGGGATACATGCCTGAATTGTCATCTCCTAAGGGATTGTGGAACAGGTGGAAATCTCTTAATGAATGTTAAAGTAAACAGAAATGCTAGAACAATATTGCACAGACATGAAGGGGAGGCAGGGGCATAGCAGAATGCTGCAACTGTATTTAGTCTTTACACAGTAGGTTTCTGCAGAGGACATGGAAGGAGACGCGAGGTGTGCTCCAAGAAATGGAGGAATTTTTTTTAGGAAATGAGTTGCACTAAGACTTTCTTGAATTCTTGTATTTGGATATAAAACCAATGAAATCAGTAGTAGTCACTTCTTCTCTGAAAAAAGCTGCATGTTGGCTAGATTTTTCTAATGAATTACCTGTAAGCATGGAAAGATGCACTAGTATGAACATAAACAAAGGCTGTTGAAAGGGATATAGTTTCAGAGGTTTTAAGATTGACGATCATTAAGAATAAAGGATGACTGAGATCATCTTTGACGTAGTACTGGTTTTCTTTTGGTTTTCAGGGTAAAAGTTTCAAAAAAAATTAAATAATTAACAGACCGATATAATCAGTTGGTCATAGTTGAACTTGAAAATACGCTTAATTCTCAATTTGTGTTGGGTTTGGTTTTTGTTTGTTTTTGCTGGGGTTTTTTTATATATCAAAAGCTTTTCACAGCTTTAAAGGTTTTAGGGTTTACTTTCGTTTATTGTAAGGGTTACTACTTTAATTCCAGTTTGAGCTGTATTTCATAACGTAATGACTGAAAAGACATGTGCCTTAGTTATTCTTGGTCTGAATAATATGAATCATATGAATATCATATGAATTTCAGTAATATGAAAATATACATATCATTATCCAATATATAATAAGATTGATCACTGTGTAGCAAAGAAATGCAAAACATGCATTAAAGTCCAGGTCCTTGAGCTTCTACATAGCTTAAAAAAATAACTTCTATCTTGATTAAAAACTAGAAAATTCAGGTTCTTTTGGGGTTTTATACTTCATTCAATGTAATCTACAAGAGTATATGATCACACCACTTGAACGGTGTTTGGGTTTTGGTTTTGTTTGGGTTTTTTTTCTGTAATAATAAAATTGTGTTTGGGTGTTCTGGGGTTGTTTTGAGGGTTTTAAATTGTTTTTATTTTGCTTCCTGATTGGATTTTTGTTATTGTTCTTTTGGGGGGTTTTTGTTGTTGATAGTATTAAAAAAAATCTTCCTCTGTTCCAGGAGAAAGAATACGTGGGCTTTTAAGAAAATGTTTAACATGTGGAAACTTTTCTGCATGCAAAAAGGTGCTATAAAGCTGTTTAGTGATTTGAAATGTTAAAACATCTCTCATGGGAATGAGTGAATGAATGAGCAGTTGATTTTATCAGGCAGGTAGGAGAAAAAATTGTGCAGATGTGGTTAATTGTTCTAAGTGCACCCATTACTCAAGCATCCACAATCTTGTTATTGCCTCTTCTTGTGAATTTGCACTCTATTGTGTAAGAATATCTACATATTTTACTGAACATTCCTTCTTCTGTAAGAGCAGTTTGAAAAGCCTTTGGTCTGTCAGTATATGGGAAACAGGTGTTAAGAACTCCAATTTTATTCTCTTCCTTTTGGAAAAGGGGTAGGAAGTGATCAGATTTTTCAGCAAGCTGCTTTGTATTAAACATCAAATCCAGGAGTTCCCAGGGGTGGTGTTAGATGTGCTATGAGAACGGCTGCTGTACTATTGGAAATAGCAGTTGGTGAAGCTGCAGCACGTACGTGGCAATGTGAATGTTCCTGTTTGTGTGAGCTGCTGCACATTTATACCCATGCATGAGCATTTGTCAAATCTCTGTTCGTCCTTTGATCATATCACTTTCATGGGTCTGTTGTGAACCATGCAAGATCATTTGTAGGAGCTGGAAAGGCTTAGTTTAGAAAACACAAAAGAAAAAGGAACACCATCACCTGCGCCACTCTCACCCCTCCCCCCCCACCAAAATCAAAACCAAATGCAAACCAAAACAAAACCACCATGAAACAAGTAAACGTTTAGCTAATGAAGTACACAAAGGTGTTTCCATGAATAAGTCATTGCTCTGTCTATTTGTTAAACTGATTGGCAGAGGAAATGAAAGTGATACTCTAGAGTTGCGGCATTCCTTATACCTCTGATGTCTTACAGTACTCTGCATTAGATCATTAGATCTTGCATTAGATCATGATGGATTGTAATGTTGTCTTTGCAAACTCTGTAACTATTTGCGAAGTTGCTCAGGTTGTTGTCTGGACTTAAACAAATTAGGATACAGAAAGTGTAGCCCCCCCTGCCTGTTTATTCAATTTGGAAAGAAATCCTCATGGCTAGACAAAAAGCTCATGCTGGTGTATATTCACAGCTATTTTTTTAATGGAAAATTACTTTATGCTAATTGTCCTGGTATAAGAGAGGGCAAGCCAGTTGTTTGTTTTACTGTAGAACATACTGTTCCTTGTTCTACGAACCTATGTGTATGTTTTCTTTGTCATTCATGATGGCACCATTGAATCAAGAAGAATGTCCCACCAGTCATACTTTTGCTCAACATTTTTTTTTGAGTTTCTAGACTGTAGCAAAAATAGCAGGTATTTAAGAGCCATAAAAACACTTTTCCTAAGCAGTCTGTGGATAATTTCTGGCATGGACAGAGATTAAACATATATCTTCAGATGCATCCTTGAAGATGGGAGATGATTGAAAAGAAAGTATAGCTGCAAAGTATAGTTCCATTGGCCTAGAAAAAAGGAGTTTTCCTACCCAGTTTCTACTGCATGTGTATTTTCTGTGGTTCTGTAAATCCTTTCAGTGAACGAAAAATGAGTGACCTCTTAATAAGTGAATGCTGACCAGCAGTGTATGAAGTTTATCAAAGGCTTTTATGATAATCATAAACTTTCATGCTTGTTAAGTATAAAACGAAAGGGCATCAATCCATTTAAATCTGTCAGATGAGTGTCTAAGTATTCTGAATGTTTAGAAAGACAAAGGTGTTTCTAGACAATTTTATCGTGTCTCATTTCAAGACAACTTTGACTAGGTATAAAGAATTCTTTTGGATTTTGCAAAAAATTCCTGATTTGGCTACAGGCTGGAAATGGAAGCACCTGGCTTGGTTTCACAGTCAACAAGCTGAAAGATGCCAAAAGGCTCCCAAGTCTTCAAAACTATTCCATAAAAGAGAAATAAACTCGTAGCTAGATCATAAGTCATTCAATATACTGGCTTGCTGTCTGCTGATTGAGACATATTGAAAACAAAGCCTTGCAGATCCTATCTGCTTCCAGCTCATTTTCCAGTTGATCCAGGCTCCCTTGCTTCCTGTCCAGTCTCAGCGCCAGCTCACTGCTGCAGGAAACCTTTTACTTCTCAGAGCAGCCTTTTACTTCTCAGCAGCCCGATCGGCTCTCCAGAAGTTTCTCCGAGTTAGACATGCTCAGTTTCCTTCAGAAAAGAGGTATTTTCTCTCTCCCACCAGGAGTGTCAGCCTAGCAAAGAGAGATGGGAACAAGGTAAAAAGATGGCTGCACTGCCTTGTTGCATTGTTTTGAACAATATCTAGCTAATCAAGCACTTGTAAATTTTGAACTGGAAATGAAACAAATTTATATTGTACCAAATTTTACCTAGGTGCGGTGAACATGTTGTTGTTTGTTACCTGGCCATCTTCATCACACATCTACTGTTCTTGGTGGTGGTGTTCAAAATCCATTGACACCTTCTTTGGCCTACTGTGTTCTTAGAATAGCATGTTTTATAGTGGTAGCATGATCTTGTTCTCTTTTTCTCTGTCATGCATATCTGCTTCAAATAGAGGCCATCACAATCACTAGTGTACTATGTGGTGCAGGGTTTCTGGAAAGAGTCAGTGGTTTTAGCTTTATTTCCTGTTTAATGACCATTTTATATGCCACCTAATTTGTCATTTTAGTTTTGCCATCTGCAGTTGAATTTGTTTACCTTCATATGCTTTACAAACATGTCATTATCTTATTGTAATCATTATTTGAATAGTTAACCTATAAATGATTCGTTCTTCAGAGTATCTGAGGTCTTCATGCTGGTTTCTTCTAGATAGAATTCATAATCATAGAATCACAGAATGGTTTGGATTGAAAGAGACCTTAAAGATCATCTAATTCCAACCTTCCACTAGACCAGTTTGCTCTAAGCCAATTGGCCTTGAATACTTCCAGGGATGGGACATCCACAACTGGAAAAGAAAATTGGTGTATTTCTTAAAAAAGATAAACATGGTGCTTCTTCTCTTAATCTGCACAAACTGCAGATGAGGTGTGGTATCACTCCCTAATCCATCCTCTCAGTTGTGCTGATTTGGCATTCTCTCGCACCATATTGGGATTGCACCAGCAGTGGCTGTAGAGTCTACAAGCAGGAGGCAAACCAAGCCTCTGCGCTGGTAACTCCAGTTCCAGCATATATATTCTGTGCTGCACACCTTCGTCTCACTCATGTTTTCTTGGTATGGCAACTGTCTGATTAGTATAATTAGTGAGCTGAATTTGAAATTATAAACATTGTATCATTGAAGGGAGGTTTCATTTTCAGGTAACGGGGTTACCTTTGAGGTGTCTCTGGTGGTTGCAGTGGCTATAACAGCCCCTGACAGCCTGCCTTGCTCAGTTCTTTCCCTGGAGCAACAGCTATGCTGCTGCTGTCATTCTCAATGAGGGGGCAGGTTTTTTGTGCTGATTGAAGACCTGTTTTTGCAAAGAAAATGCACTAAAAATCTGAAAGCTGTTTGTCTCTCTTCTGCACCTGGTGTTTTTGACTTCCACTGAGTAAATTGCAACCTTTTTTTGCTATGTCTTTTTTTTTTTTCCTCTAAAGACTTAGCCTTTTGAATTTGAATAATAAAAATCATAGAACCAATTTGCCAGAGTCAGAAAAAAATTGTACACTCTACAGAATATCTGTATTCCCTATAAGTCACCTGTAATTGCATAAATTAAAATGAGTATTACTACTGGTAGTTATACTAGTAAACAGTCATTTTGCTATAGTTAAATTACTATTTTGAATATTCAAGAGTTGTGTTGTCTTTCAAGTTAACTCTGCAGGATCATAATGCTTTAATATTGATCTATATTTAAAGAGTAGTACCTGTAATAATTGCTAGAGGTTCATAGCCAGCTTCTCTGCAGTCTCAGAGATTAGAAGAAGGCATCACTGTACTTTGACAAGTTTCAGTGAAAAACCCATGCTCCTCCTGTTTCAACAGGGAACAAAAATAATCTAAGGAACTCCAATCCTATACTTAATCTTTACATTATCCTTGAAGATTACAGTAAAAGGCTAGTTTTCAGCTGGCCTACACAATTTTTCTCAGATATCCTACATCCTTCATAAATAATACAGAAACACTCCCTGATTTCTCTTTAGAGTTGCTCCCTGCCTGTGATAGTTGCACTTTGGTTTTGTGTTTTTGATAACACAGACTTATGATCCTAGCAAAGCAACAGAGATGCAGTGAAATCTGTGAGCAAGTGTAAATTCTGAGTGAGTTCATTTTTACTTTTGAGCAACTACTTTTACAACTAGACTAGTGCTTTTGTCACTTATTTAAATTATGGTTCATAGTTTATTTGGGGAATGTTTTAGTGACGAGAAAGCTTTTCTACCTGCTCCGGAGATGGTACTGCACTAATATGATTTCATGGAGCCTCCAATTGGATAAAGAAAATGCAATCATGTAGTTACACCAACAGAATTTCAGCTGTGGTGAAGTTTTGAGAAAAGGGAAAAAAAGCCGCTCTCACCCTAAGGATTCAAGTGGTTGAAAATGTTGGCATAAATAACTGCTAGAGTATGAAAAGCATAATATACTAGAGCCATCAAAGAATGGACATCTGAACAGATGAGGAGAAAGAGTAAATGTCACTGAAATAGAACAGATAATGGCTTTTTGCTGCCACATAAATGCTGAGGCCACAAGGTGAATCAGAAGAAATTTCAAAACAGGCAGCATTGATCCTGTGATAACAGTCCCATTACCGTGATTTCATTTCTATGACACTGCTTGATTGATACAGATGCAATCATTTAATTTCCCACTTGCTAGTGCAACAAAAGGGTATTTCCTTAATGTGTGCACAGTACCCCTTTCCTTGCACAGTCAAAGCTCCCACTCCTATCTCTGTACCAAGGATAACACAGCAGGACACAGCCTGATGAAAGAATTCATCTATATTTTGCTTTGAGGCAACCATGTGAAATTGTGTGTTGTGTTTTTACTGCATATTTTTGTGGCCAACCTAGATGCTTCTGGAAGTTTCATAATCCTTAAGTTGCACTGTTAGTAAATTATGGATGTGCATCTATCAGTATGATAAGTCATAAATACTGAAAATGCTAACAAATATAAAGCAGTCATTTTGTCAAAGCCAAGCCCAAAAACGAATGAAGAAACAGTTTTCAAATGGAGGAAGCTAGTTAAAATGAGAGAATTCACATACAAGCTATTATTTTGCTATGTCTAAATGTGTTTGAGGGATATTTTATGTTTATATTTTATTTTAAGAAGTCCAAAAGTAAGTATTTTCTTTCTAAGAAATGTTATTGTTCATCATGAAAGCAATAAGTAAACATCTGACAAACATTTTAAGGAAACATGGATTGTGTATGTGTTAATGTTTTTTATGGAGTGAGTAATGACTGTGTAGCTGTGATTGTTTAATGATGTAAGTAGGGAAATGCCTGTAAGGAATCTATATTTTATTAGAGCAGCTGATAGGAGGGAGTCAGACAAGATTTCTGGCACACAAACCCTTTTTCCGGCATATGTTTCTTCTGTCATTCAGAAGTGTGGTTCAGAGACTAAAAAATACATCTTTGCCAAATTGTTTATAGTTTTTCTTTAAATGTTATTTCTCTAGATTTTAAAAGTGTTTCAACTTCTGAAGACATTCAGAGTATAAAAGACCTTTTCAGTCTTAAAAGACTTTATTTCATATTTTGACTTATCAAAATGACTAGTAACTATTAGAAAAAAAATACTGCACTTGTGCAATTATTTTGGAGCTCCTGTTCATGCAGTAGTATTTCTTGAATATGTTTCTCCAGACACTCTTGCTGGTACTGCACTGGAACAGAGCTCATCTTTTTTGCCTTAGTATAACTCTAATTTTGACGTTTCTGGATGGCATCTTAGGACCAATGAAATCACTACCCAAGAGACTCCCACGTAGCTTGATAGGTATCGGAATCAGAATAAATAATGAAAGAATATGAACCACTAACTCATAGGTGATGTTAAGTGTACCTAGTTGTCCACACTTCATTATTATAAATAAACAAAGGGATTGGACAATTAGACCTCTATATTTTTTCTCTTTTTTTCCATTGCGGTGGGGAAATGCTTAACTGCTGCATCAAAAGTATTGTCTGGATTAATTAGTTAGTGATTATTCAGTGCTATAAAGAATATTATTGACAGTAACCAAGCATGAGATTGAAGTTATTTAGCATTTCTGTTCACCAGAACATTTACAGAGAGAATTTATTGTGAGCACTTATGTTCACTTTGGGTTAGTTCTCATTCATTCTGGATAAACCAATCAATGAATGGAAGATTTAGGCATTTGACGTGTCAGAAATGTTGTTGATGCTTTCACACAGGAGAGTTGAAGCTAAATCACAGTCTGGATTTTGATGTCCACCTGTTTGGACATTTGGCATCTCAAGGACTTATATATATCTCAATATATTACTGGAATTCTTATAATAGAGAAGGCATTTTTGCTGTTCAGGAAATGCTTACACCATGGTTTTAATTTCATGTGAGGCTTCACTTGCTCTTGTCTTGTTGCATATCCTTCCTATATCTAAACTTTACTTCTTCTTTATACAAATGCCAATATGACCTCAAAAATAAATATGATATCTTGAAGATAGTCTGCATTATTTTTTCACTGACTAGGCCATCTCTGTTTACTTTATACAGATGTATATAAACCACTGACCAAACACTAAACTGCAACATCATTGGCTATAGACCTTTGTGCCACCATCGTCCCTCCTTGCATTTTTCTCCTTTTTTTTTCTCTTTTCTCCACTACATTTTCATAGCTCATTAGAAAGAACATTTCCTTTTATTCTACCTTCCTCAAATCTTTTTCTTCCTTGAATAAGACTCCTTCCATCACTACGGATCCTCTGATAATTAGGAGACATGTACAGATGCCCAAACCAAAGCAACAAGCGTGGGTTTTTGTCCACAAGTTGTTCTGACTGCCCTCAACTCTTCCAGTTTTTATCTTTTCCCTGCATCTGTGTCAAGTGCCCTAATCCCGTGCAAGACTGTGCATGGTCAGAGAAATGTTACTGCCATTTAATTATCACCTTCCACAGTCTCATTAGTGACAGTGTGAGTGAAGTAGGGACAAATCTCCTTGCAGCTGTGCCCATTGCTTATGGTCACTTGCATTTGAGGTTTTGCCCTGAGATAGCTGAATTAGATATATCTGCTGAAATTATTAGTTGTGAAGTTTTTCTCCCTGTTCAGTAACAGACATTTTACTTAAAAGCTGGTTAAGACTGGCCATATAATTACTACGTATTAAAGAAAGACACTAACAAGAAAATGAAATTAAAACAAAGCATCTCTTTTTGCCTCCTATCATAATAAAAAAATTTTTTTCTTTTAGTTGAGCTAAAGATTATTATGGCCTTCTACAGTAAACATGCTATCTACAAAAACCTATTCCAGATTCACTTTTCATTGAAACGGAATTCTTAGTGTTCTGTTGTAGGTACACTTTTGGAATTCAATTTAGTAACAACCTCAAAACTAATTCAATGTAGGTTGTGGGAGGGAAAAATCTGTAATACTTTAGCTGAATCTACCACAACAAATCAATTAAAAAGACATGTAGCATCAATTTTCCTCCAATTTACATCTTTTAAAAGACATGGTCAAACATTAATTTAAATTCATGTTCTCAGTTTTTCTTCTGGTGGAATCCTCTATTTATCCTTCATCTAACTGAAATGTTGAATAGGTTCTGAAGCACGCTTCTCAAGATCACCATGTCCTAAAATGGTCTTTGCATCATTGTTACTATGGCATTTCAGGGGCTGACATTAAGTCCTTTTGCAGAAGTAACTAGAGCACATTTATAAAAGGCACTTTATACAGTTAAGGACAGTGTAGAGTGTTGAATTGGGTACACATTTTCAAAAACATTGTTTCTGTTTTCTAGAAATAAAAAGTAATATTAGTTATTTGCAGCATACTCTTAGGAAAATCACTGAATTTACAGATACTGTTCTAGAAAATTCCTATCACAATTTTCATAGAGAAGTCACATACCTATTGCTTTGAGATTTGCAGAAAATATGTGATTATTTTCACTAATATTAATGGCAATTATAAAGAGCAAACACCTACATTACTTGGAGATAAGCCTCTAAACATAATGCAGGACCTGCAGGCTTAGAGCTAATGAAGTATGTACATCTTTATGGTGCACCATATAAACTGAATGTGATAAAGAACTTGCTGAAGTTTCATCTAACCAACAGAAGAAATTTTGGAAGGAGATGAAGCTTTGAACTAATATCAGAGTGTGTTCTTCATGCTTTACTAAAGATGATTAAAAAAAATAAAGTTAAAATATTTCTGGGGTGTAATACACCAAAGGTATTTCTGGTTTTAATAACTTTCAGTATATTTTCAGCCTGATTTTTAAGGCTGATGTTGTGTTTTAGCAGATGACAAGCAAAACAGATATTTTGCAGAGCATGGTTGCTTATTACAGCAAAGAATGAAAAATATGTTGCCAGGACTGCTATTATTTGAGATATCTCTCCTATATGAGATTTAAATTTTCCCCTGACCCTAGCCTCATATGCCGCTCAAATAGATAATAAATAGAAGGAAGAAAAATCACCAAATTCATGGTATCTCAGTAGCAAAGCTGTTTCAACTTCTAGGCCATTGTTTCATGAAAAACAATATAGTGGGGAAATAGGCAATAATTTTCTCATAACTGGAATATTTCAGAGAACTGGCAATGCCTAATTTGTTTTGCCTGTTTGTGACAAATTCTGAGGACAAAGAAGTCACAGTCAAACCAGTAGAGAAATCAGTCTTAAGGCAGCCATAATGGCGAGACTGCACATGGATGCTAAGGGTGAAAGTCATTGGAATAAAACCTGCGCCTCCTCAAGCTCACTGTGTTTTATTTGAAGTAGTCTCTGGGAAGAATTTGTAATGTTGTTTTCTAGTTTTAGTAGTGTTAATGAAATCATAAAAAGAATTAACTCGTTTAAGTAAAGGATTAAATTTTTCAACAGTGCAAGAAACTTTTCCCTCTTGTGATCATAGTACTGTATTTAACAAGGATATATAAAATAATTTCTAAACTGATTGTGTTGTACTAGGCCTTGATTAGGATGTTATACAAGATCCCAGTTCTGCAGATATTTTTCCTTTTAAAATGTGGCCTGTTCCACTGGTTAAGGGCTCAGGCTGACAGGTTCCTTTTTTTTTTTGATGATACCAGGTTTTTAAGTTAGTATTTATATGGGTTGTGCTAAATGGGTGTAAATGCAAATCCAAATAACTAATGAGGCATGCATATATTCTTCTTTATAACCTATATTTAAGATCTCCTTTCCTTCATGAAGGCAGGTTGCTGTATTGCTATTTATAGTGGGGTTGAAAACCTATGAATATTCATAACATTTAATGTCTTATATTTGATTATTGTAAAAGAAGTACAGTTCCCATAAATAAATATTTAAATACGCAGATGAACTGCAATAGAAATAAAATGCATATCAGTGTTCTCCAAATAGCAATGAAGCAGGCGTTTCTAGTGAAAGATAAACCTCTGAACAAAACAATTTTTGTTTTTACACATGTCTTATTTCCTGAACAGGAAAGGAATACATCATATAGAGATGATTATGACCTGTCTAACTGAAAGGTGAACATAGAAAAGTAGTCTAGAATCACATAAATAGAAAGAACACAGGTATTTTCTGAAAAGCCCTAAACTTTTTTTTTTAAATATCTGTATTCATCATAATCTCTATTCAGCTTCAAGCTGTGTCATAGTTTATATCATAAAGAGGAGTTACAGGAATTTTGTGTACCTTAATAGGCCCTAAATGCAAATATTCAAGACTGAGTGAGAGATGATCTCTGGGACCATAAATTGAAAGCAGATGAATGTTTTGTAGTATAGTCACAAATAAAAATAAAAGGAACTATATACACGGTTCTCCCATTCCAAAGTAGTATAGAAAGCCATTTAGGAACAATTGAAACTGTCAATATGTAAAAAAAACCCCAAAAATTGAAAAGAAAAATGGATCTCGAAAAGCTGAATAAAGCAATATTGTTCTTGCAGGTGTTCTGGCTTCTTAGGGTTCTAGTAGTGCACTGCAAATTCAACTTAAATGTAGTTCCTATAAATGCTTTCAGATCATACAAACCTGAACTAATGGAAACTGCAAGTTATTTTCAAAATCCTTTCAGTAATAACCGTGCACACCACACATAAAATACAAAAATTTCTCTCCTTCTTGGTACTTACTTAAAAGGAGTGTTTGGAAAAAACTCATGGTTTGGTTTTTTGCTTCCAGTGAACTAAGCAGAGGTACATTCCTTTTTGCTCTAATGACTGCAGAATGAAGCAGCTACAGCAACTTTAGGTGTTTGGGATGGGTTTTTTTTTTCTTTAGGGAAGAAGACCAGGTTTTTTGCTTTGTTTCTTGCCCATTACATCTTCTTGTGAATGAGATTAGCACGAGGGATGCCCATGTGTGAATCCTCACAAATGGTTTACTGAGGAGGAGCAATTTTATCATTATTTGTATTGAGTTTGTGCTGTATTACTCCTTAGCAATCTGTTGCACATTTCTGCTGAAGGTGATAAGAGGAAACTAGAGTCTGGGGATAGATACCCACCAAACAGCTGGCTTGGCATCTCCTGCGGTCACTGCACTCTTCCAATATCCCTTTCCCTCTGGGAAGCAAAGTGCTCTTTTTCGCCTTGGGAAGTTAGGGTGCTTGTAGGACATTTGCTGAGAGTCCTCCTGTCTCTGTCTCATTTGACCCAGCACTTTGTGAGCCTCAAGCAGACACCATCTCTGCAACTACCAGTTCAGAGTGCTTAGTGCACATCCTGAGCAAAAGCCATGGACATGAACAAAATTAAATTGAATTACTTAGTTTTTAGAAAAATCCTTGCTACTGCTGGCTAGATTGGGCTATTGACTGACGTGACATCTACTTGAATCTTCTTTAGATGTTAGCTTGACACAATTTACCTAGCATCAACTTAAACAACAAAAAAAAATCATAAAAACTAGTACAGTGGGATCCCATTTTATGAAAACAATGATTTCTTTATATTCAGAGTAGCTAAAGGACTTGTTTGTTAATTTGAGAGACAATAATTTTCAATACAAGTTTCAGGCAGGTTTTATGAGAGAAATACTAGGCAATGGAAGAAGTGATCACTGAACTTCTGATGCCAATAAAAGGATTAGTTTCTTTGTTCATCTTTCCTGCGCTATGGCTGCTCTCTGCATTGTGCCAGCTTTTTTTGCTAATATGAAAAGCAACACTTTTTAGATTTTATGCCTGGCTTTGTTTTGTTAATGTTCAAGTCTGGGTCCTTGATTCCTTCAAGGTAATTCAGCAAACATATTTCAGGATCATATGAAACAACAGTCACTGCCTCGTGTCTTCTCTGAAAATGTTCCAGATGGGATTCACTCATCTGACCTTTAACAAGTACCCCAACCTAGTCCTCTAGGCAGCAAATTATTGTCAAGAAAACCAGAGCTTCCACAGGGCAATTCAACTTCATGTTTCAGACATCAGTTATTTGGATTGAATTGATTTTTCCGTAGACGTTCCTGTTTCTCCCATTTGGCGGGTGGTCCAGAGGTCCAGAGGGAGTCCAGAGGTCGGGATTCGAAGAGCTGCCTCTCTAGGAGAACTGAATTTAAGATCAATCTCTTACTTTTGTTCAGAATTCGCTCTTTCCTGATGAATCTCACTTGTAGTGTAAAATACTGACATGTAGGGGTTAAGGGCAGTTTATTTTTATTAATGGAGGTGCTCTTAGGAATCAGGCTTCTCTTGTATTTCAGCTCTCAGTAAGGCAACTGTTTGAAGAACCCCATCCTTACCTGTAGACTGTGTCTTTCACACCTGTATTTTTATTGCTAACAGCAGAAATCTTAATTGTTCTTTCAGCTATGGTCCCCTAGTGCCACTACTGCTGTAACATCACTCCAGTTACTTATTAACATTTAGTTGTTAATTACTTACCTCTCTTATTTGTGTGGCTCTCTTTTCTCACCACAACTTGCCTGTTCTATTCCCTGTTTGCTTCCATCTGTTTTAAAATGTGGCTGCAGTATTTTGTCTTTTTTTTTTCTTTTTTTTTTCTTTTTTTATTCACTTGCATATAATTCCCAGTAGTATTAAAGGTTCTTAAACATAAATGTAAAAAAAAAAACCAAAAAAAAAAAACCCGGTTAGAATATCTTTCTTCTCTTGCTTAGCATTATTTTTTCTTTTTTACCACTTGATTCTGTGCTTCTTTTAATGTATTATTTTCTTCTTTTTAAAGATAAATGCAGCTGTCTAATAGACTATGTTGGCTTCTCTTAGTACTTTAATTGGTATTATACCTCCTTGACCCACAAGAACAAGGGCACTTTTTCTAAAGCAAGCGAATTATATACTTCAGGTTGTGTAGCAACATGGTGCTGATGAGCAACTCCTTTAAAGCAGTTCTGCAGAAAGCATTTTGAAATTACCATATACTGGGCTAATAAAATCTACATTTTTTTAGCATGTTATTCTTATGTAGCTGTTAACAAAGCAAATCTAATCCCATTCTTAAAGTCAATGTAGTACAATTTTCTGTTCTTAAATTTAGATCTAAAACATTTCAAATAATTTCCAAAATACTGTAATAGAAGTAATTATTATTAATTTATTGTGTCCATTATTTAAAATCTTTGGGTATATTAAGGAAGTGCCAGATAAAATAATAATAATTAAAAAAGACAAGTATAGGGACAAAGATAGCTGCATAGTACAGTTTATAGAAATTATCAAGCAAAAGCTCTAAACATGTGTAATTGGGAGGGGAAATTAATGTATGCTTCTTATTTATGGAACAAAGGCAATGTTGGTTAATCCCAAAATTTTGAGGAGGCTTTGCAGCAGCGTGAGAGTTCAAACCATCTCTTAAATTCTGTGGGGATCAGGGTAGTAATTAAAGTCCCCTTCCATCCCTCCAAGGTCTAACCATTAATTCCTCTTTCATTCCAGCAAAGGCAAGATTCTCCTTCATGTTGCTCGTAGCCAAAGATCAGCAGAGCTTACGGTCTCTGTAACCAGGGACTGGATGTAGGAAAACAAGGGCTTTGGCAACGGGAATAAATTGCCTGCCAGCATGGGACTGTAATTGAAGCACAAAGCTAGACAAAGCTCACCTTCCCTCTGCCCAGCAGAGAGTCATTTGCAATGCTCCGTGTCAACTAGCACAGGCGTGGAAGAAGATGTCAGCTTCACCTTTTTTAATTAGGTGCTGAAGGCTAAAAATATTCTCCTTGTATGCGATGGAAAGACAAGATAAGGTACACATGCTGACTCCCACATGCTGAAAAACTAGTAAGGTTGCGTTTGCTGAATGGCAGTTGAGTTAAAACTGGGAAAATGTAGCTTCAATGCAAGCTGCAGAAAGAAAAGCTGGAAAGAATCGTACATTTTACTTGCATACAGAAAATTTCACCTCCCACACAATGAGCTCTAATAGCAGCAGCGTGTCCTGGTCCAAACCTACAGACATGCACGGGGTCATAGGGTTCTCTTTAGTTCTCTCCAACTGCAAACCATTGAGAGAGCTGAATAATACCACAAAGGAAAGAGAGCTATAGTTCTGTTAGCAAAGACTTTCTGTCACCTTTTGAAACTATGTCTTCTTGTAGCAATTCAGAGACACTTGAACCTGGGAAATGGTATATGTATTTTGGAAGGAATTAAACTTTCTGCATCTAAAGATGTATAGCATTAGGCAGCTAGCAAAAAGCCCATATTTCAGATTTAAAAAAAAACACCAAAATAATTGTGCCATGGAAAGTCACTTGGCAGAAATGCATTTAGCACTTCATATCCTTGCTGATTTTTGTCTAAAACCATCTCAGCTGCTCTGTATGGAAAAGAACTACTATGGTTTAACCTTGAATGTTGCTTTATTTGCATTCTATTCAAAAACAGCCTAAATCAAAAACAGTGGGAAAAATACTGAACAGAGCGATTTAAAAAAAAACCCCAAGCCTACTTCCCAAACCCCGTCAACTTATTGATTGCTGTGGGAGACTTAAAAAAAGTTATGAAAAATTTAATGTGTTGATGGTGATCTTTTCCCTTTTCTGACACTAGCTGTCTGGTTACATCAGTGTAGCTACTCTGTCAGAAAGATGCTGAAGTGTGTGATCTTTCAGGTCAGCTTTCCAGCAGATAAGTGATGACAATAGCTTCAAATGGTTCTTTTCTCTAATATTATAAAACATTAATGTTTTATTTGCACACAAACATCAGTGTTTGACCAGAGGTAACTCATTAGGATGCAAGGCAATAGTGTCATCTAATACACCCACATTATGTTAGATAGTCACGGACACTAAAGCTAATAATAAATTCTGGTTCTGGTATATCTCTTCCATGCAGGACAGCATATAACCCAGCTAAAAACCAGCACATGCTTTCACTTCGAGGAGGAAACCACTAAGCTATCAAGCAAATCAAACTAGTTGTCTTCGTGTGGTGTCACATCCTGGATCAAATGTTACAGTCCAGTGTCTACAGGTTGTGTTTCTCATGGGGATGGCTGGTATATTCAATCCCTGATATATTTTCTACCTTTAGCACTTAGCAAAGAAAAATCTCCTGAGACAAATACGTTTTTCAAGCATTGAAGCAGAAGAGTTATTTAAAACTGGATTTATGCTGGTGCTGATCCTGATGTTGGTTTTGTTTTGAAAGGCTTTTTTTTCAAAGATGTAGTAGTGTCCAGAGTTGGTTTAGCACAGGAAGTTCCAAAGTTTACAGCTGAATAGGAAATGAAAAGCAAATGTAATCAGATATCAAGGTTTCAGAGAAGAGGAAAATCTCTCTCTCAGGGTTCAGCATTGGTTTATTCATGCGAATTTCTGTTTCTGTCTGTTTTCATTAACATGTTTAGTGACTTCAAAAAAAATCTCTGTCTTGTCCATGTACTTGACTAAACAGATTAGGTTTTTTCCTACATCACTGCAAGTTCAAACTGTAAGATACCTGAATCTACCTGTGGTGACAAGTTCTAAATACATTCTAAAACCTTTTCAATATTGATAGTTCCACCTGCTCTAAATAAAAAATGCATCTGAAAGCTCTGCATGTTTAGCTAATTTTGTAAAGTCGGTGGTGGTCACCCATTTATATGATAGTAGGATTAAGCCCTTCAAAGTGCCTGTACCAGGTTTTCTGATTGTTTGCAACTCTCAGCATCCTTTAGAGTTATAACCAGTTGCACAGTCAACATTTTTTGCTACATCACCTATATGTCCTCGTGTCATGGAGTCCTTCATCCACAACAGTTAAATCTTTTTCTTGCTGGTAATCTAAATACTTGTTCTTCTTCCACTCAGACTTTCTTCAACTATGTGATTTTTTTACAACAAAAAAACCAATGTTTATATTTTAAGAGATCCATAGTCATGAGGAAGAAAACAGCATTTAAAAAATAAATTTAAAAAGACCATGTTTTATTTAGAAGATTTCTTTATATACAGATTAATAAAAGTACTTAAGGCTTAAAATGAGTCCTTCAAGAACCAGAGAAACTTAGTTTAAGCTATCTAAGAAATGGAAGCAATATTAATAAAAGGGTTGCTGTCACTAAAAGGGTAAAGTGAGGATGCACAATACCACCTCATTTATTCAACACAGAGAGAGAAATGAAAAAAGTGCTGGAAAGATTTAGAGATCTTTCAAGATGAACAGTAGGTTTTCCAGTAATTTGAGCTACATGAATTATAAAAAATTCATATACTTCATAAGATGATGAATGAAAGACTGTAGTTGAAGAAAAGGATGCATATCATAGGAAAATAGTTATAGAGTTGCACTCAATAGCCAAAACAAAGCAGGTAAAAGAAAAAGCAGCAGGGATCTGATGGAGAAGGGAGAGTGTTCTATTTAGATTGAAAGTTTGGCATATAGGCTAGGTTATTACCCAAGACAGTAAAGAAAGCCGTGGCAGGTTTATCGAGGAGTGTTCAACTTTAATGTAAAGTCTATCTTTTGGAGGCAGAGTGCAGCACCACCAGATCTTTTAAAATTTCATTTTACTTTTTTAATAGGCACTTGAAACTAGGTCTTACAGAGAATTGTTTAGAGTTGTATGGCCACTGAGAAAGTCTACTGGCTGGGTCAGTTTCATAAAGAGAATTGTGCGACAGAAAATCGTACCAACTAGAAATCAAGTCAGTAAACTGGGATTTGAGATGAGATGAGATGAGAAAGACAATCAGTCAAGGATACCTGGATGAAGAAGAGTACAAGTGCAAATGAAGAGGAGTTAATGAAATTGATCGCCTGTCACTCAGAAAGAGTAGTGATAATTAAACCATTGTCACGAGATCTGATTTATCACAGCACCAAATCTCAGAGCAGTTATGTTTAGTGATCAAAATAACAGTTAACAAAAGTAATGTTTACCTTTAGAAAATTATTGCCATAAATGATGTAATGTCCCTCTTGCTGCTTGATGCAGCCCTGCGTGTCCTATTACCCATCATGCCAATGTCTTTACATTCTGTCTCTTATAGTAGATGGCAAAGCCTGAAGAAAGAAGGACAATGTTCATTTACCATGTTCTGATACTGTTCTAGGAGTATATATCTGTATTTTCTGTTTGCTGGCAATTAACGTGATGCTCATTGCTAGTTTTAGGTACAGAAGATGAATCTGTGTCCAGCAGATGATGCAAAGTAGATTTTATACAGCCCTCCCAGATGACTGTTCCCATTACACTTGCTTTACTAAAAGAAATTCATGCATATGGATTGAGTACACTGCTGGAAAACCTCTGAGAGGATGTGTTTTTCTCCTGAGGAAGGCATCATCTTGTGTCCTAGCGTGTGGGAGGCACTCTGCCCTGGCATATTACCTCAGCCTTGGTTCCACCTCAGGAAAAAGCATTTCTAGTGCATTTCAAGATGCAGTTAAGCCCATACCACAGGACTGAAATCCAGATATAATGCAATGGATTTCTGTCGCTGAGCAAGTGAACAGGATGGTTCTAGTGCATTAAGTGGGTCATGTAGATGCACCCTGTGCATCCCTCCAGCACCACCACTTTCTTTGTCTTTTTCCCAGTCCTGCCAGATAGATTAAGCTCTGATTAAATTTTGGCTTTAGAAAATATTATGATTGCCTACAGAATGCAAGTTTTCTTATTTTTCTGACAGGCCAATTCCCAGTTTTGCATAGTTTATCTGTAATATGCTGTATTCCACATTTTACCGTAAAAGTCCATCCAGTCAAGTGTCAACACAAGATGAAGGACAGGTTTATTCTTGGTACACTAAACCAGATTGTATCTTCAGAGATATGTGGATAAGGGGTGGATTCTCTTTGGCACATACAATATTTAGATCAGGATAGCTATGAATGGCAACTTGAGCATATAAGCATCTTATCCTATGATCATTTCCATCTATGGCATGACACAATTTTCAAAAAAAAGCAGTACATATTACCAAAGAGCTAAGTACGTAACTGTCCTCATTTATTTCTTGGATGAAATCTTTTAAAGTATGTGTATTTATGGTGAATATTCCACCTTTTCCAGGGCATAATTCGCATTTTGAAAGTAGCATTGGGCAGAGGCAGAATCTCGTAGGCATATACATATTTAATCTGGGGAGCAAGTTCATTTGTATCAGGTTTATTTTTCCCCATGGTGTCTATCCACATCAGTGGTTTGTTTAATGAATGCATTTTAGCTGTTCCTTCATATCTCACAGGATTAGAGTTCTTAAATATTTTAATGTCATTAGCTACCACTGGAAATCACACTAATTCTGAATAAGACAGTTGTACGAAGGTGTTCAGTGTTCTTTCAGTCATGCATAATTTTCCTGAATATGAATTTTAAAGGGAGTTCTACTTCTCCTATGTACATATTAGAAGTTTATGGCTTTGTCCTCAACTGAGTAATCTTCCTTAAGACAAAAGACAGTAAATGCTGGTTACAATTACCCCTCTATGGATTATGCTTTATTCATGTGTCCTATCTATCAGAGTTTTTGGAGTTTTTTGCTCTGTTGGTTGTTTAGAATTTATTCTTGATCTGATATTTTATGGATTTTAATGTGAAGATTTTTTTTATTTTTTTATTTTTTATACGTAGGCCTTTGCAACATTTTTCTTGAACAGTACAACATAACACTGCCCATGATATTCCTGTGTTTGGCAGCACATAGCATGAGGAGATGATTTGCTTCATTGAAGGATTCCAGTCAGTGTCTTTGAGGACAGCTAAGAGTATCCACACCAAGGAGATGTCTCTGACAGGAAGAAACACTTGCTCTGACATCTGTACAGGTTGATACTGTTAATCATCTTCCCAGAGCCTTTATTTTCCAGTTCTACTAGGTTTGAAGATAGTGGTCTTCCTTCAAATAAGTAGAATAAGAGGATGAAAACAGCTGTAGTTGCAAGAAGCAGAAATAATGTCTCTATTAATAAATCTTTAACCATGGGGATAATATTCTTTATCTTTACTTGAGGGGCTGAACCTATCCAGGGGATGATTTTTTTGAGCTTCACAGCTGCCCTGGTGAGAATCACTGGGTTTTCTGTCCTTTTATTTTTTTTTTCCTTAATTGATTTAGCAAAGAATTTGTGGAGAAACAGGGTTTGCTTTTCTTGACCTTTAAATACCAGATAAGTTTCCATAGCAAGTTGTGCTCCTTTGACTTAAGAGACTAGATATCCTGGTGGAAGTACTCTTAATGTTCTTTGCTGTATCGTAATGTAAGTTCTTCAGAGCTGTAAAGACTAGAAATCCCTCTTCTAACTTAAAACAAATGTTTAACTTGTGGGAGGTGTATTTCCTGAGCCAGCATTGGAAAGCATTCATAAATAGATGTGCAAGTAGATGCTTCATTGTCTGTCTGATTCTACTTGTGACAAAGCACTTGAACTGTATCAGTGCTGAGTGGTGTTCTAATACAGGAAGCTTTTTTTACTCTGCTCCACACCTGTAATTTACATGTACCTAATTTGTCTGTTATCAGATTCTGTCCACAATTTTTGTTTAGAAGAGGTTTCCTTTAACAGGGCATTCTGTTTTGTCCTGGTAGACAGAGGATCATATATCTCCCAAAAATTACAGAACCACAGTGAGTTGAGGTAATTCATAGCAGGAAGTAGGCCAGGGGAAAAAAAAAAACTCTGTATGTATAATTTAAAAAAAAAGTTAGCTATGCACAATTCTGTAAAAAACACTTGACAGTTGCCTGTAAACATAGTACTTCACCATATTATTCTCTCTCTCTCTCTCTCTCTCTCTCTCTCTCTCTCTCTCAATTATTATATATATAACAAAAGTAGGAGTAACTTTCAGTTTGACTTTTGTGAGAATGATTGACCAGAACTGAATGCAATATTCATAGTTTAGTCCAGCCAGTGCCTTGTAGACTGCCTTTAATATTTCCTTTACCAGAGCTAGAGTAATTTCCAATCTTTGTGCCCACATTATATTGATCACTTATAATTTACTAATCCACCTAATTTTATCATTTTCTATTTTAGATTTTGGATTGCCACAGAAATTTTCTTAGTCATTAGCTGATCTTATGTTCATTGTCATTTCTATTACTTCTGCTTTAGGTTCAAGTAATTTGTCTCTTATGATACTCAAATTCTCCTCTGAATGTTGTTCCTGTTATAATTTTTACCAAAATGGAATTCTGGGAGGAGGAACACAAAACAAGAAAACAAGTGACTGGAGATATTCTCTGTCCTTTCTTCTCCAAGTTGGTGTCTATATTTTGGTGAAAAGGGTTTTGAGGAATGGTTGCTGCCATTTAGAGAGCTCTTTTGATGGTGTACAATCTAATATATGGTAGTTCCTTAAAGTGCTAAATAGTTTGCTTGCTATAAGGCAAACCAAGAGTGAAGAGAAAATCCTTACTGTAGTCTTCTGAATTCTCATTTTAAAATTTTAGTTGCAAATTGATATGATTTTTGAAACTGATCATGTTGTTGATGATGAAAATTACTCAGCATCTGACAAACTTGATCCGCTTGTACGTACTTAATGTTTCATTTATGGAGTAATTTGTTTTATTTAATTAGCTGGGCTCTTGTATTCATTCCCCTGAAACAGTACAATGTAATGTTTATGGAAGTACATGTGACCTTGGAGATATACTTCTAGCCATTGCCTTGTCTTCTGAGAATACAAAATCCATATGGTGCTATACAAAAAGGAAAGTATTTGTGCTGCGTTAATGTCAAATTAGTTGTCATTACATTTGAATAAAAGGTGAACAGTTTGAGGCAAAACTAATTATAATCTATTGCTGCTTATATTCTTTGTGCAAATTGGACATTTACATTTTTGAATAACAATGCAGAAGATCAAAGCACATCTTTGTTAATTTTGCTTACTATTGCCATCTATGGTGGTGTCATAAACTCTGGTACTGACAGACTGACGGAAAGAACAGCTAGAGAGCTAATTGCTTGAAATAGGTTTCATGAAACTTATTAGGTGGTGTTGTAGTTACCACATATGAAAACATGAAGAGAGTGCTGTATTGGAGCGCTTTGTTTCTACTGAAAACTTTGTTTCTTTGGAAGAATAAAAGCAACCTGACTGAAACTACTTACAAATTTTAAATGAATTTTAAATCCAAATATATTCATTGAGATAGTGGACCGCTTACATGTAATAAAGGGAACATTTACAAAATGCACTTTTAAAATGATCAACATTATTCTCACAAATCTATGTCTAACCTGAATACAATGTTCGATTCCCAAGTAAGCAAGTTTTGTTTGAAACAAACTGGTTGCTTGAACAAGCACAATTATTTCAAATGGATGAAAAAAAATTTCCTCCTCCTTTTAAACCTACTAATCAAAATAATATCACTAGAATAGAATTATATTTCATAGGCTCTGGTGTTCATGGAAGAAATGTTAACATCTAAGAATGCATTTGAACAATAGTTATAAAATTAATATGAAAATTGGCAGGAACAGAGGGCTGTAGATCACTAAGTAAGTCTTTATGTTCAGTACTCTAGAACAGCAGACAGGCATCAAGCAGCAACAGGGATCATGGTGGTCTACAAAATATCTGCCCCATACAAAGCCGGCCACAAAGTGTTTTCCAGTATCTTACATCAATTTCAACACTTAAGGGATTGAAGATTGAAGTTAAAGCAAAAGCAAAAAAAACCCAAAATCAAGCAAAAAACCCCACCCAAACAAACAAACAAGCAGAAAACCCCAACTAGTGTGCCCCAGAGGTAAAGAAGAGAACAAAGGCATTGCTAGTGCCATAATTGCCTCCATGTGTGCCTGCAGGTGTGCTATCCTCATCATGCTTTTGAAAGCTGGACTTCGGAGACAGCCTCTGACATGACCAATTCCATCCAGTCCTCAAATCTGGAGCTCAAAGACCCTAATCAAGTGATCTATACATTGACCAGATAACTCTTAAGAGCTAAAATCGTGTGCTCTCTATTTTATATATCTGGTTGACTGATAATGTCTGGAGTGCTTGATACAACTCTTCAATCACACCGTGTGTGATTGAAAAAAAATAATCCCAGATTATGAGGATCCTTCCCGGTCATGCTGGTGGTCTTAAATACTTGGGAGAAGCAAAAGGATACAGTGGAGTTTAGTGTACTTCAAGACTCAAACAGGTATTTTTGAAAATACTTTCTGTTCTTGACTCCACTCTGGCTGAAAGAAGATTATTTTCATTGCCAATTGAAATGATGCATTCAAAAGAGTTCAGGGCCACATTTATAGGCTCTCAATGTCCATTTGTGGGTCACAGAGACTTAAAAAGTTAAATTCCTGTTTTCAATTTATCAAAAGTATGGCCTATGGTGACACTGATGACCAAGTTTTTTTCTGAGGTCAGCAGCTGACATACTAATTTTCCCTTGAAAATCGTCTCTTGACTGTAGCAGTCTGAAAATGCTGGTCATGAGGCATTCCGCAGGATGTACGTGCTGAAGCTTCCAAGCAGAATTCAGTTTGAGTGTTTTTTACTTATAACTAGGCTACGTCAGAAGATTTCTGGAGTGTGTTGTGATCACAGATGGTTTCATCAACAGCTACATTAGTGATGAGTAGACTTGATAACCTGTTTGTGTGTGCCTTCGCATTAGGACAACATATTTCTGGAGACGAGTATGGCCGGACCTCACTGTTTTCAAGGAGCTAAGAAAATTTTCAAGCTGAGCATATTTTGTGTGAACGTCAAATAGTCAGCTGCCAAGTAATGACACTTTAGCTTGTAAAACATAAATAAGTTTGCAAATAAAAACAGAATATTCTTGGTAATGTTAGATAGCTACTATCTTGCTTGAGGTCTTGAAAGGCACATTAATATCTTTTACTTGTAAAATATGTGATTGGATTCAGTCTTAATATCTCAAATACAACCTTGTAATTTAAATGGATTTTTTAATGTGTATTAATTTTAATGAATGACTGGGAGGTTTATTGGAGGGAGGTAAAGTAGTGTCTCTGAAGCCTCACTGGTTAATCAAATTGCTATAAATAACCTTTGATAGTCTAAGGCTCTATTCCTAGATGATTTCTCATCATTATCCAAGATGTTAAAAAAGTGACACCTGCAGAGGTTTGCTTTCAGAAGCTGGGAAAGGTCATGAATGTAAATCCTACCCCTCCCCCCCCCAACAAATTCCTCTCAGTAGAGGTTGTAACTAGTGTGTAGTATGTCAAATCTTTGTTCTGTGTGCACTTGGCAGTGACAAGTCATCTTATTTAGACTGGCATTCATGGTCCTACTTAAGTATCTATTGGTCATGGAAGGAAGAGTGAGGGAAAAAAGTGTGTGACCTTACTCAGAGGCCTGCTTTGTGATTTCTCCATGAGCAAAAATAGAGAAACTTTAATATAATTATCACAGAGATTCAAATGGAGTGAAACAAAAGGTGGGATATTTCAAAACCAAATCAGAGGTATGTGGACTAGGAGACTATCTTCAAGTGAATGTTGCCAAAAATGGTTATGAGCCCCTCTACTTCAACCCCAAACTCTTTTCTTCTTCTTCTTTAAAATTTATCAGTACTATAGTTCAGTTTTTCAGCAAAAAACCTAGATAAATGCTAATGCAAACCACTGCAGTTATAGTTTCCATTTTGAAAGCATGAGTTTAATACCAAGAAGTTCACTCAGTTGTCCAAATTAATAAATAAAAAAAAAAAAAAACAACAGCATGAAAGCTGTCTAGGAGCAGGAATCATTCAATCCTAGGTCCTGTACATTCTAAACAACCATCTAAATAATTTCACTCCTAGTTTCTATATTCTTTGTCTGGGATCATTCTGACAGACTGCAGCCTGCTCCTGTTAGATTATGCATTGTTCTTATCACATTTGCAGCAGTCCATGACTTACTCCTACTTTGTGTTATCTGTATGTTCATGCTTTCTTGAAAATCTAAGTAAGCATGTTAAGTATGTGTGTGCATTTGTATGTGCATGTGTGTACATTCACATTTCTGTGCAAGTACAGACTATTGGAAACTTTGGAGGGATCTCAACAGGTTCAAAGTCAAATTAAGTTGATCTTCTGTATTAGTATGACATTAGGGTATTAGATCTCTCGAATTTTACTAGCTCAGGACCAGCGTCACAAAACTCACTCTCGTTTTCCACCATTTTTGCTTGTAGTCTTGGTTGAGAAACTGTGTATCAAGTGAGATACAGAATAGAAATGACCTGTGCCTATTAGAAATATCAATTTGAAATTCGAGTTATTTTATACTGGTGAACAAATGTGAGCTGATTGGCAGTAACAAGGCATGTAAAGGCTGTTCTGCAGTTCGCACACCATCTTAGTGCAAATTGAGGTCTTAATGGTCCACACCTAAAGTTAGAAAACAGTGTCATTGTATTTAGACGGTTGTATCTGTCTGAATGAGAGAGGGAGAATGCTAACCTGTTTTGTAGTCGTCTTTGTGATAGCCTTGGGGTTGAAATTTTGAAATCCGCAGCTCCCTTTGGTCAATATGGACTTTACATTTCCAAAAAAAAAGGTTTCGAGAGTAGGTTTTCCCTGGTGTACCTAGTTAAATACCTTCCTTCTCATCTTGCTTTGTTTTGCTCTGGGCTGCACACCAAATTGGCTGAATTTCAGTGCCACCAAATGTGTACAGTTTGATAAGCACGTTGTAGCAAATCTTCAGGACGAAAATCACTGTATAAACGTCAAATTATTTGCCCATTCTAAAGCATTTTATCCTCCAGAGCTGTAAATCCAGCACCATTTGCTAACACAAAATTAGCTTTTTAATGCTGTAGGACCCTCTAACATTAACACATATAACAACATCCACATCCTTGCTAGGGGGGAGGAGGGAAAAGCAAAGGTTGATGTGTCTAGGTGGAGCTTCAGCAATTCAAGTGCTTTATTCACACTGGATTTACAATCAGATTAACAGGCCATACTAGGTCTCAGTTCAGCAATTCTGTCATCCTGTCTTCTCTTATGAGCAGCACGGACCAAATATTCTCACATACATATACTCACCTCTCACAGAAATCAGCAGGAGCAGTAAGCATGCAAGCAAGGGGAGAATGGGGCACACACTGTTTGTGTGTATTACTATATTTGCTTCATAGAAGATTTATGACTTCTTTTCTTGGCAATTAGTTGTGGTCACCTGAAAACTTGAAAAAATACTGGAAAGCCTCCTTGTTTATCTCCAGGCTGGTGATGTATTACGCACTTTGTGTTTTCACTTTGTTGGTGTTCCACTGTTAGTTACTTTTTTTTCTTTTTGTTGGACTATCTCCTTCAGCTTTCTGTTGCCTAAATTTGTCTTGCTACTTTCACATCCTTTTCTTAGAAGAAACAATCAATAAGAAGTGCTTTTAGCACTGGCACAACACAGCGGTTTACTGCAGTGTAGGTGCTGGTAGTGCCAACACTGCTGACCTATATATTGGGATTTTGGTTAAGCAGCAGAGATCATGTGTTGGTCCTTTAATTCGTGTCTTTATGTTACCTGGACATGTTTGGAGCTGGGTTTTGTTAATACAGGTTTGCTTTAGGTTCTGAAAGAAGACCTAAGACAGAATTGTGTTAACCATCTTTCAAATGCTTCTCAAAGACTGTTTTTTCACAAATAAATTTCTATTAACAATATAATGCTGAAAAAAAGGCAACAGAGAAATATCAAGTATAAAAACACATTCTTTCATTAATGGATTTTTACTTTTATTGCCAGTGAGGTAGGGTATTACTGCATGTTCCTCATTTTAGATCTGTAAATATACTTCATATTTTGGGACAGAGTCCATTTCCCATTCAAGCCAATATGCATGAGATTTAAAATTGTGAGGTGGAAGTTCCAGAAAGAACTTAGTATGAATTCAGAACTGCCCACAAGTCATAGTCAAAAATGCATCCTTGCTTGTCTATAGCCCTTAGTATGAATTCAGAACTGCCCACAAGTCATAGTCAAAAATGCATCCTTGCTTGTCTATAGCCCTAATATTCCTACCCCAGATTAAGTGCAGTTTGGCAGAAAAGAATGAAAGCGACAGTCACACTGGGTGAGATAAGGGAGATTTCTGTCTCAGTTGGAAGACCTCAGCTTTCTTCAGCCCTCATGGGCTTCAATTCTTGCCCCAGCTCTCCATGAAGTTGTGGGCAGGACAGGAATGGGGTCCACCCCTGTCTGGAATTGGTAACTACGCAGCTGGGATTCTAAGGGGCAAAGGGCAAGAAAGGGAGGGGCAACAGGGAGCCTGGCTTCAGCAGTCTGCAAAGGATCTGGTATGAGTGGGATCCTAGGCTCAGTTTCTGACCACAGCTGTATACTTTGCATAGCACGCTCAAGGTGAATGAAGCAACAGAATACTGTCTCCTTGCATCTTATTAGTTGTTTCTCCACAGCACAGTTAGACAGATTCTTGGCTTCCTTAGAGACACCCAAGAGGACTTCAGAGTGAGGAAAAAAGTCTGAACTAATGTGACACTTAATATCTGATTTTAATCTGGTTTGTTTGATTAATCTAATCAGGGCTTTCATTACCTGCCTTGAGAAGCATTTAGGAATGTGGACAGCAGATGGAAGGTAAGGGCAGCCTGTTCAGCGTTGAAACTCAAAGAGTCAGGCTGGGTTTTCTTGTTGTGGTGAGAATCTCGTCTTTTCTCTACTCAGTTCATTCTCTGCTGTTACACCTTTTTATTCTTTTCTTCTGTATAATTACAGCAGCCAAATATCTTTTGTCTTCCTTTAGAATTGTAATGTCTGACTGAAATTAGGAGTTGTCAGTCTCCAGATGGTTTGAGATTTTTGTAGGCCTACGTTAAGTTGTAAGAGAAAGAAATTATAAAAAATACTGTCGTCGAAACACAAAACAGAGTGTAGTGTTACTACACCAGATACAATTTTTGCTTTGTAAGGAAGATGTAACTTGTCACAAAGCTGTGAGAAAAAGCCTCACAAATTCTAGGGCCATCATGCTCAATCTTTTTAATTGCTGAAGTTCCCTAGGATTAATGTCCGCAGAGGCAGACAGTAGAAATGAAGACGTTGAGTGGTAACTTGGGGAAAGACGCTGAATAGTAACTGGGGATTTCAGGGAGATTCCATGATGAAAGCTACACTCTCTTTCTGGAACAAAATAAATTACAGTAATTCAAGTAAAAATGGCTACCTGAAGTCATCTTTTAAATACCTTTCATAATGAGTGTGAAGTCATTTGGCAGATTTTTTTTTATTTACTTAGCATTATCATTTTCCCTTTTTACTTCCCACCTAATGAAGACAGCTTGACTTTAGACATTTTAGTAAGTGCTTTCTATGCAGATGTACAGGGATACAAAGAATTTGAAGGCATAAGAGAAAGCTACACTAATGAAATGCCTAATATAGATTAACATAAAAAGTGGTGTTTTGCATTTTGCCTGCTTATTTATTGTTCACAGAAACAAGTAAAGGTCATCTTTTACGACGGCATTATAACCTTGACCTCCTTGGTATCAAAATGTTAAATATTGTAAAGAAATGTTTCTGTGTGAGGAGGATTTAATTATAATAAATCTTTATATTTTCATTCTAGCACCAGTCCATTTTCTTTCCATGCTGAAGTTCTCAGTAATTTATTCATGACCTTTAACTGCTTTTAAGAAGCATAGATTGGGAATTACTGCTTTCCTTGCCATTGGAAGTGCCAAGGCAGAAATGGCTTGAGAAGCTTCACAAGGTTTTATTAATGAAATACACATCTCACATTAGAATAAAACATCTGAAGCTTCTGGGTTTGCTCATCCTGGGGTTATGTGGAGGATCAGTGTTTAAAGTCTCTTGGAGACTTTTGATCTAAGATAAACAAGTGATCAGACCACATAAGGGTATGCAGTTTATGATGAATAACTGGTTTGTTTAGGATTAATTTTTAACCTTGTGATTCTGATTCCCTCCCCGTAAAAGGTAAGTTAGTACAAAACAGCAGCTGAGTTCAAAGCCTGAGTAAGAGAAGGAAAAATTCTGCACGTGTGAATGTATGGGTAGGAGTATAAAGAATATCTACCCTTGTATACGTAATGTTTCTTCAGAAACACAGATTCTAAATGTATTTCTTCCCAAAGTACCTTTGTCATAGTGGCCTAACACTGCAGACACAAACTTCAAAGAAAGATTTAGAAAGCTGATACTTAAGAACTCTTAAGACTTCTCCATAATTAATTTTATTACTATGCAAAGCTGGACAACCTGGTGGCCTGACTTGAATGGAAATATCAGGAACCCTGTCTCCTTTATGCTTTTATTACTTCCCATACCATGATCTATTCTGGGTAGCTCCTCAATTCTCCAATGGAGTAGGCTTGGAGACTAGGGGAAAAAAGGGGCAGGGAGAAAGAGATTGATGCTCGCTGTCTATGTGAAGATAGAGGCCGTGAGAGGTGGAAAGAATATTGAGAAGCAGGTATTCAGTTTATGGGCCAAGACTAGAGGAACAAGCACTCAGGTCTTCAGAAACGTGAATTTGCGTGTGTCAGATTCTTTGGCATTTTGACAGGTGTTGAGAGCACCTTCACAAAAGTCTGCAACAGTTGTGCACTCCCTACAACTGCAGCTCTCGCCATGTGCAGGAGTGCTAGGGGCACAGGAACTGAAACATTGGGATTCATGTCCCTTAGTGTTCTTTGCAAACTTTCAGACTGCATACATCAGGAAACAACTTTAGTAGGATATTGCAGGATATGCCAGATTGTGGTTATAAACCTGTTTTGAAATAATGAATTCAGATTAGGGGGACTACGTTTTCCCTCCAGGAATGGCAGTGGGAGGCTGACTGGGATTTCAAAGTTAAGGTCCCAGAGAAGGATGCTGGAATAAAAAGTAAGAGATCAAGAAGGGCTAAGCAAAGCACATGCTGTCTCAAACCCTTTATGTTAGCAAATAACCGAAATATTGACAGTGTGCACATTTCTCAGAGAGAATGGTAGAAGATGGCAACCTTTTGGTTTGCTTTGTTCCAGCAGAGCATTCTCTTGTGGATGTGTACTAGCTAACCACTTTGGTGACCTGTACCTCGTATGGATTGTTTGAGTTTGTGAATTTAATATTTTATCTTTGGAGATCATCGCATCATTTAGTTTAGAAAAGACCTGTAAGATCATAAAGTTCAACTGTTAACCCAGCACTGACAACTCCAGCACTAAACCATGTCCCCAAGTGCCACATCTAAACATCTTTTAAATACCTGTAGGGATGGTGACACAACGAATTCCCTGAGCAGATGAAAGGAAGGAATGATTTTAATTATTGCCAAATACAAGTTCAGATCTCTAGTGTTTAACACATTCTAGAACTGGTAACCCTATTTAATATACTTAATTTAATAATAAATGCTTTTTAACATAATTTGGTTTCTGCATTAGATTTCATATAGACAAATGCAGTTAACCTGCGTTTTAAATTTATTCTATTTACTCTTATTCTCTACCTACTTTGCAGTAAAGTAAAATAATATTTCAGAAACCTCTTCATGTCACTTCAAATTTTGTACAAAAATTTACTTAGCTCCTAAATATAATTTACCACTGAAAGAATAATGTACTTTTAGGAAGGATTAATTTAGACTTGTAAACTCAGTTGTAACCTTTTTTAGGGGAATGGCAGTTATTGGCATGTTGTATTAGAGGTCATGAGAAATTAATGTCCTATTTCTTTGCTAATGTCTAAGGGATATGTTCCTTGCAAGCAGTAGAAATATATTTTCAGTATAGTGTCTTGTGGCTCAAGTAGAGATTTATTATTTTTTTAATGTAAAGTGTGATACAGTGGAACTGAAACATAGATTTTGATCTCAGCAGTATAAATTAATAAATGTACTGTAGAAAGTAATTTACTGTAATGTGTTTTATTCCCTAAATATTTGTATGGCTTCTTTCCACTCATGGAATCTTTTAACAACAGGGTTACCTGTGCATCTTTGTTATTGATAAGAAATATTTCAGCTCACCTTAGAAAATCCTTAATATTGTAACAAGTCCTTGAACAGCACAAAGCCCATGTGATGCATATCACTACATTTTAGATGTAGTTGCAAAATTTAGCTTGAACTTCCAGATTGTAACACTTGCCAGGTGTGCCCAAATCCAAACGTACATCTCTGAATTGTTTTAACACAATCACTTTTTACTGTGTTATATTCATGACCAGTAAGCATTTACCATTAGATGCCTGGCACTTTGCCTTAGAAGATCTGATGACTAGTTATTCTGCATACATGTCCTATTCAGGTTTAAATTTTACATATTAGACCTTGCCTCAAAGAAAATCTCATAAGAAGTTAATTGAACTTGACCCCTACCTGTCTACAGTCTCCTTGCAGGTAGTTGTAGAGAATTCAGCTGCTGTCAACCAGCATCCCCAGGTTTTTTCCTCTGGGCTGCTTTCCAACCACTCTGCACTCAGGCTGTAGCACTGAAGGGGGTTATTGTGGCCAAAGTGCAGAACCCATCACTTGGTGTTGTTAAATCTCATGCTGTTGGTCTCAGCCCATCAATCCAGCCTATCCAGGTCCCACTGCAGAGCTCTCCTACCCTCCAGCAGACCAACACTCTCACCCAGCTTGGTGTCATCTTCAAGTTTACCAAGGCTCTACTCAATCCCCTCATCCAGATTATCGGTAAAGATGTTGAACAGCACTGGCTGAACACTGATCCCTGGGTGACACCACTACTAAGCAGACTCCCAGTGGATGCAACACCATTTACCACCTCTCACTGGCTACCCAGCCAGTTCTTAACCCAGTGAACAGTGCACCTGTCCAAGCCGTGGGCTGACAGCTTTTTCAGGAGCTGGAGAAGAACTGAGTGTAAAAAGAAGAGAGGAAAGATCAGGCCTGTGAAGATCAGGCAGAAGAGTCTATTCCCCAGATGATCAGTGCCTTGGGATGGCCTACAGAGTTACTGAACACAGTCATATTCGTAGCTGTAAATGTTTCTAAAAATCTACAGCAGATTCTGGACTGATGTTTCAGTTGGTGGTGATCACTACCTGTCCGCTAGTCACCTGTCCACTACCTCTGCCACTTACTCTGCTACCTTAAGTAGAAAAACTACGTGGGAGATCTAAAAGTTCCCCAAATAGCTGATACTGGAACACAAATTTGAGTAAAACATCAGGAAGTGGGGTTTTGGTTTGCACTCTGCTTTTAAGATCAAACTAGACAACTGAGAAATCAGTTGCAGAAATAAGGATACAACTGAAGTGATGAAAGCAGAGCTTAACATTTAGAAATTGCAATGCTCTGGATGCTTCTGCAACTTCAGTGTCCTCTGCTTCTAACACAGTTGTGGGGTTTTTTCTTGTTCACACTTCAGGCAAAGAGAAGGATAGGCCTACTCTGGGAATTCATCAATACTGAATAATGAAACCAAAGTGTGTTTTTTTAAACTGACTTCTGTATCACTTGTTGCAAAAGTTGGAAAGCATACACTAAGTAGGCAGAGGAATGCAGGAGAATGGGGTTCATTTCAGGATAGAAGGAGATGGCATTCACCCTGAGAAACTGTATTCTAAGCATGCCACGAAAACCAAGTTCCTATCTTACGCCTGTCAAGAGATTAAAGCAGACTTTTCTTAGATGTGACTGTATGTTCCTCATTTTAGGATTCCTAACCGAAGATACAGATTTACAGATGTGGAAAATGGGCTTCAATGTATGAAATGCTATATGTGCTGAGACCTTGAAAATCAAGTCTTAAGTATCTCATCCTGACCCTCAGAAAATAATGGAAGCCTTGACCTTGATCTCTCTGTGCTATAATTGCAGTAGCCAGTAGTGTAAAGGCTATTGTGAAAATAAATTAGTGAACTTTTAGAAAAATCATATACAGAAAAAATCACCAGAGAAAATAGCTATGAGAAAATTAATAACTCTTAGAGAAATTAATAGTATGTCTTTAGAGCAGGATGTGAATAGTATGTTGTAGGTAATGAATGGAGAACATATGTTGAACACCAAAGAGAAAGCAAAACATTGAATTATTACTTATTCAAGTGTGTACTGTCCATCAGGAGTCCCAAATAAAGTGGAGATTATGCAGAAAAAACCAGCATGCAATCAAAGACATAATCATATTGTGTATGCAGAAGGGAGTATGGAAAAGTCAGCCTCTGGAATTGCCTTACATTTGAGTACTCAACCTTGCAACTATTTTAATGTCCTTTGATTAGAATTTTGTTTCATAAAAACTCATGTGCACATAAATCTGTGTATATTTCTGCACAAATGTTTATTACACAGATTCTAATTGGGTGATTACATTCTGTTTCCGTAACAAACTCGATTTTTTCCTATTCAAGCTTTAGTTTTAGTAGACCCTTGGGGCTTAATGCAGGCTTGAATTTTACTAGTCAAGCATGATTATAACAGTCTTTTCACCACAAGTGTTAATACTGTTATGAATTATTTGGGGCTAACTTTCAATATATTTTGTTCTAAGTTTCTTAATGAACTAAGGTGGCTTTCTTTCAGTGTTTTGACAGTTAAGGTTTTGTCCTGCAGCTGAAGATAACATCATGTATGCCAGATGACCTTTTCTGGACATTCTGAAGTCTCTAGTTTTCAGGTTGCTATTATTATTCCCCTCTTCAACATGTACAAGTTAAAAAAATGAGCTGTGAATTGCCAAGGTAGATGTAGATTCAATACTATTGCCATGTTTACCTGTGGATTCTGCCAAAAAAGTGATTCACATGAAGTGCTGAATGATTTTAAAAACCACACTAAAAGCTCACACAGGATTTGAATATAGATGGGCTTGCAGCAGAACAGTTTGAAATTGTGTCAAACAAAGGAAACTGGAGGTTGTTCTTCTGTGTGTGTGTGTGCTCATGTCTCCAGGGCATTTGTCTTTTTTAACTGCAACAGAGCATAATTTGTGCAGGTGATGCAGAAGAAAGTTTGGGCAGCACTGTTACAAAAAGTAATTCAGAGTTGGAAAAAAAGAAATTTTTAAATGGCTGCTGCTGGAGGAGGGCTTAGCCAGAGGAAGGGCACATCCTGCCCTTATTTTGAAAACATTGCAATCCCATCTCTTGCCAAGTAGTCATAACTGCCAGTTACTGCAGAGCCTGCCAGAAATGCATGAAGGCTTTTCATCTAAGTCAGAGAAAGGTTAGCAATCAGTATTTCCATCCATTTTTATTCCCAGTGTAAGAGGACTCCCAACCAATACATCTTGAAAAAACGTATAATAGCAGTACAATATTTTGATGTTTAGAAACTGACAAGATTGCTTGCAGTGACTGCAATCTCCTCTTGAAACAGGTACTGAAGAAGCGGAAAATCTACTCTGACTAGAATTCTAACAAACTAAAATTTCTTTTTTGCATAGTATTCTGCAAAGTTTAAATTGGCAAGCTTCAAAGGCAGAAAATTGTAATTAAAATCACAATAAAAAATTCAAAACATAATTAACCTTAAAAAAGACACTTTTCTGTAACATAGGAAGATGCTTCTGAAGCAGGAAGCTTACTGCGAACTTAAAAATAGGTGTTCCATTCCCAAAATGAAATTTGATCTGAAAATGTACATTGGTATAATAAGTTTCATTATGGATACTGTGCCTTTCTATGTAGCTTTTTCACAATCAAATTTATTTTCCGATGGGAAATTTTTCTGTTAAAAATTTTCTAATCTGCTCAAGTTGTACCAGCCTTTTATCAAGGCCATAAAATAGAAGTATTTCTTTGATATAGAAATTAATTTCTAACAAGGAATAGGAAGTCTCTTTCTGAGCATATAAGCTTTCATCAGAAGTTATGCAGGTTTAGCAGTTGTGCGTGGTGATGTATTTGAGCACAGGTTTCTCAGTCCTGTCAAATTGTATGACAAGATTTTAAGATAAAAATATATAGGAAGTCCTGTTTTCATAAAAATGTTCAATTTTCTTGTAAAATGAATGGACTGAAGTGAAGTAGAAATGTACAGTAAAGATTTGGGGTTTTAAAGATAAGAGTTCATTCTGATATGGAATGAAATATTAAAAAAAAAAAATCTGGATGCCTGACAGCAGAATTATGCATTTCAGATTCACAAGACAGGGAGAATGCAAAAGTGGTGGCTTCCACCCGGGCTTGAAGTCTTGAGCTTGTTCAAAAGCACATACCCAGAGCTTCTGCATTCTCCAAAACTCATGCTTGGATTTTACCTACACTATAGGATAAGTTAGAGGTTTTGAGACAACTCTTAGTATCTCAGCTCTTGTCTTCATTTCTGCCTAGTACCGTGTAAGGCCTGGAAGCTCCAGATATTCAGATGAATATCAGAAGCTGGCAGGTGGACTTGGAAAACATGGGTGTTTCCTGTAAATTGGCAGAAACTGAATAATCTCCATTAAACAGTTTCAGTGAACCAGTATTCTACAAGGGAACACAGACTGTAGAACCTCTTCTGTGGCACAGATATTTTGACAAAGCTGTCTCCTGAAGCCCTTTTACAGCAGGTGAGCTATGACTAGCCAAATGTTTCAGTGCTCTAGCTGTATCTCCTTGGCTCTCTCAGATGTGCCTGACTAGGGAAAAATAGGACCAGTTTTATAACTCATAAGATTGCAGACTAATGGTGGCTGGAAAAGACTATGGAGAGGCATGTCAGTGCTAGCTGAGTGATTAGCTCAGTGACATCTTCATAGTTGACAAGTGAAAGTTACAGCTCATTCAGAGGCATAATTTGAGCTAACCATACACATTGCTGGGTTCTAAGTGAGCAGCGAAGACTTGATCTTGTCCAAGATTGTTCAATGACTGCAGCAGGAAGTGGAAAAGCAAACACAGTGTTGGAATGTTTAAACAGTCAGATAGAAAATAGTGCTATGTTACACATAAATCAATTCTAACCACTCAGCTGGAATACGACAGTTCTGGTCAAAAAAGATAATTCAGAAAAGAGAGGTAGGTATATAATAGAATCATAGAATGGCTTGGGTTGGAAGGGACATTAAAGACCATCTAGTTCCAACCCCTCTGCCATTGGGCATGCACACCTTCCACTGGACCGTCTTGCTCAGAGCCCCATCCAACCTGGCCTTGAACACGTCCAGGGATGAGGCATCCACACGTCTCTGGGTAACCTGCTCCAGTGTCTTACCATCCTCACAGTAAAGCATTTTTTTCTAAATACCTAATCTAAACTTACTCTCAGTTTGAATCCATTCCCTCTTGTCTGTCACTACGTGCTCTTGTAAATAGCCTCTCTCCATCTTTCTTGTAGGCTCCCTTCAGGTACTGTAAGGCCACAATTAGGTCACACTGAAGCCTTCTCTTTTCCAAGCTGAACATTTTCAGTTCTCTCAGCCTTTCCTCACAGGGGAATTGCTCCATCCCTCTGATCATCTTGGCGTCCCTCCTCTGGACTCCCTCCAACAAATCAGTTTCCTTCCTGTACTGGTGTCCCCAAAACTGAGTGCAATACTCCAGATGGGTTGTCACCAGAGCAGAGCAAAGGGGAAGAATCACCTGTTCAACCTGCTGGCCATTCTTCTTTTGATGCAGCCTGGGATACTGTTGGTTTTCTGAGCTGCAAACACACATTGCCAGTTCATGCTCAGCCTCTCCTACACCAGCTACCCCAAGTTCTTCTCAGCAGGGCCGCTCTCCATCTGTTCAAACCCCAGCCTGTGTTGATACCAGGGTTGCCCTGACCCAGGTGCAGCACTTTGCACCTGCTCTTGTGAAATCACATGAGATTGCCATGGGCCCACTTCTCGAGCTTGCCCAGGTCCCTCTGGATGGCATCCTGTCCTTCAGGGTGTCACGAGCACCACTCCACTTGTTGTCAACTGTGAATTTGCTGAGTGCACTTGATCGCTTCATTTATGTTATTAATGAAGATAGTAAATAACACTGGTCCCAATACAGACCCCTGAGGGACACCACTTGTCACTGATGTCCATCATGACTGAGCCATTGACCATCACTCTCTGGATGCAACCATCCAACTGCTTTCTTATCCATCTAACAGTCCATCAATTGAGCCCATTTCTCTCCAATTTAGAGAGAAAGATGATGTTGCCCTTCCCTTGTCTGCTGGTGTAGTTACTTCATAATAGAAGGCGGGTTTATATGAGAAAGGCCACTAGTTTGGTTTTTGGAGGGAGGCTGAGTATAAAGACCTCCATACAAAGACTCGACATATTATTTTAATTTAGAAAGGATTAAAGAGAAGAAATGATATTAACGTAGATGCACACAGGGAAGATAAAGTACTCTCTCATACCTAAATTTGTTATGGCATAAAAAGAATGGATAACTAAAAGAAAATAAAGAACAAAAATGTACTTTTCTAAAACACAAATTTTTTAAGCACAAACTATGTGTAAATCTCATTTTCACAGGCAGAGTAGAATTGAGGCCAAGATCTTAATACAATTTTTAAATGAATTAGACATTTGCATGCTTTTTTTGACTTTGTATTATATCAAATAAAGATTTTGCAAGCAATATGATTTTCAGGCTTAAGAGTTAAGAAGAAACGTTCCCAATAGGCAGATTATTCCATAGCTGTTCATTACTTTCCCTAAGGCACCTTGTTATGCTCTCTGTTTGAGACAGGCTACTGGAATTAACCAGTGTTACAACTTTTTAATAAAAATACACTGTGCAGTATTTTGAATGTAGCATTTTTTAATGACATTAGGCCTGGCTATGTTAAAGCACTTTTCAGACACTGTAACTTAAGCTTTGAGACACATACAGGCATTCCTATAAATTCTTGCCGTGCCTCCTATCAAAGATGGAGTTCTGCTCTAGTTCACTTGCTCTATATCAGTGATACAGATAACTGAGAATCGAGACAAGAAGCAATACAGAAAGCAAGAAAAAGGTTTAACAGCCAAAGGAAATACAATTCAATATACAATAAAATGACTGGCTTGACTATATAGTTCTTCTAATCTCTGAATCTTCTTCAACTCAAATTAATTTTGAATTCAGAAAGAGGCTCTCAAATGTTTCATAAATGAAAAGGTCATGTTTAAAACTTGGTTGTTTTAGCACTCTTTTTCTTTAAAATTCGGCTGGGAAAATAAAAATAATATTCACCTGAAACATCAAGACAACCAAAACATGCAGAAACATAGTGAAGCATTTAAGATACTTATGATTAATTAGCCAATCTATTGATGAGAGGCTGAAGAGCAGTCAGAAATATTTGAAGTGTGCTTAATTAATAGTTTTTATGATCCCTTGTTTCTTCAGTGTTGTTTGCCATTTCAGAATTTGAAATCAAAGATTTACAAACTTGTTGCACTTTACTCATTGAATTCTGCCACTGTTCACGTGGGCTGCTACACAACAGCAGAAACTGTGGTGGTCTGTGGCTCCTTACAGCAATAATTTCTCATGTTACTTCTGTACTCAGGAAAATAAGGTCTCAACTTTGTTCATGCTCCAATACTAGATATAACATATAAAATTTGGAAGGCTATCCTGCCTTCCTGAATTCAGTTGAGTGTTAGTTTTTTGGATCACTTTTGTGGAATCAAGATCAAAAAAGAGGTACTTTAATTTATTAGACTCTAGCCTTTAGTGGTAAATGGATTTAGAGTCAGAATAAGCTGGTCAAAACAGTTCTTCAGAATAATATCAGCCATTATGTTTAAGGGGCTACCTTTCTATTTACTAGATCTAAAAGTTCTTTCTCCCTTAAACTGTGCAGTCTCCCTTTATATTCATCTAACTATTTATTATCTATATACTTCTGAAGAAGTATTTCCATGGCCTAACTACACATTTCATCAGAATTTCCCTTGGCTTGCTGCCTCCTAGGTCTCATTTGATACCCCTAATTCCTGTATTTGAAAAGAGAGTGAATGATGTAATGCTTCCTGCTATGGTGAGACATAAAGCAAATTAAACACCTCACTCTTGCTTTTTTCTGACAGAACGGGTAGTTCTTAGAGGAAAGACGCAAGTTATTTCACTAGTTTTAATCTGAAATTATCAATGCAACAGAGAATGTTGTCGTAGTATTGGTGATGTGACAGGACCTTGTAACTTCCTTTTATTTAAAATAATAGGTCTTAAGCCTCCAAAGTACTTTAATTATAATGGAGAGCTTTTCTTTAGGGAGGAATGATAAAACGGAAAGTACATTTACTGAATTGCATTGAGCCTGGGCAGGAGTTCTGCTGCACCCTTAGCACTTGTTACTGGTTTACTGTGGGTAGCTCCTCTGTCACCCTACTGGTTCCTGATTATTTACTTTGAAGCCTCCAATTTTCCTTAAGTTTCACAAAGGCCAAAGAGGCAGCTAATGCTGTCTTTAACAATTCATTTGGGTGGACAAGGGAATAAATTTAAGTATTGAAGCACTTTAGATCAGCACCTTTAATACCAAGGTGGTTGTAGTCAGTTGATACCTTCCACTGGCATAATCAGATCACTGGCTGTGGGACCATGGCAGAGGGTGGTGGGACAGTGGAGAAGGGACAGGTTAGGGACAAAATGAAACTGCCCTGCAAGCTCTCCAGTGTGTGAGAAATAGCTAAAGGTGAAATGCCATAATATTATGGCTGACCAATAAGAATGGGATACAGATATCTACCCATGCTTAATTCACAATATGACGTGGGGTTTAAGACTTTGATATTGTCTGTCAGAATTGAGTGGGAGTCCTTCCATCAGCTTCAATGAAAAGTAAATGAGACTGCTCCTCAGCAAGTAGTTAAGAACAAGCCTGGTTTTCAATGAGTAGTTGATTTCAGAGGGACCCGGTATATGGGTAAGTACATTAGAGAATTGAGATTATATTGAATGGTTCACTATCATGACTAACTATCATGCAAAGACCATAAAATCTAATCAAAACAGCAATATGAAAGCAGCAGACATTAGTTTCATTACATTTTTTACTAAGATGCTGCATTTAATATCACCATTTCCATTCAGCCAAATCTTCCTTAGAACTCTTTTCTGGTATTCAAATGTATCATGAAAAATGTATCATAATATTATTTTGACAGAATTAAAGAATTGTCTAAGAGGTTCAAGAGGAAGCATGTTTCAAAACCAAAATACAAATGACACAGAAGCCAGTTTTTACTTCCCCGAAAAAGTATATGCTGGATTTTATGTCAGGTTGATTTTGACCTGGTAAGAAATGTCAGAGGAGATAAGCTTTGTAAAAACTAAGCGGGGGGAGGTGTTGGGTGTTGTTTAGTGCCTGTTTTTATGCTTCCTGCATTCATCTCGGTTGTAACTAAACAATGGAATACAGTATCTGTAATTATTCAAATAGGCACATTTGCAGTTATAATGTATTCTTTCACAAGCAAAACTATTATTTAAAAATTAAAGGGAAGAAATGAGCTCTTTATGGCTTTAAATTAAAAATACCAGATAATATGATAGAGCAGTTTATAACTTTCAGAAAATTAAAGGTTTTTCTTTGATTTTGTTTGTCTTAAGTTGATCCAAAAGTATCAGCCAACTAGCAGAAACTTAAATTAAGACAGTAATGGTGATTCTGTTACTCTGTCTTTTTCTTTTTTTTTTTTTTTTTTGGTAGTAAGAATTTTTTAATTGAAATTACTTCTGCCAGTTGATTTAAAATGTTGGAACAAGATGTCTATCTCTTACCATATTCAACTCTTACTGGTCAGAACTTTTAGAAATTTTGCCATATCTGTGAAGCCTTCAGCTAGCAGAAGTGTACAATTGCTATTCCATCTTTTTTTGCCTGTCTGTCAGGGCATGCCGGTGTATTAGTTTAAATGTTCTGGTTGAGCTTTTTGTGATTCTGTATTAGAAACGCTCCAAAGCTCCTCTAAAATGTATAACCTTATACTGTTTGTTAGAGAAATTCAAATGCTAGAAGCTTAACAGTTTCTAGTTTTCCAAGGGTGTAATTTTATGCAGTGACAGCAACGTAAAACTTGAAGAACACAGCAGTGGTTCAAGCCCTCCTCATTATTAAATTTGCAAGACATAGATGCTCAGTAAATAGGAGTTCATACATTGTGAGTAAATAGGAGTTCATATATTGTTTATTCAGTTTAAAGTAAAAATTTCCATTGACTTTAACTTTCCATAGGTAGTTATTAACTGTAGCTGGTATCAATTTCTAGAGTGATTTTTACGAAAAACCTGAAATGGACACATTCATTGCTAGGTCCTGTTTAATTACAGTTTTGTATTGTTTACTAGCCATCTAGGCATCTGATTAGTTGCTATAACCATCAATTGGTTTGAGCTTCTTGCACTAACTGCTAGTTATAAAAGATAATGACTAGGAAGTGAAAATATGCAGCTCACACGGGTAGCACAAGCAATTGTTTTAGCTAGCCTTGCTGTTCTTTGTATTCTGATCCTTTGTGTTCAGAAGAGGAATAAATCCTCAAAAGTCTCATACTCCACAAAGAACCTGGTGTACATTGTTTGAAGGTTTACTGGGCTTTGTGCACTCTTTATGGACAAATCTGCAAGAGGAAAACAAAGATAAAAGCTTTATTTTCTCCTGAGTATTTTGTGTTCATAGAGACTAATAGCCAATTAAGATAAAAGGAAATATTTGATGGCTAAAATCCAGTAATATTATCTGTCCCAGGTCAATTTGACATTTAATATGTTGTTTCCTCTTCAGCAATTTTGCTACAAGGGAAAATTCAAGCATTTAAAGAGAAGAAGGACTGATCTGTTCTGTCTTGCATAGTTTTGGGTTTTTTTCCCTAGGTGAGGCTTTATCATTACAGCACTGACAGTTACGTACATAGATGCACCATAAAAAAGATTCATCTTTGTAGTAAGGGCTTTATTAAGATTGATAATGACCTCCTGAAGAATTATTATTATTTTAAATAATTTAACACTATTGAATTGTTGTATTCTTCTTTCCAGAGCTATCATTAAAAAGAGGGCAAAGAAGTTTTATTTATTTTGTATGTGCATATATTTTGGTAGTTGAATTCAGGATTATTGAATAGCTTTTTAAATTAAGTAAGAATACCTAAGGTGTCACAAATATATCTAATTGTCAACACCAATAATGATGTAGACTCATGAACAATTAATAACTGCTCAAAAGTTTGACTTTTACTTAAATAGTTTCTCCAAATCAATGCCAATACTTGCATGGACAGTAGTCACAAGTATGTTCTTGATGGACCCATCTACTAAAAAGGAAAAAATAAATGTTAGTGATTAAAGATTTTTTCTTCTTTTGAATTGATAAATAGAGGGTAAATGCAAAACTGACCTGAGGTATTTATCGTGAACTTTTGCCAGCTGAAAGAGTAAATGTGCCTCTTCAAGTACTTCCATAAAACAAGCCACTGTCATTTAAGGCATTCATTAGATTGTGATAAATAACTGGTTTTATCTGTTGTGTATGTAAAATTTCTGCTTTTAAAATCTTTTTATAGCTGACCAAAAAATTGTTTGTGTCATGTATTTTGGGTAATAGTTGAGAGGCGACTATAGCATGGTTTGGGTTTTTTCTTTTTCACCCCCCTTTTTTTTTTCTCTCTTTTTTTCTTTTTTTTGCTAGCAGACTTTTCTTGGTTTCAAAAGGCACTTGCAAGCTATCATGGTGAAGAAGAATTAGAATCACAGCTCCTGTGCATGGTGAAGAAGAATTAGAATCACAGCTCCTGTGTTTTGCATTGCATGTCAAGTTCCCTGGTTTAATAGTTCAGGTCTGATTTACAAAGGCACCTCTGCTGTTTCCTATTACAGACCGAAAAAGAAAATGTATTCAGATAATTTTCTGGAAATATAATAATTAAGTAATTCATATATATAATCTATGAATTGGAAACTCTGGCTTCTGTCCTATAAATACAGATGTAATTTCAGATGCATGCCTTTTGTTTGTTATGCTTCAATGACTGCATTTCTGTTGCAAAATATTTCTTCGTCCTGGGACAATGAAAGACTCAATGCTTCTGTCTAATTTTCTAGCCAATATAAATGAATTCTTTTGGGCATATTCTTTCAATTCTATCACTTGTGCTTATTAATACTGACTTATGAGAGCAGAACCTGCAAACAAGATATTTGCAACATCCCTCTCTTGCAGGAATCCCACCTGTTACAAAGGGATTTTTACACATTGCCTTCTAAGTCACTTCTTTTGATAAAGCAGGACAGACAAATATTTTGTTTCTCTTTTGATTTTGAAGGCCAGATCCTCGTGCAAACTTTGCGTACCTCTATGTCAGAATGACCACAGTAGTTTTTCCCTCCTGTACTAAGGAAATTCCTTGCCACAGTGGCAATAGGGTGAACACATTCAGTTCGGTGCCAGAGGGCTCTTGTGGGTCCTGGTTAGCAACTCTTGAGACAAGGAAAGAGTATTAATGCACCATTGGTTAAGTCCTCTGCATTTTCTCTGGGCCTGCTGATAGTGACTTCTGTAAGCCCTACCTGAAAAAGATTCCTCTCTTCTTCCCAGTTTTATACAGAGTATAACCACAGCTTTATGCAAAGCCCACAGCCCTCAGAGAACAGTGACATTTTACAGCCAGACTTGCTTTCATTCCCTCTGCGGTGCTGAAGATTTTGCTTTAATTAGAAAGCAGAAGCTTAACTCAAAACATCACATTTTATTTATGCATATTTTTTATGAATGTTCTGTCAGTATTTGATCAAACTTACATTCTCACTCATGCATCAGAATCCCATTGCACCAGGTGGTATATAAACATGGCATGAAAATGTCATTCTTGCTCAGGTTTCTAAGACAAGAGATGGCAAGTTGGTGCAGACAAGTGAGCAAGGGTGTTGAAACAACGAGGTGGACCTGCTTAGATGGAGGGGTGGCATTACCAGCCTGCTAGCAACTTAATCACTGTCTGGCACCAGCAAGTTTCAAGGAGGAGCTTAAATAAGGTTAAAGAGGTGTCCTTCTGGATGCTGATAGTGAACTCCTCTTTGACATTAGAGACAATTTTGAAGACTTTGTATGTTTGAAAATACAGCTAGTAGCAGTACCAGTGCCATAATTTGGTCAGGGGTGGAAACTTTGACAAATGGAAACAATATATAGGAAAGGAGTCATATATATAGTGCTTTGAAAATTGAATGAACAAAAGTCAAATAGAGTTTATGCTTGAATGGGCTTTATAGTGATCAACCCAGCAATGATCAGTGCAGTGCCCTGGGAAAATGATCATTGCAAAACCAGTAGATATTTGAAGGATGCAATTGGCTTTGTTCAAGCAAGCCTTTAGTTCCTTGCTGGATAGCTCTTCCTTGTTGTGAGAGGGTGTCTGATGTGTGAAATGTAGGAAAAAATGTGCCTACCATTTTTTATTAAAAGTACCATTCAAATAATTGTTCATTTCTGCTTTCTTTCAAATCAAACATCAGTTATTTTCCTGTGTTACTTAAAAAACTCAAATTAATGTATTTATATTTTCCCCTCATAAGAGTACTCCATTATGGCTCAGGCTGTAACAGAGACATTCTTATCATTCAGCTGTTCCTCCAAGATCAGCATGAATACCTTCATAAAGCTCCCTTCAACATACTTTATAGGAGAAGTACATTTCTGGCATACCACTTTCTATTGAGGCATGGTGCTCTCTTTCATTGAGGTAAACAATTTGTATTTAATTTAGCAAATTGGTTTAACAGGATTTGAAAAAATGATATAAAAACTGCTCTAGATCTCTTGAACAAGCTATTCCCATTTCTCATCTCAAAATATTTTTTTCTAAAGTTAGCCATTATTTCTCAAGTTTTTTACAAAAAGAAGTGAGTTTCAGATTAAATCAACTAAAATATCTTCTTGATCTTTTCTTTTAATTCTATATTTACGTTGCATGCAGAATTGCTATGTCTATTGTCTAGATTCCTACTGTATCAAATATCTTTGGATACTACAAATTAAAGAAGATGAGTATAACGCTTCTCTACTGTTCATATGCTCCTTTAATTTAAACTTTACGTACATACCTTATTTTGGGTGACCTAGAAGTTGTATAAAGCAATGAAAAGCTCTTGTATGTCAACTTATTTTTATCTTCCTGTCTTTCTATCATGAGAATTCCTTTGCTACTCCCAACAGTGAGAGTGCTTCATAGTTTTTAAACTTCATTCACCACCATATGGGATATATATTAGCCAAAACTGTCAATGGAAAAAGTGTTAATTTATTACAGGATTGCTTTTGTAAGCATGAAATGTATTTAAGAATATCTGGCAAGGATCCACAAATCTATTTTTATAGAACTAAGGGATTTTATAAATGGTATGAAAAATTTTAAGCAGTGTAGACCTGAGTATTATTTCTCATGTGGTAGCCCACACACTGCTAATAACTATGTAAAAAATTATTCACTCATGATAAAAGTCCACCTCAGATCTCTGCAACAAGAAAATAAAAACTGTTCTCTTTCTTTGTTTTTAAAGCATCCTCATTAATTCCAAGTTGTTCTCTTGTGCCAAATACTGTATTGCTGCAAAAGCTCTTTAGAGTAGTAGCATTGCCTTCTTTGCTACTTTTTGCTATCTGTGAAGATAGTTCTGCTTCTTCTAGGCAGTGCACATGTAGAGTTGATGTAGTGGGAATAAGGAATGCCATGTCTGATTCATTAGTTGCAATTACTTATCATTATTCATTATTTATTTTGATTTATAATGGATAAAAAGAACCTACCCAGGGCCATTTTAACATGAATGATAAATGGAGTCTCATAAAACGATTAAACTGGCAACTGCTGTTTGTCTCTTAAGTGGACAATAATTGATGTAAGATTGAGAAATTCCAACCAGTGCTTGCCTCAGTCTTCTTTTTCACACAATTCTAATTACAAAAGCTGACCAATCTTCCCCAAAGCCAGAAAACTTTTTGGAAACTTTTAGCAAATGATGAAAAAGCAAGTTAAGGCTTCATGTAAAATCAGTCACTTTTCTCAACACAGGCAACAAAACTTATCCTTGAAGACCAGCAGTATATTCAGTTCAGAGTCTGTAGGAGACTAAAAAAGTGTCAGGGAAAGGTTTGAGACAAAACCACTTTTGTTCTTGTTCAGGATATTGATCAGAAGATCTAGAACTTCTTCTATGAACTGGAAATCGTCCTTCATGATATTAATGTAGTACAGTTACTCTTTGAATAATTAAATTCCCCACCAAGAACAAGAAGGTACATCAGCTGTTAGGATGTCAGGACATTGTTAAATACAATAATATAGTATACCAATCATTTCAGTGTTCCTAAAGCAGTTACATTGGAAAGAATAAGCTGTTTATTGTTTGTCGCAGTGATTTGCAAGCACAGCAGTTCTCTGTATTGTGACTCTCAGTGTATCTAAATGTGAAGCAAGACTTATCCATGGCAGACAATCTCCAGTGAAGCTAGGTTCCAGTATTTTGTGCAATTTTAAGAGCTGGAGATCTTCATGTTTATGCCTTGAAGAGAAATTAAATTTAGTGACCAGTCATCATTCCTTTAGTAAGATCTGCACCATGGAGTCAGTAGAGTTGTAGGTAACAGGAGTATGGGTATTGTTCAGTAAATCTTGCAAGGGATAACAAAGCCCCTTGTGCTTCTTTGAGTCTTTTCTGTTGCCTGATGTGGTCTTCAAATGAGAACTGCGGGAATACCCCTCAGTTTCTAGGGAACACCATGCATCCTTCTTCTATGGCTGCCACACAACAAAAAATGCTGTCTTTATGAAGATTATCTGTCAGTGTACACACGTCACTTATGACAGACCATTAAAAGGTTTCTACTCAGACTCCTAGGAAGGTGGCACAACTTAAGCACGCTACTGAATATGTGTGAGTGTTCTTACTAGTTGTTCTATCATCTGTAGAGCTAATGAGAGTGCCTGGTTTCCTACTGACTTTTGTCCTTTAATCTCTCAGATCTGTCTTCCATGGAAATAACATCTGTTCCTTCCTGAATCTGTCTGTGACACCCCTGCAGATAAAGCATTTTGTCATTAGTCTGCAACCAGATATGTCCAGATTGCCTGGCCCAGCTGCCTTCAGATGGGGTGTGTAGCTGTTACATTCCGCCTACCTTCCTCTCAGGAAATTGTATCTCAGGATGTAGCTGTGTCCACAGTTATCTGTCTACCCCCCCCATTTTCTAGTTTCCAAATTTATAACATCTTTTAGGAAGTCAAATTATCTTTGAGCCTTTACCCATTTGCTAAATCTACCTACAACTGGCCCACTTAAAATATATTTGGGGGATGACAGGGAAGGAAAAGTAGTTAGCATAAACCTTCTGTCTTGAGACATTTTAAAATGAAAACTATTTCTTAGAAGTCTAACTTTACATATGTATCTGAAATATCTTAAACTTATTTGATAAAATGTGGTAATATTTCTCTAAAGGATAAAAGGAAACATTGGTATTCAGTACATTCACAAATATATGTAGAATTCATTGTATACTATTTAGTCTGCAATCTTTATCATATTAATCACATAAGTAAATTTATGAAGCTCACTGTCTCAAAAGAAGTAGCACAATATTTGAATTTTTTTAAAGCAGGGTTTTGGATGTTTTTAGTACCATTTATTGACCAAAAACCAGGATTTTGATTAATATACACTATGACAGGATTTGCACAGATTTTATATAAGAGTGAGAGCAAGTGTGATGAATAGTGTCCTAGAATCATTTTAGAATAGACACTCAGACCTCTGCATTTTTTATGGCTTCTTGCAATGTTTTCACACTTTGCATACTCTAGGACTCCTCTGTGCAAAGGCTGGTGTTGTAGACTTCTCAGTCACTGATTTTGCTGTCTAAATTGAAAAGCTGTTAGGTTTCTATTCCACATACCTAACAGCACAGATTATAGAGGAGGTAAAAACACTAATGCACATGAGAAAAAATGGCTGTATTTTATTTCTCAAGCTTCTGAATTAAATTAGAGTTAAAAAGAGTTAAATTATGCATAGACAACATAAAAGATTACTCCCCTCTGTGCCCTGACACTTCATCACTTAATGGATAGATAGGTAGAACTTCAGAAATGAATTATTACCATTAAAAAAAAAAAATCAAGTATAAGAACTTGATTACCACTGCAAGACTTGTCCTAATATTAAGTCTGCCGCGTGTGCTGCATACAAATGCCGGGTTTATGTGGTAAAGGGCAAGATGGACAGCTCTGCAACCATGTGCTTGCTAATTAACCAGCACTGAAAATAGCCTTGTCATGAGAGAACAGTCATCCCCTGTACAACTAGGAAGCAAATGATTTTGCTGCTTAGACCAGAAGATGAATACAGAAGTAGGCTGGATACCACTGGAACAAAAGGAAAGCAACTCCCAGAAGACTGCTAGGTATCAAAGATGCTTTTTCATTCCGTATTGAGAACCTGGGCTCTATAAAATTACTAAACTTACAGTTTTTTTACTAGTAGCCCTAAACTGAGTGGACAATGAAAAAGTGAAGCAGAAAAAAAAGAGATTACCCAGACAGTGCTGCCAATGTTCATTAGCTTTATTCTATATATTCAATTTTCTGCTATTCTTCCAGCACTTATTTAATGCTTCCAACACTTGCAATAACTTTTGTTTCTACTTTCTCTTCAAATGCATATATTTATATGCAACAGTGAAAATAAGTTAGGGAATTCCTAGAAAATTAGGAGTTTATGATTGGTTGTGATAGTTCTCTCTTGTTTTATTTTATGAGAACATCCTTAGCTGAAAATCAGACAAATCTAATACAATTCTCTCAGACTCATTTTCTTTTCTGGCGCTAACAACACATTTGTGTGTGAACACCTGTTTTTAATAAATAATTGAAGCTGCTGAACTTATGCTTTTCAGAAGTGTCACACTAAGATAATTGATATTGGAAGTGTACTGCGAAGCAACCCTTAGATTTTAAAAAGCCAGCTATTATAATAACTTTTAATAAGAATCATAGAATTTAAAGGAAATTAGCTATCTATTGTTGGCGGCTTTAATTTGGGAGTGATGCTGTTCTCTATATTAGGAGTCTCAGTACATACAACTATTTCTCACTGTTTCTATCTCAACCAGCTGATAAGGCTTAATAATTGAAAATTAAATAGTACAATACATTTCTACTTGTGGAAGATAGAAATAATTATTCTGTTTTGAACATTACAAAGTATTAGAAATGAAAATAATTTAACCCCATGAGAATGAAGATTGTAATGATAATTTATAGAATAACTGTTGTTTTTCTTGTAAAGAGTATGGATGCCTCAAGCAATGAAATAAATAAACTTTATTGTTTCCAGGTTTTTTCCTGACAGAAAAAACAAGGTTTTTTAGACCAGAATTATAATTCAGTTATTGACAGTGTAATGCCTGGGCCACCCAGTCAGAAACTGTAGTTTCTTACAGAACAAATATACCACATGAAGCTCTGCTCATCTTAGGGAGATCTCAGCTAACACTGGGATGGGCAGCTCCTTCCAGCCTAGTGCGTTTGATTCAGGTGAATTTGTGCACAATTTTCAATGAACACTTGAAAAGAGTCTTTGATAAATGTGTAATATTTTGATCTTAATAGGGAAAGGATAAATGTGCTTAGGTCTAGGATGATAGTTATTTGTGTAGCAGTATGGGGAAAATTTGTGGCAGTAGGAATATTACTCAGTAGCTATGCCTACAGTGTAAAGCAGCATATGCTCTTCCTATGAACTCTCTCTTTGCTGTCACAATTAAATATCACAATCTTTTATCTTTTTCAAGGGACTTCAGGGCTTGTTGTATTGCTATTTACTCCTGAGTTACTCCTGTTTTACCATGCCCTGGCTTTGTACAGCTGGTATAAGAGTTAGTAAAGCTGTGTGTCCACAGCCAAAAAGTCTGTGTAATGTGTCCTTCCTGTAACTTGAATTCCAGCCAAGGTGGGATCGACATGAATATCAGCCACAGATTTCAAAGACAGAAAATTTGGGTTCATCAGCCATAAAGGAGCCATGATGTAGTTTACAGCTCCACCAATTAAGGGACCAGAAGAGGTAATCAGTTTCAGAGCATACATCTGAATCTTCAGATAGAGCCTTGGAGAATTTTGGCCTGCTGCTGTTGTTATATTCATTACTTTTTAAAATACTTCTCTGCTCAAAACAAACATGATAGAATGGCCATAGACATTAACGTTAATCAGTGACTGGAATTCTCCAGCAATTTACAGTCGAAGCACGATGACTCCATTATTATCTTTGAGTAAAGTTTATAATTGATATGGGATTTCTAGCTAGCTAAGCTATGAAATGGTAAGCACAGAAATGTTGCAGGTGCAGGTTACATGTAGTATAAATATTGTTTAACTCCTGAGAAACAGTCAAGAGAAGAAAGGAGAAAATTAACCACATCATAATAACCCTATGAGTTGAATGATAAAAATGTTCCTACTCCTGAAGACATATAGTTTGTGCAGTTCAGGCAACAAGAAGAGGCAGTCCAACCTCTTTTAAGCCTATCTCAAGTATAGAGAGCCAGTATTTAGTGTTTGGTTCATGTTTCCTTGAGCTTTATTTTGCAGAACCTTCTACTGTGAATATGCACACAATGGGGTGTGGTACTACCTTACTACTACTTCTGACCTTCACTGTCTGGCAAGAGAAGCCCCACATGTCTGGAATAGCAACCTGGGCTCTTGGCACTATTCATTTCAAGAAAGATTAAACTGATGATCTTATGTCCTAATCCCTATTCTGAATTAAGATGTGCTTCCCTCTCCACATTATGCCACAGAGAGTTAGAAGCACAGAAGCCATGAGTGATAGCTCGTTCGAGAGGGGAGAGTCTCTCCTTATGACCACAGACACTACTGGGTTCCAGGTCAGTCCTGTGAACAGGAACATTCTCCACTTAGGAATGCTTTAGACAAGGAAATAGTACTGCAGCAGCATCCAGGAGCCAGTTCAGTGCCAAACACTTTGCTAGAATTGTTTCTTCCTGATACTTCTGATCTTCTAGCTCTTGACTTCTCCATGCCTGGCTACCCACAGCCTGGCTCAGAGAGGGAGAGTGGAAAACACATTCACCCTGAGTTAGAAAGTGGAGTATATTGGTGTTGACCTAGATGAATCTGAGGTACTTAAACAGCAATTTAGATAGGCGGATCTGGTTTGTTAAATGAGCATGTGATGATGACTGCTCTCCTACACCTGGAAATGCATCTACCTGAACGGAATTACAGCAAGTAGGTGCTGCCCACACTCTCTGCCATCGTTGTCAATGATAAGGAATTCTTTAGTCCTGAGCAGATGGTCTAATACCTTGATGAATTGCTGAATTAATATTTACCTGAATATTTAACTGCTTTTTAAACTTCACCAATGTTTTATATTACGTCCTATATTAGAAACAAAATAAACATATTGGCACGTTAATATTAGATTAGTTAAAAAAGGATTTGTTTATAGAAATTTATCAGGAATTTATAGTAGCTGATAATCACTTCTAGTGATAGGACTCTGGAAAAAATCTTGATATGAAGGAAACCAGAAAACACAATAGTTAGGGGAAATTTAATGCATGGATAGATTTTGCATCTCTTTTTTTTATAATTATTTGTATATTTGAAACAACCTTTGTGTCATGGAAGACACATAGTATATCCTGTAAATTTCAAATATATTTTATGTATGTTCCTCCATTTTAGTGCATTCTAGATAAATATTGCACAAGTTTTTTGTTTTTATTTCCTTAAACAGTTGCCAGGATAACATAATAGGGAATCAAACATGTGACTTCATGTCTGCCAGACAAAGCCACTGGTAGCTAAAACCTGTCCAGTTTCTTTGACATTCTTAAATTTGCAGCAAATAATATTAGTATTAGACGTTCATAATTTTTTCTGAAAAAGACCAGCAAATATCTTTTTTGGCGTAGGCATTAATATTTGTTATTGCTGTCCTTCAAAATCATTGTTTCTAGAAATCTGAAAATTGTATCTCCTCCGTTTATGTCTGATGGTTACAACTGAAAGGAAAATCTGGATGAACTGACAACTTGGGTATTGTAGTGAAGCTTCACACCTATTGAAAGAGATTGTTTACAAATCCATTTGTTGTACTATTCTCTAAGATTATCTTGGAAAGATAAAGACATGAACAACCTTCCCTTTAAATTAATTGGGATTTTTTGTTTGCAAATTGTACTAAATTCCTTTCCTTTGAGCCTGTATGAGAGCTTCAGAAGATAAGAAAAATATACAGCAAAATCCCTTGTAACACACAGGTTAAATTGCTTACTACAAAGCTGTGAGTAAAGATGCTCACTAATTATGGTGAAAGTTATCATAGATGAATTATAGATTGGTGCAAAATAGAACAGAGGCACCTGACAGAAATGAACACTACTGAGTGAGAAAAATCATTTTATTGGGTTCTTTTTCATAGGTTAGTCTGATAGTTACAGCAAGTATTTTTCATATTTGTCAAGCTACAATTCTGTGACGTTTATTTTGAATGGTTTATTTAGAATTAAGAGCTCTAATTTCCAGCAGCTGTCATTCTTAGTATAAGGATGCCCATGCTTTTGCCCAAGTGGCAGTCTCATTAACAAATGCTCTGTTAATTTGCATATCAGCATAAATGTACTATAAATCGTCTTTTGCTGTAGTCTAGATAATATTTTTAAAAGACTGTTGTTATCTTGGGTGGAGGAGAAAATTCTTAAAGAATGGTCTGTAGGGACCTGTAACCATGGTAACTAGAAAGCCGAGTTGCTATAATTTGTTGTAATTTAAAAGATCTAACACTGATTTACTTTTTACTTCACAAAACATAATGGAATCTCCAATAAAGACTCCATACAAAGAAAGTGTTCTGCTTCTATGTACTGTTGAAATTCACTAAAAACATATTTTGGGAAAATAATCCGCAATTTACATAAGTTTTTGTTTTCACTTGCAAGTCAAAAGACTGTATCATGTTGGTACTACCCACGAAGTTAAGTTACAGTATATATATATTTCTCCTTCCATATAAGTACCTGTGAAATATTTGTGTAGGGCACTTTTAATAATGCTCTAATGACAGTTCTGAGTGTGTGTGCTTGTATGTTCTCCCACCATTGACAGAGCCGTATTCTTCCCTGTTGCCGATGTACTTCCACTTTGGGTAGTTGTTTTGCACCAGTACCTGAAAGCCACATCCAAGACAGCTAAAAAGGGTATAAACTAAATCTAACACTCATGTAGCCCTACCTCCCTAAGCACTGTTCAAGGAGCTAAATGGGAGGGAGGGATTCCTGCAAATCAAGTCTCTTTAGGAAGCAAGGAAAGAAAGGAAACAGAAATGTTAAGTCAACTCTTCCCAGGCTGGAAGAATGAGTTGCTCTCTTTAATTACATTTTAGATTTGAGGGTCTTTGAAGTCAAGGATTAGCAACCTTCCTACTTTGAGATTAAAATAAAATAGCTAATTAGCCCCTAAGAGAGAAAATAAGTCCCATGAAGTTGAGCTTTTGGCTTTGTTTTATGTTTCTATGACCTCTGAGGATTATCAAGGTTTTGTTTTGGAAGTAAAGGACCATTTTGTGGGAAACTGTAACTCAAGGGGATTCCTGCATGAGCTGATTAGGACCTGTGGTGTCTTTGTACAGAGATTGTCCAAGTGCATATTTCTAAGAATTAAGGCCCAGATCCCAAAAGAAAAGTAGTTCTGTCAAATGCTTTGGCTCTCAGTGCTTTCTGAACAAAACATATATTTCCATATACTTTTCAGTTATAGTAATTGCCTTGTTCAAGAAATTTTTATATTTTTCTCATAATTCCAAGGCAAGGATGACATTTACTGTTAATTCTTAAGGGAAAGACAAATTACAGTCTCTTCTTATACTATCCCTTTCTTTGACATTCTTTGTAAGATCTCTGTTCTACTTCAGTTGTGAAACAATAGCCTGTTTTGGTATTTAAAGTTCAGGTGAGTTTAGACAGCATGTACACATCCCGCAATCTGAATATTTTCAAATTTAGCAGAAAAAGCTTTTAAATATGCTGAGCTAAAAAAAAGGGTGAACTTCATATCACTATTTGTCACGTCTGCACCAGTAATTGATGGCAGTTTCAGAAGCTGCCATTAACTTAGAATATCACAAATGAAATGGAGTTTGCAATATCAATCAAAATTTGAATATAGAAATAGATTAAATAGTTTCTATGTTGAAGCCTATCCATTTGAAGAATCACCCAAAAGGCAAGCTGTCTTTATAGAATTTATGTGCTTTGAAGCATCTTTCTTTCTATCAAGAGTGAATATGTGATATAAACTCATGAAGATCAGTTTCTATAAAATGCATCTAGATTTTATGAAAGAGTCATAATGGAAGAAAACAAAGTGATGCAATTAGTGCAAATCAATCAGCCTGAAGCAAAAAGAGCTAAGAGTATCTTCTACCCATATTTCTACTCTTCAAAATTTAGCACTTCTCCAACACAGTTTCATTTGGGATCTCCTTAAAAATAATCTTTGAAGTGTAGCTCAATCTCATATATGACATTTTGTCAATAAATATCTTTGAAAATCAATATGTTTGTGAGAGAAAATTGCATCAGGCTTTCTCCTGCAGGTGCATATCTACCATTCTACTAAGTATTAGCTCTTCTTGGGGTTCCACTTGGAGTTTCTGTTTTATTATATTTTTTCTAGGGAAAAGGCTTTCTTCTATGGGAATTATAATATTGAGACAGCTCAAAATATTGAATTGGTTTAAAAATAACATTCCCTTAATAAAGAGAGACCTGAGTCAAAGGGTAGTATATCATTATGTAATTAAAAGGTGCATAAAATATTCATACACTCAAGAGATAAGACTTCAGAAGTTCAAATTTAACTTTTGAATCTCTGATTTTTGATGAAGGAAAATTAATTTTGCATGAATGCAGTCTCTTACTTAAACCTTAAAAAGGGAAAAAAATAATCTCCATTGTCTTTCTTACAATAATAGCTGGAGGTCCAGGTTTGGGGTGTTTTGGGGGCTTTTGGGGGTGGGTTTTTTCTGGGCATTTTTTTTTGGGGGGGGGGTGTTTGTTTATTTTATTTTAACCAACTTATTCTACTTTTATGCTATTCTTATTTCGTCTCTGACTGCATAGTTAAAGTTAAATTGTTCTAATTTAAAGTCAAATCACCCTGCTTTTCTCTATTATGATACAGCCTCTTTGTCTCCTATAAGCTTTCTCTGGAAGTAAGCTTTTACATTACTGAGTGTGAATGGTGGGTCTGGCTTCATACAAATACATAATTTGAAACAGCAACAACCAGAAGCTTCATAAACTGCTGAAAGTAGTGATTTTTCTACAACTGAAGAGGGAAAACATCTTTTCTATAAATAGTGCTCAAAGCATTTATTTTTTTCTGCTGGTCTTACCTAGAATATGACTTGGTCCTGGCAGTATTGCATCTGAAGGAAAATACAGTTGGAGAATACGAGGTTTTACCAATTAGTTTCATGAATGATTATCAGTTTAAGGTTCTGTCAACCAATTATCACTTTTTCTCAAAGTCTGCACAAGTATATTCAGTTTGAAAAGCTAATTGTGTCTCCACAGGGTGCTGTCTTTGCTTCTGTGCATTTGAACCAAACCACCATCCTCTCTCCCTTCCTAATTCCCTCCCTTCTTTTTTCCCTCCCTCCATCCCTCTGTCCCAGTTTTCAGGTGCCAATACCACACAAAATCTAAGATATGTTATCATAGGGTAAATATCAGAAATAATTCAGGTGAAATAAATGTGGATAGTATGAAGGGAAGGTTTTATGGCAACGCTGTTTTTTGTAGTTGTGGACAAGGTATATGGGAAAGAAAAGGCCAGATAATATGGAGCATGTAAACTTGTCAAGAAGACTGGTGTCAGGAGAAATGTAGATGCCAGAGGACACAGGAAGAAGGCATGAAGCCAAAGGTAAAAAAAAAAAAAACAAAAACAAACCAAAACCAAAAAACAATCAGCAAGAGCAAGAGTGATTGGATGTTCATCAAATCTACGGATGCCTCTACGTTGGGAAGAATAGCTGAAATGATGGAGGAAAGGTCTGCCGTACAAGAGGACCTCAACAAATTGGAGGAATGGATTCTTCTCTGAATCTCACTGAAACTCAACAAAAAAAAATGTAAATACTTGCCTCTGAGATAGAATAACCCATGAAGTAGCATTGTCTGGGGACTGATTGGATAGGAATAGCTCTGAAGAAAAGGAACTGGGGGTTCTGGTGAACGAAACTGAGCATGGTTTAGCAGTGTGACTTTGTGGTAATGAAAACTAACACCATATTAGTAGTCCCATCCAACAACAGTCTGTATTAGCAAGAGTGGAGCCCACTGGTCAAGGAACGTTATTATTCTTTCAACAAAGAATAATAGATGATAGAATTATACCTTGAGTACTGGTTAATGTTTTGGGACTCTCAGTACAGTAGAAGCAGTGACAAACTTGAGTGAGTCTGAAGGAGGATCACTAAGGCTGTCAGGTAACTGCAGCACAGGACACACAGAAGAAGCTGAAGGAGCTGTGGCAATTTAGCCTGAAGAGGAGAAGAGGTGGGGGTGGGGAATATAACTCCACTCTTCTATTCCCCAGTGAAGACTGCAGACAGAAACAGACTCTTTATCACTGCAGAAAAAGAACAGTTGCAGGTTGCATTAATCGAAATTATGGTGAGTTATGAGAAAAATGGGTCTTACTGAGAGTGGTTTGACAGTGGAGAAAATGTTCAGAGAAGCTGCGGAATCTTTGCCCTTAGACATTTCCAAAATTCATCTGAAGACCCTGCTTTGTGCAACTCGTGTAACTTTGAAGCTAGCCCAGTCACAAGCAGGAATTTGGACTAGAGGACTTTCAGTGATCCTATTCAAATTCCTATGTTTCTATTTTTCTGTCTTAAAAAAATAAAAAGAAAGCGAGAGAAAATGTTTTTTGTTTCTTTTTATTAACCAGGATTGCAAGCTGTAACTCCATACCTATAGGAACTCCATAGCTGTCAAGTCAGGTGTTAAGACTTCAGTCTGTGTGCCTTTGCACATGCAAAAAGGCAGTAATTGGAAAACCTGTTTTGTTTTAGAAAGCTGCTTTAGAAAAGCTGAAACTACTCTACTTTTCTGTGATAGTGTGTTTTAGTACTTCTTGCCTGAAGTATTTAGCTATTGAAATTATAGTTTACCAGGGGCACAATGGCTATGCATAATAAATGTTTTGCTGTCCTGCTACTTGGCTGCAATTGGCAGCCTGGTATTTCGATGCAAGTGGCACTGTGTTTCAGAGAGGTACATCACGGACATCTCAATCTCTTGACCTACAAGAAATTTTCTTTAACAACAATTAACTTATGTCTCTACTTTATAACATACTACACAAAAATATTTACAGAAATGAACTTTCACCAAGTAAATAATGAATGTGCGTCTGATTCTCAGGTTGCAGTAGGATACACGCTTCTCTGACTCGGACAGCCAGGCAAGCTGATATCAGTGAGTTTGTTCATACTGTGGATTATCTACAGTAAAATTATGACTTTAATTAAAGCAAACTATTTCAGAATTTTGTTTAATTTTTTTAATGCGTGCTAAATTGCTGCTTATTTAGTACTGTGCAAGTACTTCTGATTTACTCACATTCTCAGTATGTACCATATTTGTTCTCTTTACCAAACCAAGCCATTACATCGTTGGAGCAGGAGATCATGCATACAGTTATATAATCATAGAATTTTTGTGGTTAGAAGGGACCTGAAAGATCATCTAGCTTCAACCACCCTGCATGGGCAAGGACACCTTTCACTAGGCGAGGTTTGCTTATAGCTCCATCCAGCCTGGCCTTGAACATCTGCAGGGATGGGACATCTGCGGTTTCTCTGGGCAACCTGTTCCAGTGCCTCACCACCCTGACAGTAAAGAATTTCTTCCTAATATCTAAGGTTTTCCCTAGTCTTTGGTAGTCTGTTATCCTAAAATGATGCCATTCAAATGGGAGCTATTAAGGTTTTATTATTCCTGGCCATTTAATGATGCAGCAACTTCATGCCATCAATTAGAATTCTACTTGAATATAGAGAGATTCTCTGAATTGTTATATCCTCAAATCACTTCTCCTGTGTTACGTAAATGAAGTGTAAAAATGGCTTACAGCTCCTGCAAGATGCACTGCTGTACAAAGAACTGCTCATAAAATTACCGGATAAAATGAACGGATTAAGAACATTCATGCTGTTACTTTCAGTGGATTAAATATCCATGCTTTTTATTTCAAGTTAATCAGTCCTTTGTACTGCGGGACGGAAAAAAAAAAGCCCAACCCTGTCCAGTAAGCCTCAGCAGGAAGAATCATTATAAAAACCTTCATTGCCATGAAGGAATTGCTGAACTTTTAGAGATCCCAAATTGCACTTCCTAAGTATGTACTGTGCCAGTTCTTTTTAAACTGAACACAGAAGTTTATTAAAGGATGTATTCAAAAAGTTTAGAGTTTAAAAAGTTTCACAGATATTGTAAGCCATGTTTGTAGCATGCACTCTGTATAATACACCTTAAAATACTCCCACACATGATACTAATTTTTGCTGAAGGTGACTGGATGACATAATGTGGTGATTTTTTCATATTGCATGTCTTAATAAAGAGATTTTGCCATTGACTTAGTGAATGCACAAAAATCCCATACTAGTCTGTGATTTACCCTAGACCAGTCAGGCAAATAAGGCATAATTTTCATAAAGATAGAACACACACAAATGTGAACCCGTAATAGAAACCCTTGTGTGACATGAACTTGGACATTCTAAATGAAGTGCCTCTCATAACTCTTATATCTTATACAATTATGAATTTTCAATTGTAATCTGTATTGACAAACTGTAGGCAGTCTTTTGAAAAATAGATACCTGCTACTTCTTCCTAGCAGAAGGAAGTATAACACTGATAGTGCCCTTTTTAAGAAAACATAATAAATGTCAATAATTTTCTCTAATAAAGGCTCACAGATGTGCCACATCAATGTCAAAATGTAAGAATTATAAATAGATGATGAATAGATTATTCTAAACAAGTATCATGTGTCTAATACCAGTGGTATTAAAGTCTGCAGAACTTTTCAGGGTATTGCTTATTTTGTCAGACTAACTTTAAAAAAATGGGTGGGTCTTTTATGAGTTTTAAACCAACATATTTTTATGGCAGCTAATGTATTATGGAATTACTGTGGGAGTTGGCATCATTTCTGCCTCATCAATGTGCCATATTCCCCTTCTCACCTCATTCTTCTAGAACTAGTTTCCCTTGTCAAACACCTTGAGGCTAAATCCCTATTTGGGCACCCGAACAGGTCATGTTTCTGCTGTCAGTCTGTACCTTAAGCCACAACATGAAAGAGAGCAGGAAATTCTACAGCTGTTTCTCCCCATCATGCATAAGTAGTTATTTCAAATTAGCTTGAGCAAAGTTTTGAGGAAATTCAACCACTCCAAAACTCTCATTCGGCTATTACTAGATGCTTTTCCCAGGTGAATCTTTCCTGTTTGCTCCCTAAAGTGAAATACTGCTTATCAAAATGACCAGTTACCATCATTGCTTGTGTAGAGCTAAACTAACTTTTTTTTACAGTTTCTAATATATTATATTTTACTTAGAATATTTCCTTAGCTTGAAAAATAACCTAGGCTGCAAAAATTAATTTTTAAAAAGTCTATGAATATGTATAATCCAAAGAAAGCTGTTTACAGGTCTATAATTAAGATTTTTGTCGTCATTTGTGTTTGAGGTGGGATTCTGTTAAACATTTCCATTTTGGATAGGAAATAAGGATCAAATTTTTTTTATTTTCTTTTATTTTCTTTTATTCAAAGTATTGTTCCTCTATTGTTCTTTCCCTAGCACATCTCAAAGGATACAAGTATAGCTGATTTTACAGGGTGAATTTTTATCTATTTGATTTTAACTTGTCTTTTTGAGTTTGTGATATATCAGTACAACTGTTGTTAAAATCATGACAGAAAGGATCCATTATATTACCAAATCTGTGGAAGGTCAAAACTGCCCTGGAATTCTTTATCACCCTCTCACAAGTCATAATATCAACCTCACTGAAAGGTGTTAAGTCAAAAAGTCTGTCTTGTTTTTCCTGATTTTAGCAGCTGTATCTGGATGCAGGCTAATTCTTGACCCTACATCTCCCTGCTTTCCAGAAGCTTGCATGCTTTTATATTTGACAGCATAACAACACAGGCTGTTGCTCTCTAACCCATTTCTATCAAGAAGAGACAGCGTTAACACCAAGGCCACACTGAACTGGGCCATTCTGGCCAATTTAAGAACAATAACTTACAGACTTAGATCCACAAATCCCTGCTGTGCTGTGTTTGTGACAAGGGGCGTTTGGGCCTGTATCTCTTTAACCCAGTTCAGCTCTAGGCAGCATGTAACATCCTAGCACAGCTTGATGATCATAGCGTTTCTTTGCATGTGTGCTGGTTTTGGCTGGGGTAGAATTGATTTCCTTCACAGTGGCTGGTATGGGGCTGTGTTTCAGATTTGTGCTGAAGACACGGTTGATACAGAGATGTTTTTGTTATTGCTGAGCAGGGCTTGCACGGAGCTAAGGCCTTTTCTGCTTCTCATACTGCCATGGCTGGGAAAGGGAAGTTGGAGGTGCACTGGAGGTTGGGAGGAGACACAGCCAGGACAGGTGACTCCAACTGACCCAAGGGATATTCCAGACCATATGACATCATGCTCAGTATATAACGTGAGGGGGAAAAGGAGGAAGGGAGGGACATTTGTAGTGATGGCATTTGTCTTCCAAGTAACCATTACAGGTGATGGGGCCCTGCTCTCCTGGAGAGGGATGAAGCACTTCCTACCCATGGGAAGCAGTGCAGCTTTTGCTTTCCCTATTAAATTGCCTTTATCTCAATGCGCACATTTTTTTTCTTTTACCCTTCTGATTCTATTCTCAATCCCACTGGTGAGGAAGTGAGTGGCTATGTGAGCTTTGGTTGCTGGCTGGGGTTAAACCATGACAGCATGTGTGCTTAAAAGGTGATCTAGTACTTATGGTATGTATTACAGTAGGTCAAACAATGCTTAATTGTATTGCTTTTGCATCAGTTCTTCAGTCACTTGATAGATCCAATGGTTCTTTACCAAAATACCCAAACATCTCTGTATTTGAGAACAGGAGCTCTAGGACATCATGTAAAAGCCATTAGGTCATGGAAGATCCTGTTTAATTCAAGCTTGAACAGGTCTCTAATAGGACATGTCATTTCAGTGCCATGGTGTTGATGAGGCAGGGAAAGAAGCTGAGCTGCTGCAGATTAGTCAGGGCAGCTTATGGCCCTTTATGCTTCAAAGCGTGTGTGCAGTTGCCAAATCAACAGGACAACTCTCTTTTTTCTTTTTTTTTTTTTTGCTAATGGCCAAGTTGCCAGAAACAAATAGTGATGTAAGTTGAGAATGAGGAAGTTGTTATCACAAATACTTTGAGGAATGAGTTAATATCCATCTTTCAAAAAAAAATTAATATTCATAAAAGAACAATTTTCTGATACTTAATATCAAGAAACAAACACTTGGTTAGTCTTTGCAATACATCTTTCCCTTTTGGTGCTAAGTACCTGAGTGACTGCTTACTCTAATATAAACATCGGACAAATAGCAGCACAAATAACATCAAGCAGATACCATCTAAACCGCATCCTTATTAGTCAGAAAGTCGCAATACTTTCTTCCTGACCTGGGACCTTTCCATACTGCTTATAGCTGAATGGACAATTTATTTAAATTATTTGGTAAAAAAGATTTCCCAGATGATAAAGAAATTCCTTGAAATGTATTGTCTTGAACAGTTGCTTTGTTTTAAAGTGTTCTTTTGCATGCCACCCAGCAGAATTAGCACCTTGCATTCATCCAGCATGTTTCCCATGCTTTGCTGTTAAGAGTTGCTCATGTGGCAGGAACTGATCAACCAATGTGCTCCTTTCCCTCTGCTGAACTAAGCAAATGCTCTGTGCAGAACTCCAGCAGATGGACCTATTATCTTCTGATGACACATGTTCTCTTATAGACCATTTTATAGCTTGTGCTTGTTCAGTTTGTACTTTAATAGATACACTAATAAAGAGATTATCCACACAGCTCAGCTCTTCATTTCAAAAAGGTAAAAGGTGTCATGAAAAATAAATAACTATAAAGACGATGAGGACAAATGCCTTGATTTCAGTGAGACCATGAGACATTTACGCCTGCTGATGTATACCCTTTGTCTACAGTAACCCCAAATGAAGAATGGTATGTATTCTTTTAAAAATAAAAGACACTGTTTTATATTCTATTCAAATATGTTTTCTTGGTATGACTTAAAGTCCTAAGCTGTAGTCAGATCTCTTTCTTGGATATACTGAATTCCATTTTGACTGTCCTTTTCTGAGGAGCCTCTGAGATGGGGATTAAGCTCACCATGACACAAAGGTCTTAATAATTAATAAAAGCAAGTAGATGTTACTTAAAAAACACTATGTATAAGGCTTAGTCAGGATGGGATTTAAACTGTAGTTGGCATGCTTGCTTCTGTGGTCAAATGTAAGTGCACTTTGCAAGGAAAGGATGACAATGCTAGGGAAATACGTGCAGTAGATCTAAAACAAAGATATTTGTAAGATAGTAGTAGCTAGTAAAGAATAGAACAGGAATATAAGAGAAAAGCATGCAGGCATGAGCTTTAGAGAATCTTGCCTCAGATATGCCAAGCAAACAAGATTATTTAACTTTGCATATATCTCTGTCACTCAGAATATTTTTTAAATATTTAAAGCAATCTTCCCTGTAGTTCCTGCATTGGTAGGGCAAGCCACAACCTTCCTGGAGAGCACTGCCGGGCAGCCTCGGGGAGAGCGGCTGTTCCACTTCCCGTGCGGCCCCAGGCTCATGCTCCGGCTGGCTGTCGGCTCCACAACACAGTGGCGATAAAGGAGGTGAGAAGGGTCTCTGCATGGGGACCACAGAAGAACTTTATTCACATGATGACATGCAATTCCGAAAGCAGAGACCGCAAAGTGGCAGAGAGTCTGTGGTTTTATATGGGGAAGAGGGGGGTGGAGAGAGCACATGGACTGACGGTCTCAGGGCATAGGGACCGTACATGGGCAGGGTTGGGGTACCAGAACCAATAGGGAAAACTTGAGGGAGTGGTTAGGACTAGGGGCGGGGAAAGGGGAACAATGTGGGGAGGGCAGGCATTTAGTTAGAAAAAGAGGGGGGAAATACAGCACTACACTTCCCCTGTTTGAAAACAATGTGAATAAGTTCCTGAACAATCCAAACACTATTGTTTGAAATAATGTCTTCGAGAATTCAGCAAAAAAAGGATTAGACATCTCTTAATTAAAGAAAACTTGGGGTGAAATTATGTTTTGACTCTGGCTTTTGTGATAGTGGGGCTGTGGGCCAGGATAGAGGTTTGGGAGCTTAGTACTTCTGACAGCTCTGTAGTAGCTACTGTAAGCTCTGATTCATTCTGCTTTGCTAGTCGGGATGTATTTTCATCACTTGCTGTTAAAAAAGTAGTCCTATAGTTGGCAGCATCAGTTGTCTGGGGACTGAGATGGAGGAATTTTAAATACATTTCTTCGGGCTAAAAGGATACTCTATGTTTATTCAGTTTTAACAGAGATACACTTACAGGTGCCTTTATTCTAATGTTGTGGAAGATTTACCATTTTTTTATGTGCTTTTTTTTTAAGATTGAGAATGTCCAAGCTATGAGCTAAAAGCTTACATCCTCAATTGCTGTCAGGTATTCTGCTTCTGTGGGGTGTGGGAATTTATGAGGCTGAGACTTACAAGGATGTCTCTTGATTTCAAAGAAGGCAACAATTTTGCTCATATTTAACACCTAGAATCATGCAGTCTGGTGTCCTAAAGTCAGGGAGTGGAAGGACACACAGAGAGAAAAGCTTTTGGGTTTTTCAGAAAAGCCCCCTGAATACTGTGCGGCTGAGAGAAACAGCGTTTATTGTAAAGCAGCTTCTCAGGTGCTCCTCACTGTATGTGGCTGCAGCAGCAGTAGGAGAGAGGACCTGGCATCCTCTCCCTTTCTCCCAGCTGTCAAAATCCTCCTACATCCTGATGTTTACACCAGAACTCTCTGCCATATACTCACCCATCACTCGGCCTCTGCAGCATATGTCCTTCTGTGAATTACGGAGTTTTCTTGATTTACAAGGCCTTTTCCTGTTTGAAGCAGGAGTACCAGCTTTTCTACCTTTCTAGAACAATTTTGACATCTGTAAAATTCTATTGACTGCAAGAATAGAAAATGTAATCTGACACGAATCAGTGAGAATCCCTGTGTGTACAGAGAAAGAAAAAATAGGCCTGTTTAAATATCAAAATCTTGGCTAAAATGATGTGAAGGGACACTTTGAAGGAAAAAAAAAGTTAAATAATATAAAGCAAAAAGCTTTCTGTATTTCAGATTACAGTATGACTGTGTAGTTGTGTAATTCAAGAACCAGGTGATTTAGTCAGAAGTGTAGTAACTGATCTTTCAATTATTTCAATTTCTTTTTATGCTCTGAAGAAAAATAAGAAAATGAGGACATGTGAAGAAAAAAGTTTTCAAATCAAGAAGGCTGCACATTTTATTGTTAGATAATTTTTTACTCTCTCATGATGAATTTAGTTCTGTGTTTCTTCTAAATTTAAAATTATATCTAGAAAAAATTGGATGAAGTGCATCTACATATATCAGCTATGAAGAAGATCAGAAATTATTAGAAGACTGTTCATCTACAGGGGGTTCTTAAGTCCTTTTTGACAGGTTAAAAACCTAGGGGCCCTCTTTCACAGAATCTGCAACTGACTTTACATTGAAACTCAGAACTGGTCAAATAGGGAGATAAAGATGACAAGAGAGTAAGAAATGTCAGAAATGGTGACTGTTGAATTACTAGATTCCCATGTACATCCCGTGGATAGGGATGTTTGCATTACGCTCTTCAGACCACTACACCAAATAACCAATAAAGAGTTGGTCTTCTCATCGTGGTTTATTGACTAAGCTTCAGTGTGCCCATAATGGAAGGGGGCAGAAAAGACCCAAAGGCAGAAAAGTTGACAGAAGGACTCAGAAAATTTTCCCTTGGTTTCATTAATCCTAGAAAATTGTCTCTGCACCTGAAAAAGGCCAGTGTTAGTTTGAGACCATTATTTTCTACAAATTGGAACCAAACGTAATTTGAATGGGTTATTTGGGGGTCGATAGCAATCTTCTGGACCCAGTGTTGCCGGTTATTCATCCAGGAGTTGCACAAGTATTATGCTTTCACGATACCAAATTTTGAATCACTGGCTGCATTGAAATTTATCTTGCTTATCTGTCACTGGCTTGCCTAAATGCACCGTGAAAAACTTAGGTTTTTTAAATACTATGCGTTTAATGTGATAGCTGTACAATCAGTTCCTTCAACAATTTCCTAGTGAACTTTGGACTGTAGATTTGCATCATAGCAGTCAATGCCATGAAACTTAAAATTTGTCAGGTTGCAATAAGGTACAGACTTTTCCCATTGTTTCACCTCAAACTTGCACTCTCTAAAGGTAAAAAGGGCTATTCACAGAAATATCATTAAAAATATTCTCAGTGAGAAGGTTCACATGGTGAGGGCAAAATTTGTCTTTCTGGCAAATTATCTACAGAAGCATCACTGTTTATCAGTTTGTGAGGAATTCCAAACTCAACTCATCTGTTCTGGAGTTGTAATTGACCGCCAGTCATTCTGACACTCATTATATGCTGCAGAATATCGTCCTGCACACCACTTACGAGATCTTCTCCTGTGCACAGTGCCTCCAGTATTTGCTATTTGCAGTCCATGATTACCATGCTAAGTCATATGATAATTTTCTGTAATTTAGATGTTTATGAAAGCAAAAGATTGGACACAGTATCTATTCACTGGAAAAAAACATATAGCAATGCTTCTTATGGCTGGAATAGGAATACAATTAGGCTGGTTAGCAACTAGCTATAACACTTAAAAAATATAATGGCAATAAAAATCAGGATGAAAGAAGCTCTTAGGGTTTCTTTTGTGTGTGCGTTTGTGTCTGTTTTGATGGGTTTATTTGTTTATTGTTTTTAGTATTTTGTAGAAAACTCAATCACGTCTTTCGTCTCTATATGTCAGGAAACTGCCCCATCAGATATTAAAGAAGAGGCAAAGATGATGAGTATGATAGGTAGCATGTTAACAATCTAACTTTGTGATGGCTTTAAGCCAAAGAAAAAGAATTATGAAAGGGTATAAAGGAGAATAATGAGGTAGTTCTGCCTGTGTTTACAAGGAAATCTTCCAAAACCTGAAAAGCAAAACAGGGAGAAGAGAAACAGATTTTTTTAAACATAGTAACTGGATGAAGGCTTGGATCAGGAGCTAATCAGTGGCAGAACTCTGTGGCTGATGAGAGAGACATGGTATTGATAACTGAGGCTGGTTCTTTAGTCAACAGTGAAGGAAAAGACAACTGGGATGAAGTGAAATGGATGCCCCTCAGCAATTCACTGGATACTGTGTTTGAAACTTCAGATGACAGAGACTTTTATGCTTTCTATATATGCATATGCAGGTGAAAAGGCACAAAATATGTAAGATTTTATGCAGCGAGAATCTGCAAGGTTAAAGCTAAATAAGTACTTCAGTTTTTGCAGGGTACTCTCTGGTTTAACATCATAATTAATGATTTCGAAGAACTAAATAGCATGTAAATGAAATTCATAGATAACTAAAATTGACAGGAAATGAAAACATATTTAGCAGAGAGAAGGCATCCAAAAACTGGAAGAACTGGTTAGTGAGAAAATATGTAAATGCAAATGTACTATAGCAGGACTGTTTACAAAGTGCTGGGGAAAAAAGGCCAGTGATCATTAAAAATTGAATATCTGTAGGTCAAGATATGTGACAGAAGTGTGGAAAAGACTCAGAGGTGTAATTTGAGAGTTGTTACAGATTGCCAGTGTTAGGTTGTAAAAGGTTTGGTGCAATATTGTCAGTATTACAGGAATAGATTTCCTCTGGGATATTTAAAGTTGCCTGATTAAAGAACAACTGCTGTAAATTATAGTAGGTTTTATGTATTTTTACACCACATAATCAATTTACCAACAAAAGAGTATTTTATATCTCACATTGACCAGTCATTGTATAAAACCTATTGCTTTAAAACAACAACAACCCTGCATGTGAGTATTCCTAAAATGGATCAGTTTGCTGGATTATGTAAAGAATATATACAATGTACTTAATTTTAGAAGAGGAAATGTGAAGAGGAAATTAGAAGAGGAAATAATTACATAGACTCTCTAGTAAAACTAAGTAGACTAAGCAGTTCCAAAATTTAAAAATTAAAAATAATTAGAATTTCCTTAAGCATGAGTGCAAAAGATACTTAAGGAAAAATATTTCATTATGAACAGTTTAAGTTCACAACATATAAATAAAGAGCGCTTCCTTTTTTATTCTTTTTTTTTTTTAATGATGGTAAGCAGACAGTTTTTTGGGTTTTTTTAACTTGTCAATATGAAAGCTACATATTAGAACTTGGCACACACTAGGAGTGTGATAATTGTCAAGTATCAAGCCAAGCTACAGCATACAAAAGGTAATCAAAAGATCTTTAGCCATGCAAAATTAAGAATAAAAAAGGAAGAAAAAGGGTTTTTATTCTAGGATTAGACAGATGTTAAAAATGGCTCTTTTTGCCCCAGTTTCTAAATTAAAATCTTGTCAAAGCTTTCCATAAAGGCAAAGGTGTTTAATATGGAGAAAATGATGAAAATGAGGACCTGGAAATGTGACTTACTCTTTCACAGAGGAAAAAAATTCCATGTGATCCAGATGGGGGAGATTAGAAAGTCTTCATTCCAGAATTTTGTAAAAAACATGTTTGAAGCCACAGATCTATTCAATTAACCTATCCTTAGTCAGCCTTTCCCAGCAGATACCATATACTCAGAGAACAATCCTAAAGCCTACACTTTAAATTTAGCAGGAGTTTTACATTGAATTTAGTAATTTGGGATAGTGGATTCATCTGGCCCTTATAACATACAAAGTTTTAAAACAAATTTCAGTGGTAATTATAATGAAATGTATGAAGGCAGTTAGAAATAGGACAAAACTCAACATGTTTTTAACTGCAATTTTTCTTTGATAAATAATTTTCTAGGCAAATAACATGCAGTAAAACTCATCTATTTGGACCTCAGTTAAATATTTGATTCAGTGCCAAAGAGTAAATTAAAAATAAGATTGTTACAAGAATTTTAATGCCTTGCAAGGAAATGACTAAAGGGGAGAAAATCATGTGTGGTATTAAAACAGATACGATACACTGAAAGGGAAGGGGATTATTATGGGTGATTTTTTAGTATTTTTGTTATGGTCTCATTTAATATTTTCCTTAATGACCTTGGTCTAAAAGGTAGAAGTATGTCACTGGTTTTGTCTATGGTACATATGGTCAATTAAAAAAAAAAACCTGACATAGGAAAAATAAATAATTTGAATAATTTGAAGGCTTAAATAATAAAAATGGGAACATACAATTACATTAATTAGTGCAATGAATGGTAATATATTTAGGGACTGTTACAAATTTTTACAGTAAACTAGGAGATACTCAGTAGGTTAAGGTGGAAAACAATTGGGTGTATTAGATGACTGAATAATCAAAATCATTCAAATGAGAAGAAAGCAAATTTAGTTGAGGGGTTGGTTCTGAAAATGAAAAAATGCTAATGTCATTGTGTAAAGAAGTATTAAGGCCTCCTCTGAAAAGCTTTGTAAAACTGAGGTTACTAAATCTAAGAAAAAATTAATTCACAGTGTAACTGAGGAATGAAAGCATCCCAAAAGAATCCATCAGGGGAAAAAGGTAACAAAGTAGAAGATACAAAGAAGCTGAAAAAAACCTAAAGGTGAAAGCATACGTGATTGTTTCCTATAAATCCACAAAAACCATAAATACAGGAAAGGAGAAAATTACAAAGTTAGAAATTAGTTTTACCAAGAGAATTAGCTGAATACAAACTGTCAGTAAATTATTTCAACCTGGAAATTAATAGATTTCTAACTGTGACAGGTTTGTGTTTAAAGCTTCCTATCAGAAATAGAAAAGTAAGAAACTAACTGCTTTGAAGATAATACATATTTACTTCACAAAATACATTACCTGAACTCGCACTATATTGAACTCATTGAGCCATAAAGTCTTCCAATTTTCCTTTCATAACCAAAGGGAAACATGGTTTAAGTATCTGAAAGATATTTCATTTTCCTTTTCCATTATTGTTTTTAATGTGGTGCGTAGTGATAACATTACTGTAAGAGCGCTGGTATACAATATCAAAAAGGATAAAATTCATCTCTTCTTTTTGACTTAGAGATAGATCTTTAGAAGAAAGGTGGTAGCCTCATCTCTTGGGACCTTTAAAACCAGATTCAACATGCTACTGAAGAAAAATACTCTAGGGAACAAACTGACAGTGAAAGGATGAGACTTAATAAGCAGTTTTTTCCCCTCCCTGCTTCCTGGAGCACCAGCCCTTCTGCTGGTATGGCATCTTCACTCTGGTATGGCATCTCTAGGTCTGCACACAGTGTGGCTGCCCTTCTGAATGCATAGATTAGCAAAGTAGCTAGTGCAAATGTTCAGTAGCTATTTTCAGATTTAAATCACTTTCTATTTCACTTTTTTCTTTTAATTACAACAACCGCTCGCCCGTAAATTGTGCATACCCTTTGATTGTTAATGGGAGATTTAATTTTCTGGTTGAATATTCTGTTGAATATTCATTCTGATTGAATATTTGACTCAAAGAAACTAGCAGTTTCTGGAAACTAGTCGCATATATCCAAGAACTATTGTGAAAAATATAGAAGCAGAGAAGTATTTTCTTTCTTTTTTTAGTATGAACCCAAAAAATAGACAAACTTGGTTGTGTAAAATAAGTACATTCCATTCTCTGTGAGAAACTTTACTTGCAAATAAAAGCAAGGCATCTTCTAAGACTTTTCTGAATGTACAGAGTCAGTGTTTCTGTGGGAGTAGAGCAGAAAAATCTCCAGACTGTCACATCAGAAATATGTGCGTTTGCTCTCACAGAGAAATCAGTATTTAAACAATAAAATATACCAGGACTGTAGACTTTTGGATTTATTGTCTTTTAGGCAGAGTTTTGCAAGAGACAGCTTGCAAGCAGACCATTCAACATTCAGAGAACCTTTTAGACTCAACAGTGTTTCACAGAAGCAAAACACTCCAAATGTACATTTTGGCTTTCAGAAACATTTATACTGTTGGGAGCAATTCTGCACTGGGATGGAAAAGCAAGTAAATGGTAACCTAATAATATTTCTTATCAGCAGACACTTTTTCTGAATTCGCACAAAACCTTTGGCTCAAGGTTTTACAATTGTTATTTATATATAAATGTATTTGTATAGATTAACCAAGTTAACAGTTCGCACTAGGATGATTAAATTCTCACTTTGAAGTTGCAATTTTGAAAGAGGAAATAAATTAATTGTGAACTTTTGCTAATACTTAGTAGGGGGAAAAAGAAAATTTTGCTTCCTGGGTTCAGCACCAAACCAGTGAAATTGCCTAGTTTAATTCTCCAGATGTCTTTGAGAATTACTCATCTGGCACAAAATTAAAGCAAAACCTAACTCTTGCTCTTACTGCACCTGTTGCAAAGGCGATATTCCTTCCTAGCTTGAAGAGAGTGTTGCAGTTTTAAGACAACGCTTACTCCAGCCTTGTGTTTAAAGTCTATGCTTGTCTTTAGAGAAGTGCAGTAGCACAATGCTAAGTTTTATGTTCTTTACCGAGCACTGAGGTGTTCGTTGAGGTCAACAGGAAATGGAGCTGCTGTTATTTAGTGGCACCATTTTCAGTAAGACTGAGTTGCTAGGCAAAGTATTGTTAGGTGTACTATAAATTTAACAATAACATGTTATTACATGTGTAAATTGGCCAGAAATTCTCCATTTAATAAGTACATCTTGTTAGTTGACACACAATTATGTTAATGCAATGGAATTGGAGAGTAATTTAAATGTAATTATCATTTTAGGGCTTAAAAGATAAATCGTACAGAACAGGGAACTTGTTCTCATAGAGTATGTCTGAAATACCAAGTATGTCTGAAATACTCTTACTGTTTTACCTTTGAAATTCATTTGTCTCAAATGGAATAGAATAAGAGCAATTTGTAAATCAAAATACAATCGTGCTGCTCAGTGGTTCGGTTCCAAGTTTAGACTTGCACAATTAAGACAATCAGAAAACATATCCTTAATTGAGGTTCAGTATAATCATATATGTTATCATGACTTCAGTTTATATGTTTTACTAATGTATAGTCTAATAATAAATTTTAAATAATTTATCTGCATTTGCAACTCTACATTAAATTTCTTATCAAGCTTTCTTCTGTATTTAACTATCTGTCTGTCTGTGTATGCTTAAATGTCCTATTTTAGAAATAATCTAAGATTCATTTTCTGCCTTCAATATGTGATAGCATCAGTTTAGGAAAAAATAAACAATAATACTTGCGTGTTAATTTCACAGATTTCACTAGATCTTTATCTTTTAATGTTAGTATTTAGAATTTTTTAATGGATTTAATTATTATGAGATACATTTTTATTTTTCATATTTCATATCTTGGTTTGCATTTAAAACTCCTCTGTTGCCTATTCAAATATCCTAATAATCCTTTCTATTTTTCCATATTTATTTTTATCAGATACAGTGTAGCTAAGCTTAAGGTGATGTCTTGTTTTTTTTTTCTTTTTTTACGAATAACTTCATAAATTCTCAACTCTAGCACCATATGAATCTTAGTTCTTTTATCACAGAAATAGTTAATTAATTATGGTCATTCTTCAAAAGCCACTTTTATTCCATTTGCTAACGTTGCTAGTAGTTCACTAGTGAAGGGTTTGAATAGTTGTTGAAAAAGTACAATTTTTTTGTCATACCTATTTTCCTTGAGGAACCCATTTCTTTTCCACAGTATTCTTGTTATTGGGAAGACGTTATTTTATGTTCTGCTTAAATTTTTCTTTCATAACAACAGGCTATTACTCCTCCTTCCTGTGTTCACATACCCGTATTCTTATATTGTTAGCTTGAATGTTAGCTTTATACACTGCAATCATCATTTTTCTTCTTTTGGATTGTAAATTTAAGCTTTTCACCCTCTTGTTCTCTTCACTCCATAACTTTTTTTTTCCTGTTTCTCTTCACATTTTCTCATGTTTTTCTATGTCTTCCTTACACTGAAGAGCCAAGAATACAAGATTTATGAAGGGAGAGTGAAAAGGAAAAATACAAAGAAAGTTATAGTTATGAAGACACACCCTCTGTCAGAGAGGACCTAAAACTTTAATCTTTTTATGGAAGCCGTGTGATTATCTACCTGCTCTACATTAGAAATCAAATCCTCTGCATGGATGGGATAGAGGCACGTTCTCCCCACCTTTTCTGTCTCATCACCAGCTGTTCCATCTCCTGGATTAGTGATTAGCAGTCATTGGGCTGTTATATCTTGAGGTGAAGTCTGCCTCCAAATCCAGTTATTTTATCATTCCTGCCATTTTTTTTTACTTTAAGTGACTGAAGTGCTGTAGTTTATACACCCTGAACTCTCACACAGGACCACACACTTCATGGGGTTTGGGCACCTGGTTTGTAGGTCTGAAAAGCACTAGGTAAAGAGAGAGGCATGGATTTGCTCACCTCTGCAGAGGTTAATATGGAAATCATTATACATCACAGTAGAAATTCAGCTGTCTGGGAAATTTTATTCAAGAAAAGACGCTTTAAGCCTTGCTATTTTTTTCTTAAACCCTTTCCTTTCCTTTCCTTTCCTTTCCTTTCCTTTCCTTTCCTTTCCTTTCCTTTCCTTTCCTTTCCTTTCCTTTTTTTGTTACTAATATGCATTTTGACTCTGAGCAAAACCTAATCTGGTCTTATAGAAGCCCAACATTAACTTCCACTGTACATCAAAATTTTGTCTGTCTCAGGTGTCAGTATACTCTAAAGCTGACTAGCATCTCTCGCTGCCAGACTGACTACCTAAATTCCTTAAAAAGAAGCTGGAAACAGGCCTCTGAAGACCTTCAGTGTTGGTATGGATGCTTTAGCCAGCCTAATGTGAATGTTTTGGTTATCCACCTGACAAGGAATTCTTACATGGCCCTGCTCCATGTAATGCACTTTTGGAGAACACCAAAGGTTGTGGGCAGCTTAGAATGAATGCTGGCTGCTTTCTGGATCAGTTCTTAACCACTAGGCTGTTAAACAGGTGAAAAGTTCCATTTTAATAGAATTTAAGTACTGTCTAGTTGCTTGATTCTAGACCGTAATGGAGCCTTTGGTAAGAAATGTCGTCTCGCAGGCCTTTTGAGGCAATTTTGAGCATGCACAGATGAGTAAACATGGTAAGCCAACCTGGTTACTTTAACCACCTTCAGAATTAGTCTGCTGGAAAAAGGAGTTGGAATTTGGTTTGGGGACCACATTTGGTTTTAGGCAAAATAATCTAGCCTTTGCTGCCAATGCCAAACATTTTTCCTGAAAACTGCTCAAACATCTCTGAATCCATAGATTTTACTTCTACTACACACTGAGAAAGTACAAGAGCAATGCAAGGACCACCTCACAGTTTTGAGAAAGCTGCATTGGCTCCTGCAGTCTTCAAACAACTGTGTAAGCACCGTAAAAAAATTTCAATTTTATTTTTCTGAAATCCTCGGAATATTAAGCAAAGTCTTCTTAATTTAGAAAAAAAATATTTATAGTTGTGTGAAGGTGTACTGTGACAAATGTTTCAAAAACCTAGAAACTTTGGTCAATATCCTCAGCCTGATGTTAAGGCTGCCCTGCTTTATTTTCTTTTAGAAAGTCATTTTCATCACATGTTGTTTGGCAAATGGAGACATTGTTTTATGTGTTACATTCTTGTACAGTTTTTTAAGCAGCAGGGATCTCTGGATGTCAGAATGGTCTATAAGCATAAGTGTTCTTCACTAAGGGCACTGGCATTATTCCAGCCATCTGTTTTAGAATAAATTCCATCCAATATGAGTTTTTAAAATCAATGTGCTTTTTGCTCTTTTGGTTATGTTTGACTGAATATTTTATTGAAAAGTGTACATCACTAAGTATTGGTCAAACAACACAAGTTGCCATTCTTCTCAGCAAAGCTTGGTTTGATTCAGGTTTCGTGTTGGAGTAGATGTAAAATGAAGTTTAAGATTGAACTTTTACAGAATCAGGAATGCATTCTAAATTTGTTACCAAGGAGGTAAGGGGAGGGAAAGTGCAAAACAAGAAATCCAAGAGCAATTTAATAATCCCAATGGTTTAGGACAAGCTCATTCAAATGAGAGAGCATCTTTTAAAGGATATAAATTAACACTGCACATGAAATTTTGAATTCTGTTTGAGATGCATATTTTGTCTTGATCTGCTAAATATTGCTTCCTGAAGCATAAAGCTGTTTACGGAAAGTGTTCTTCAAAAGTCACTTAGAGAAATTTACCATCTTAACAAGAAAACATACAGGAGAAAGAAAATTAAAAAAATAAGACAGCTTCACAGTGGAAACTAAGGCTGATGGAAGGAAAAGAGATGGGCGCAGGGACAGTTTATATAGAGTGGGAAGGGGAGAAGGAATGAAACTGGAGCAATATAGCTTTGCAAATGCTTGTCCGTCCTGGACTCTGAACAAGAGGTATTCGCCCCTAGAAGAGAGGTTTAAAAAGCCTGCTGGACATACTTTAATGTTTTTAAAACTATTATGATATGATATTAATTATCATTCTTCTTTGCACAACAGTTGCATTATTAAAAAGAGACTGAAATTACAGACTCAAAAAGAGAAGAAAACTTGCATATATGGCAATTTCAGTTTTCTAATGGAATTTCTGTAAGTAGATTATATGTACAAAATATAGTGCGATGTACCAGATTTGGTCAATGCTACCTAAAACTCACATTTACTTCGTATATGCCTTTCCCATATTTCTTAAATGCTTACATTATTTTTCCTATTACATTAGTTTCCCTAAAATAATACTCTAAGTATGCAAAGTGATGGCTAGGTAAAGAGGAAAGGCACTGAATTAGTGGCATCATTGAAGGCAAGACTGCAAGGGAATTTGATAGTTCTCGATTATTCTCTGACCTGCGTGGTGGGCACAGTGTACCTTCATGTGCACCTTTCAGTGCAGATGTGACTCAGAACCACCACAGCGTAATCTCGCCTTTTCCTCAGGTCATTGCTGGGAGCCCTGGGAAGGGAGATGCAGAGTGTTTTTGAAGACTGTGGGTTGACATTTGTACCTGGACTTATTGCTGGACAATCAGAAGGTCGTAAAGGACAGGACAAAGATCAAGGCTATTGTGAGAGTGGTGGTTTAAGGACAGTGATTTAAATGGCCTGCCCATCGCTACAGTTGATCAGATTTAATGTCTGCATATCAATCCTTTTGCTTCAGGTCAGAGAAGTCATATTGAAACCAAGGTGGCAATGTGTCACAAAGAAATCTGTGCTGTAAATGTCAATGCAGCAGTGGTTTCAAGGATGTTTCAATTGATCTTCTGTACTTGCTAAAGAAGTGGGTTAGGCCTGCTTTAGAAAACTCTGAGATAGGCATGTTTCGGTTGCCCTTTTTCAACCCTATGAAGTTAAAAAAAAAAAAAAGAGAGAGATATTTTATGGATAGAGAGACAATTTCTGATATGCTTGGCTGAGGGCTTACCGAAGGTTCATTGACAGCAAAGTACAATTACACAATGAACTTACTTCAACAAAGATTATTAAAAAGTTGTCATTTTTACATAATAAAAAGTGTATACAAGAGAAAAACACAATCATGTATATGTTGATCTTAGGAAGAATTCAGAATTGAAAACTGTTTTCATAATGTGTCACTGCAAGCTATTAATACTTCTTTTCACTGTGAGGTATTTTCTTTCCCAGTGAAGGGAAAAAATTACAAAATCTCTTGTCTTCACAAGAAGAGCAAGACAACAGGCTTTTTTCTGTTCCTGTTTCAGATGTTAGGTCAATTTTGTTGATCCATTTTCAGGAAGAGAAGAGACAATAATATCCACTGTATGAGAATTACAGTTATCCTCATTCCTGCAGTTCTGCAAGTTGTTAGAGTGATCTGTATCCATAGAAGTAATCTATAAAACCCATTCAGGAAATCTCTTTCCAAAAGAACTACTTCAAATCCAGAAACTTTAGACTATCAAGAAAAGCACCGCAAAATCTTCTAATTGTTATGCCACAGATTTCTTTTTATCTAAGCTCTTTCATCAGTTTGTGAGTTTGCTTTTTCTTTTGTTTTGTAAAGTAACATTTTCAATCTCTTCTTGTCTTTTCTCCTTGAAGAATTATACTCATCTACAGTTTGACCTTTTGCCAAAGAGCTTTGTAGTACATAAACCCTTTTCTGTCCTTGCTACTTTCTCCGGAGTGATAGCTCTCTGGGAAATGTATTGCTTCCTTCCCAGGCTATCAGGACTAATCCAGTCAGGGACCCCCACTCCTTACTAGGACGTAGGGAAGATGCTGCAGGCATTTAAATTGGAACATGCTTCACCCTATTGACAGTTTCTTGGTTTGACATGTGGGAATGATCATTGATTTATCTCAAAGTTCTGCCTCTGGCAGTGGTTTATAACACACAGTGCCAAGAAAGACATCATACACATGGCACCTGAACAACTGGGTTATTCTGAGTAAAGCAGAATAAATTGATTCTTTCAATTTGATTGTGAATATTTTTTTAAATTATTTTTGTAACTGGTGCACCTATGACTGCAGCATGTCTGAGAGCCTGTTGTCTGGATTTCCTTTGTCTGAGGTAAAAAAGATGGAGAGCTGGTGTTACATGGTAACATAAGGTATTGTGGAGAAAGCCAGATACAAGATAAAGGATAGATTCAAACAGAACCGGTCCTCCATGCAAGTTGCAGAGAGTACATCATCCTTGATAGAGTACTTTGCAATCACAGCATTGGCATGGAAAGCACTTCTGGCCAATTACATTGGAAAGATCTGGTATGTTGACATTAGTGGCAGTAGGGAAGTTTAAATAAAGGGTGCATCCAGATTCTTCTTTCTTTATGTTTAAAGATACAGGGCTTTATCTGTAATAAAATATCTGACCAGAACAAAAATGCTGTTAGCTGTCTGTATTTGAAAATATTTCATGCTTTCATACAGCTGCATTTAAAATATATATCCAAAACCAGACTAATAACTTATGAGCATCGAATGAAGTAATCACTTACGGATTTTTCTGATTGCAAATTGAAGGTTTTATGTTTACATACAAGTCAGGTTTTGATTTTGGCTTTTTTTCTGTTATTTAGTCTTGTCATCTGGGGCCTTTAGGAAATAGCATGGCATCATGTTTCCAAATGTCAGAGCCAGAGGTATTTTATTTTAGTTGGAGATTTTTGTTCTGGTTTTTTTTTTTTTTTTCTAGGGGTGGGGAGAGATGGGCTTAGGACTTGACTAATTAAAAGTGATTTGTTTTCATGATCTGGATGAAGTGTTTTTGCCAGATGCCTAAGATACCTCTGAGATTCAGGCAGAAATTTGTCGCATCAACCAGGAAATCCTTATCAAAACACAGCTTGGATCTCTGGCGGCACTGAGTGTATCGTTTGATAAGTGAGTCCTATTTTCTTGTCTGCACACCAGTCCTTTGTAGCAAAGGGCATTTATTAAGGAAACAGATGGGGAAACATCAGTTATCTTTTGTGCCTTCTGTTTTCTATAAAGGCCAGCAAGACAAGGCAAGCTCAACCAAAATAATTGACGGCTTCACAGAATAAGTCAGGTAAGTCAGGGTAGAATAGATTCACTACAAGTCCAGTAGCACTATAGTTTCTGATTAAATATAAGTGTTTTTCATGTAGGTTAGTAAAACAGTTCAAATTTTGAAAAGCCACAGAACTTATCTTTCAAAGAAATTTTGATCAATTAAATTATTTTTACTAATACAAGCTGTTGTGCTTTGTATACATGTAACTGGTATAAACCATTTCTGAACAAAGATTTTTTTTGAAAATTGACAGCCCCAGAGGTACTGAACCACCTTCTGCAATTTTTATGGACTTCTGCAGAAATGGTCAATCATTATAAAAATCCTAAGAAAGTTATCTTTAATCAGAATCATAATCATTAAGAGCAGTATTTTTTGTCCTGCTTTTGAGTTTTTCATAGCCATGTGGTGGGCTGACCTTGGCCAGCTGCCACGTGCTTACCCTTTTCTTCTCACTACCCTTCCTCAACAGAACAGGGGCAAAAAATTAGATGAAAAAGCTCATGGGCCAAGATAAAGGCAGGGAGATCACTCACCAGTTATTGTTGAAGGGAAAACCGATGCAATTTGGGAAAAAAAACCCCTTAAATTTATTGCCAATTAAAGTGGATTTGGATGGTGGAAAACAAAAATGAAACAATTTACCCTCCCTTGGCTTTTTTTCCTAGCCTCAACTTCACTCTTTCATTCCCAACTCCTCTACCTCCCCGCCCTGACTGGTATAAGGGGAAGGAGAATAGGGGGTTAGCCCATGACAGATCCTCTCCCCACTCATGCTGTTTGCCTGCTCCAGCCTGGCCTCTCCAGGACTGTAGGAACTCTGTCCAGGCACACGGAACACCTCCTCCTCCCCATCTCCATCCTGGGGCTCACAGGGCTGTTTCTCACACTTTTTCCCCTCACTCATTTCTCATGGTCTGTGTCCTGCCCATCCTTACACACTCTTTCCCTGAGGCACTGCCATCGTGCCTGGGCAGCTCAGCCGTGCCCTACGATGGGTGAGTTGGAGCCCACCAGAACTGGCCATGTCTGGTAGAGGTCAGATCCCCCACTGCCTGGGCACCCAGCAAAGGTTTACAAGTAAAATGTGAGTTAATTAAATGTACTAGAATGAAAACAGTATGATTGACATTTCTTTCATCTGAGCTTTTTTCATGGCTGGGCTTCATACTTCTCATAACTATGAGGCTTTTAATTTTGTTCACAAATGATATATGTCTTAATTTATAGTGTTAAGTTAAATAAATAAAAAGGTAATGACCAAAACCTAAGGGGATTTCTCATAAAAATTCTCCTGAAGGAAGTATAAAGGAAGTAAATAGTACCAGTTTAATATGACTTCTATTTTTTGCAGCAATATATGCTGTATACTTGCATGGGATTACAATAGTTTAATCAGATTTAGTGATGAAATGCTGCCCTAGCAGTATTGCAGAGTCACACAAACTTGTGTTAGGCATGATCCCATAAAGCATGCTCTAGAAGGACAGCATGGGGTTCCTCAGCCCATAGTTCCACCAGTGAAGGACAGAACGAGGAGCACAGTGACATGAAGGAACTGCACAACACAACGAAAATGAAAAATACCACGTTACCATATACCATAAGACCATAAATCTCTCGGTGTCTTAACACTATCTCAAGTATTCATGTAAAAAAAAAGTATTAATTTTTTTTCTAGATTGTAGTGTATTGTTTCATATTATTTTGATTATGTTGAGGTATCTGATGATGTTATCCCTCAGACAATATTAATAGCTTGCCTGTTATGATAGTCATAGTATCTAGGTACAAGTAGAATTATATTTCACATTGCCTAGATTAATGAACCAAATGGGTAAAAAACCACCGTGATAAGCACAGATTTGTGAGCCCGTATTATACATGTACATAAGTAACCTTTTTTGCAAATGCTAAGTGTCAGCTTGGTTCAGCTTAAATCCATGTTTGCTGCCTTTAAATAGCAGGAAAAGAAGGTTGATTCCTTACCTTAGTACTTTCTGTGTCCAGATCTGTGTTGCCTGTAATCATTACCTGTTTGCCATTGTTATCGCTGCTGCTTTCCAAGGCAATGAAATTGTTGTATCATGGCTTCAATTATGCAGTTTTCCTATAGTCTTCTGATACCAGCTGTGTCTTTTGTTATCTCTAGTCACTTCCCTTGTAAAATTCACAACAGGAAGAATTGTGTAATTGTGTAATTGTGATTTGGAAGTCTCTTAAAAATAACCTTTTTTATTTTAATGTTTTTGTTCTTCTAAGAAGATATGTATTGTGTAGCATAACATAATTTTACAAGGTCAAGGAGACCAGAACTCACAGCTACCTGCATTTCAAGGAAACTGTGCAAAGTCCTAGGAAACTCCCTTATCCAACCTAAGTTCATGTTCATTCATGTTCTCTGGCCCACAGCAAAGGGATTGCTAGTTTAGGTATGAAAAGCTTCAAGTTTAAGATTAGTTGTATAGAAAGACTTAAAAGGGTGGTTATCTGCAAAGTCTTGTGTGCCTTGCCACCCACCCGTTATTTCAGTTATGTCAGCTCTTTTCAAAGCAGAACTTGAATTTCTTGTGTTTAGAGACAACTATTCATCAGTAACCAAAATTGCTGCACTTTTCCACTAGTGATAAATTCACCCTCCCTTTTATAACTTAATGAGGTGTAGCTTTTTTACTGGCCAACATTCAGTGGTTGGCGGGTGGCTCCTGAAGCATGCAGTGGAGTCTTCCATCTGCTGTTCTTCTCTTCCTATCCAGACTTCATAGAGTATATATTTTCTCTTCAAACATTACACTTTAAGCTTGCAAAGGACTTTTTCTGTCTTGTGCTCCAGCTTGCATGATGTGGCACTAATCTGTCATATCTGAGTGATATTTTTTCATTTGAAAATACACTTACTGGTTTTTTCTTATTACAGTGACAGTATTGAGTGGGGGTGTATCCTGTAGCAGCTACCAGATGTGTCATCTCTTGGTGCATGCTAGCTATGCTCATATGAAGGGGCTAATTAAAATAAGGAACTTTTCATATTTTGTATGCTTTTAAAGCTTCAGGAACACCATCAATTTATTGTTAATGTACCTGACAGTCTTACATTTTTTCATGGCATACATTGTTAGAACCAGCTAATATAAGTAACAGATGTTTATTAGAAATTGATAGATGGCTTTCTTCAGGTTCTTGGTAACAAAAGGAAAGTGCCACCTAACAGTTGTCTTCAGTGCAAGAAGTACTGTGCTGTGTACTTCATTGTCAGCTCCATGCTAATGTATTCAGCTGGGTGAATTTGGTAGATCTCTATCCTACTTGTTCTTCAAGCCCTTATTTTTAAACTTAAGATAGTGGTGTTTCATATCCTTTTGCAAGAGTCTTTGGATAGAAGGCACAGTAACAGAATTCCAAATTTATTTAATTATTTACGTAGGCTTGCTAATGACCACAGAGGATCTGAACAATTGAAGAGGAATAGCTGAGTAGGATCTGCGCTGCAATACCTATCCCAGGATAGACAAAATTTACCCATCACAAAGGAATAAATCCAAACTTGAGGTAGATTTCTTGTAGTCTCATTTTATCAACAAATAAAATGAGTTGTGCATCAGCTTTCCCCTCCCTCCTTGCCCCCCTGTATCTTGACGTGTAAGTAAATGGAACCTTTTACAGTATTACTCAAAAGTTTTGAATTAGTGCTGTTCAACATCACGGTTATGTATGTGTGCAGTAAGCTGAAAATGAAAACAAATGGATAAGGACTTGTAAATAAAGGAAGTGATTTCATTTTGTACTCTCCTAATTCTTGGTCTTTCCCATTAGCCACTAGAGAGCAGCTTTCTACAGGACCTGAGAGAGATTACTGTCCTGCAGAGTTCCTGAAATGTAAACAGGGGATGTCTCCGAAATGATCATGTTTAAAAGTCATTTTATAAATAAGTTCAGGCAGTATGATTTTAGAACATATTGGTTTTGTTCCTGACCCAATTTAAATCTTAACACTTCAAATTTCATGTGTCTGAAGGCATAATGTTCTGTGACTTAAGCGTAAGCAAACATATTCTCATATGCCATCAATGGGCATAATTTTAATAAGGTTTGTGATTTTGCAGTCATATCATTGCAATTTAAATCGGAAAAAAACCTAAAATATCCAACCAAACCCAAACCTGTAAGCTGTTTCAAATGGAAGATAAAAAAGCCATTTTAAATGAGACCAAAAGATCACCTAAGCACAGAAATTTGCCTCAAGCAGCAGCCAGTTATAGTTGCCTAGTGAACAGTGCAGGACCCTGTAGAGCATGGTCATTCCTTCAATTTACCCTCTCAGCTTTCAGCAGTTGGTAATTATGAGGCTTCTTAAACAAAAGGCTGTGGCAAGACCATCATTTTATCTGCTATCAATGGACTAATTTTCCATGAAATTATCTGAATTTTTTCTGTCTAAAACACAAAAGCCTGTGGAAATATATTTCATTATTAATCCTGTGAAAATATATTTCGTTTTTTTCTTTTCAGTTTTTCTCACTTCATTGCAGCCAACTGCCTCTATGGTTAGTGCTAGAAAAAGTAATAAAACTTGTTCCTTACCTATTTACTTTATGTAATCCTTGATTTTAAAGAGTTTTTCATATTCCCCTACAGCTCTCTCTTTACTGACTTCAAAAGTCCTAATTGGTTTAGTCTGTCCTCAGTGGAAATCTTCCACTGTTCAGATAATCCCTGTTACATTTCTTCGTACTTTTCCAGCTTTACTGTGTCTACTGTTGCAAGTGTGGTGCTCTCTTCAATAGTGCAGCTCTCTGTTTCATTGCCCACTCTTTCCTAATGATTTCCAAAATTTGGGGTTTGTTTATCATCAAGCTGACATTTTATGCTAATTTTCTGGAATAATTTTATAATTTCCACTGATAATCTCTGTGTCATTGAGTAGTGATTGTTAATTTAGAATCATCCACTGTGTATGGTAAATATTCTTTCCCATGGAGGTACATATTTTTGCATTTATCAGGATTTTATTTAATCTGTTATTTTGATGCCTAGTCATTCACTGTTGTAATAATCTTTGCAACAATATTCTGGCAATTTTAATATCGTCTACCTTGAAAATTTGGATAGACATAAAATTTCACTTTGCCATGTACCTTCCTTTTATAACATGCATCCTTCAAGTGTTCAGTATTGCCGAAGCTTTATGAAAGAAGTTATACTGGGAATGTTCAGTCACTGATTCCTAACATCTTCTTAGCAAAAATATTGTTAATTCTCCCATACCAAATTGCATTCATCTTTTTTTTTCCCAATCTAACCTCATTGTAATCTTCCATACAGGAAGAGAAGAAACTGATCGAATAGCATTTCAGTAAATTTATACTCCATCACAATGACTGTTGACAAGACATTTGTTGGTGTCATCTCTGACTCCTGGCATACTTTTATAAGAGTGGAAGAAAAAGTCCAGTGTATGTAATGCTGAAAGTTAATATTTGCCTTTAAACAGTTTTCACCTTACAGATTAAACAAAATAGAATATTCACAATTACTTAACTAAGCTAGGAACTTAATAATTAGAGAAAGTCTATGAAATCTACAGTTCCACATGACTTCATTTTGAGATCAGGATTTAAATGCTGCCCAGCTGTGTTACCCTGAAACGAAAAGATTTTGTCTGAATCCCATAGGGAATCTGTGGCATTCCTGGGAACAGCATAGAGCCCAGTAGTCCATTTCTGGACTATCACATGTATCGATTCATTTAGCAATAATTATGGCTCTTTTAGATTAAATGGATGGCTCAGATTCAGTTTGTCTCACTTAGGTACCTGCACTTAGTCAGAATGGATCTGCCTCTCGTGGCCTACAGTGACACACAGTTTAATTCAGTATACCAGAAACTTGGTGGAGGTTCAATACCTAAAATGTAGATGGAAGTTAGAGTCATATATTAGGTAGATTAGACCTCACCTCTGCTTTCTATTTAGAAGTTATGACTGGGATGGGCCAGTGTCTTCTTTCCTAGTATATTGTCCTTACAAGAGGAAGGTCCATTTGCTTAGCTCAAAGGGTTTTATAGCCATGTGTGGGGTGAAACCTGCTAGGCAGAGGATGAAGGAAGAGACTTGCAGTTTAGCAACACTCACCACAGCAGAGAAGACAGTCCCATCTAGAGGAGGGCAGCTATGCAGGAATCAATGGTTCCTACCTGAGCTTCTCACAAATCGAGGACATGAACATCCCTTTAAAAATATTAATAATGCTGACAATCATTGTCAGCTCTCAACAGAAACCTAAGAAATCTGGGGGTACTTTGATTAGTTTCCCAGAGTACAAAGCTGTCTTTACCCTAAAGTTTTATTTTTTGCCATGATTTACTTTGTATAGTGAGATATGTTACAGGAAAATTTGATGACTCCTGTTTTTTCCTTCTATATTCTCAGATGTGCACAAGCTTTGTTCCTTCTTCTCTCCAATGTAGAATTACCTGTCAATAGCAGGGCATCTTGAATGGGCATTGATCCTTTCTTTCCTTGGCTGAGGTAACAGAGCAGCAGGGGTGAAAGAGGTTGATTCTGCTTCGGTTACTTTTTCCTGCTTAAAAAGAGGGCAGTTCTCACTATCCTAAATTTCTTTTTCACCTAACTGCATTGTTTGCCAGGGACAGCAGTTTCCCATATCTCCATTGTAAATGGAGTTCCAATCAGTGTGTCATCAGGCTAGAAGCAAACCACAGGGTAAACCATTACCTCAGTCAAAGCAGTGCCATGCAGCACAAAGCAGGAACCAGCAGGTGCTGCATTCATTGCATAAAGCATGCTGTTGCCTTAGCAGAGCAGCAGCAAGCACAATATTATCAGATTATCTTTTCCTTGAGTTAAAAATACTCCCTCTAGAGAGGTCACCTATACCACTAAGAAACGCTCAGGCATTTGGTGTTATGTAAATGTTATTTTTTCCTATTTTTTCATTAATAATAGGAGTTCACTTTGGAAAAGATGTTGTAGTTACCCTCAAACAATTGTATTAAAAGCTGCTGTCTAGCAAAGATTAGAAAGTCATAGACATGCATCATTTGAAACATTGACTAATACATTTACAGGAAGAAAGCTTAACTGTTAGATTTTTTATCATTTTGTGTAAGGTATCATGCAATATGAAATTAAAGTGAACACTGTTAGCCCTCCCCTCCTAGTGTAATACACACAAAATTGGTCAAAATCAATTATAAACACCTCTTTTTTTGACAGGTCATGATTTGATAGAAGATAAGGTGTTTTGTAAATTCAGGGAGGTAAATTACTGACAAGACAGAGCATTTAAAAGGCTAGATTTAAGCAGCTAGCCTAAAATTGTCAGGTGTTTTTTTGTTCAGCTTTGGTTCTGGGATTTGTTTTTGTTATTTTGGTTTTGGTTTTTCTTTTTTTTTACTAGGCACTGTAGAAGGCTCTGGCTCAGGCAGTGTAATTTGCCTTTCATAGTCTATCACAAGGCTCGTGATTATTTCTTACAACAAAATATTCAGTGCAACAAATTAGTAGATTCTGCTATGCTGGTTGGGCTGCATTCCAATTCCTGCCTTAGTGATGCTGGCTGCCTTCAGCACTGCCAGCACAATAATTATTGCTGCGTTTTCCAGACCTCATGAAACCAGCAAGGTGATCACCCCCTTGGAACAGCTGGGGATATGAGGTATGAAAAAGTGGAAAGAAATTGCTGCTACTCTGTGCTATCTTGCCAGCAAGTGCCACTTGAATGATGACAGCTATTGGCAGGGATAGGCCTCTGCTGGACGAGAGCTTGCAGCAGTCCTAGATTATAGCTTTTGCTGCTTCCAAAAGGACTTGTTGTGGGCACTGAATTAAAGAAAGCCAGTTGGAAGGTGGGGAAAACAAAGATTTGAAGGCAAATGCAGAAGGGTGGAGGATAAATTCTGAAAAGGAAGCAGTTTTTGGTTTACTGTATATGATTGGCTCTCCTTTTGAAGAAAAACCCTCCCGCAAACACCATCATGTCACCCATGCAGGTTTGTTAGACAACCCTCTCCAGCCTTCCTCACAAAGTTAAGGTACCAACTGCTGTCAGCAAATGGATGTTATTCTTCTTCCAATACAGAGAAGTATTGTACGTTTTATCAGTATTTTACCATATGAAGAACAGAAGGAAAGTTTAAAGTCTTATTTAGGTATTTAACAATATTGTCATCATTAAAATACCTTCTGAGAATGTGCCCCTGTGCTTGAGTGCATAGTTTGGGTAAACAAATGGGTTTAATCCAGGACACAACACTAGCCTTCAATACACAAAATAAATACCCAGTAAAAATCTGACTTTAGTCTCAAATTAGTGGATGTAAAATATTCTCAGATAAATATTTTTGACTGCAATAAACATTTATGCAAATAAACAGGCCAGGTATATCCACCTTCAGTATCTCTGCTTCTTTTCCAGTACCTCCCTTTCCTTTGAAAATTGTAATTTTAATCCAAATATATTTTTTCTGGACAATCTACTTGCATGGAAATGTACATTTTTACACCATTTTCATCATTACTATTAGCACCTATTAGCTCTATAAAATATAGCAAGCATTCATCTTGTGTGTTTAGTCTTTTGTCAGAGCTTTGCATCTATCCTGATCCTTGTCCCTCACATTTCAACTTTTCAGTATAACAGACTGGGAGGAGAGCTTTGTGATTCACCAAGTTGGAACTTTATGTTAGAGTTCTCCATTTTTCTGTATTTGTTAGTCTGTAAGTTGATAAAGCTTGTATGCAAATAGATAATATTCCAGAAAAAATGTATTGAGAGAAGGAGCTATTTGTATCCATACATGAATTGGCTACTAAAAAAAGTTCAGCACACCTTGTTAGTACATTAGTCATTACAGAATAGCTTTATATTCATTACATTTGTCATAGGGGCTAGGGAAAAGGAATGATCAGACTGCTTCTTAATTTTATTGAAGTTTTAATGTTGGAAAAGGCTAGAGAATTAGACTGTAATATGTACTGCTCACTTATATTACAGAGGCTGTGCTTTCCAGGGGCAGGTGATAGGTTTTATATTTTTTAAAAACAGAAGGATTAGGCTCCCACTCATTTAAGCATATTGTTTCATAAAATCAGGAAAACACAAAAACCCTTTGTGTTTTCCTTGAAATGATTATTGGGGGCAGTACCAGACTGACTCACTCTAGCTGTCCATGGGGGTTGGAATGACCTAGAGTTTTCCTGTAATGACTATGACAGCTCAGAGTACTTCATATTCTGCCTTTTTTTTTCTTAAAATCATATTCCAAAGCAGATTGAATAAAAATGATGAAATGCTGAATATAAATGCAAATTAACTGGTTCTTTTGTTATTTTCTTGAGTTGAACCAAGTCTTGAACTAGCCTATGAGAATACCACATTTTCTTAAAAAAAAGAAAAAAAAGAGAAAAAGAAAGCTTTTCACTTTGGACAGAAATGTGCGTTTGTAGAACTGTGTTGTAGACAATAATCAGTGTTCCCCAGCTGCCACTGAATTTAAAGGCACTGGACCTGAGAACTGGGAGCACTGGACATGTGGAAGATGAGATCTGAGACCTTGTGCTTCTCTCTTGGGCTCTGGTGTAGAGACCAGATGACAAGTCTGACTCCAAGGTAGCCATGTTGCAGAGAAGATGTATTGATTCCTTCCACAGTACTTGGAGTTCCCTAAGGATAGATGGCTTTATACACAGGTAATAGGCAAAGTTCAGCAGGTAGAAACTTTTCTGTCTATAACTGATGACAATTAGCTTCCTTCCATAAAGTGATCTGCAATAGTTTAAGTATCAGTTTTCAGGTTATGCCAAGGCATGAAAATGTAGCAGGTGCTTCAAATACTCTGTGTAGTAATGATGATTATTCCAGCAGAAGCATCTTAAGAGAGAGATTTCTGTAAGGTCAGACAAAGTCAGCTTTCTGTTTATCCAGATTTAGTTGTGGAATGAGAGACTAAAAAGGAGCCCTCTGTGCCTTATAGTTCTGACATGGACTACTTGTCATTCTCTCCCCATGTCATTCTCTCTCTTGCTTTGTGGACACTCTTGTATGCCTGAATACAAATAAAACCACCAGGACACAACAACTAGTGACTCTAGATTGGCTATTTTCACTTGATGTAGTCCTCTGATACTAAATGCCTGGTTCTTATTATTATGAGACTCAGTCCTGATGAGATAATGTGTGATCCCTGCCAATTCCACTCAAAATAATTCGGCTAATGAGTTTTCTTACAGGTGTGCCTTTCCTGCTGAGAGCTAGAGACTAATTTTTTGCTGTTGTTATAAGGTAATTTTTTTTCAGGTATTAAGCCAGAGTTTGTTCTGGATTGAGAGTCATGCACAGAAAATAGTTTCACTACCTGAAGATACCTGAGATACTTCCTTTTGTAAATTCCATAACAGCATTATCACATCTTTCTTGAGTTTACAAATGTAATACAGTATAGTTTGAACCAGTGTGTAGAAACTAGTTGTATCTTTTTGAATGAAACCAAGACCTGTTTTATTGTTAAATATCTCCATAAAGACAGAAGCAATTTGAAAGTATTTGATAAGGCTAATCTTTCTGAATGATCTCTGAATGCTTGATTTTGCCTTCAAGCTTAACTTCAGGCAAATTCAGATTATTCAATTATAAATGATTATTAAATCTTAATTCAAAAGCATTTTTACATTTGGAATTGGTTCAAGCTCTCTCAGCAGTGTCAGTAAAATTGAATTTTGTCACCTTAAAGCAAGCCAGTGCTTCAATGTTCTTGCAAGAAAGATGTGAATGGGGAAGAGAGAGAGAGATTAAGAGAGATGGAGGGAGAAATACGGATCAGCCAAAGACATGGAAGGGAACTCCTATGTTGGTAGTGTTTAAACTAATTCTGACTGGTGGTCACTAACCCATCCATCATGATCCCTCCTTTGGCCACAGTCACAGCTAGCCTTCTTGTTACACCCCCTTGCTGGCACCTGGCAGCTGAATATTTCGTGCTATAACATTATCTTGGTTTTAAGGTAAAAAGAAACCTCAACTTGACCCAGTTTATCAGTTTGAGAGCAAACCTCTTTCACGCACCTCTCCCTGGATTTGGTGGAGTGCAAATATGTCTTATTAAAATAATGCACAAATTGTTATTACAAGTGTTCTTGAACAGGAAATAAAATACTGTACAGGGATTAAAACTTTTAGCACCTATTGCTAAAGTTCATCCTGTAGCTGAACTACTGACCTCTTGATAGCATCATGGGTAGAACAGTTTACATGAGATTGATTTTTTAAGTTTTCTTTCAGACACACAAAAGGATGTATTCTGACATGTCTCAAAGTCTTGCTACTGGTGGCCAGCCAGAAACAAGAAACTCAGTTGTCTTAAAGCATATGCATATGCATGCATACGCAAAATTTGCTGTACCCTGATGTTAAGATTTGTATCTAAATTGTGGCATGAACTTAAGGCTTTAACCCATCTAAGCAAGTCATTGCGATGGACTGTGCAATTGTATACAAAATTTTACTCTGAAAAAAATAAATGAACTGAAATGCTCTGCTGGTTTCAAGAGTGTTGAAATCTAATATGCCTTCACAAATTCTGGATTTTTGTTGTTGTTTTAAATATTAGAAAAAGTGAATTTGGTCTTGTACAGTAAAAACTATAGCCATCTGAGGTACAATTATCTCTACAACGCTATGTAGATATGCTTCTCACTACTACATAACAGAAAACATGCTGTAGAAAATTTGTATTTACCATTTTTTTTTATTGCCATGTTTAGTTAGGGAAGGCAGCAGCTGAGACTAAAAATGCACTCTGTACCTGTGGAGAGCCCTGTTGTCTGTAGTAGGTCACAGCAGAAATCCACTTATTCACAATACGATGCAGGAATGTGGTCCTACACAGGATTTTTAAAAACTGTGATTACCTTCTTATCAAGTGTGGTGAAGGCCTATTTCTTCTCTCAGCAGCATCAAACAGATTAAGGAAGGGGGCTTAGTATTATATATGTGATTCCTCTGAGGAACGAATGGACAAGTGGAAACTAATTCCTTCTTGATTTTAACCTGAATTACCTGTGCTTGCTATGGTTTTGATCGTTTTTATTACATATGCCGAGAACACCATTGTGTCCACAGCTCTTCACAGAACTTCATTTTAGTGTTGCCTTTCTTCTTACAAAAAAAATCAAATTGTTTTTATTTACCCTGCTGTCTTGCAGTAAAGGACTTGACTCACATGCGCATGCACGCTTGCAGATGTGTATTTTTCATAGATTTGACTTTCAAAATATTAATCTGTTTTTCTGCTGGGTGACTGTGGAGAATTTTTTGAGTAACTGGGCCCTCTATCTCAGGATACTATCTGAAATTTTGATGAAAAATTAAATGAACCTCTCTAAGGAACGGCACAAATAAATGCATTCTGCCTCAAAATGATGGAAGTTCTGGAGGAGTGTTAGCTGGGGATATTGTAGTCACGCAGGCAGGCTTTAGCATTAGAAAACGTTCATAAGCCAAAGGCCCAAAAATACTTGAATTTATTTAATTCTTTTTAATTTTCTATGCCATAGACCAAGACCTGAAAGTCATTAAAAAACTTAAAAGCTAACTTAAAAGCAGAAACGAATTATTGGATGCTGTGGGCATCTGATACAACACAGTTTTTCTGAGGGGACTTAATGAGTTAGTGATTAGAGCTTAATTTCTTTAGCGCATTCTTAGCCTGCACCAGTCAATGATATAAACCACGGTTGTTTAATTCTTCTACACTGTAATTTAAGATAATACTCTTCTTCCTTTGGAGTTAACTGAGAGCCTGCTACCACCACTCAGCCAGTTGTGTGACCCTGCCCCAGCCCTGGTGTGCTGAGTGCCGGTGTGCTGTGTTTGCTGTCCAAGGACCTTGGCTGGCAGGGGCTGTACATATCCTCTTGTGTGTGTGTGCCTGTGTACACTTTAATTTATATCAGTGCAAAGTTTAGATTCTGTATCATTGTAAAGTAGTCGTGGTTGAGTTTTTTCTCAAGGAGCTTTCTGAGCAAAGGCACTTAGTCATTTTCTGTTTTGGAGTTTGTGTTATAAATCATCTTTTGACTGGTTTCTCCTTTGTGGCTCCTGTCTGAAATTCTAGTCTAATCATATACTTTAAGAATTATCTCCAAATGTTTTTCATTTTCCTCTGGAAATTCAATTCTTAGATCCCTCAAGGTCAGTAACACTGTTAATCTATTAACAACCAACCTCTGACAAGAATCTGGAAATAGTTTTTGAGCTATGCCAATTTGACAGTATATGGGTTCATTTTATTTTGCATTTATTTTTACAACAGTTAACAGAAGTCTGAAAAAAAATAATGCCTTAGTAAAATGATTCCCTTTAAATAAAGTGTTCTGTAATTTTATCAGTGAATACATCAAATAGTCTGGCTTAGAAGACAATGTGGTGGGTGTTTATTTTCTAACATTAGGATCTGACTGTCCATAACCCTACATTCTGAGTTCACTGCATTATTAGACTGGAGTTGAATTAAAGCATACTTTTCTTTTCTAACCATACTATACTTTTTCATCCAAAGCATCCATTTTTCCTTTTTGCTTTTCTCATTTTAAACTCTTTTCCAGAAGCATAAAATCATAGGATGGTTTAGATTGGAAGGGACCTTTAAGATTATCTAGTTCCAACACCCGTATCTTGGGCAGGGACACCTTGCACTAGACCATGTATCTCAAAGCCCCAGCCTGGCCTTGAACACCTCCAGGGATGAGGAGTCCACAGCTGCTCTGGGCAACCTGTGCCAGTGCCTCACCACCCTCACAAGAAAGAGTTTCTTCCTAATATCTAATCTAAACCTACTCTCTTTCAGCTTAATGCCATTCCCCCTTGTCATGTCATTACATGCCCTTGTTAAAAAAATCCCTCTCCAGGCTTCTTGTAAGCTCCCTTTGGTACTGGAAGGCTGCTATAAGGCCTCCAGAAGCCTTCTCTTCTCCAGGCTGAAGAGTCCCAACTGTCTCAGCCTGTCTCCAGCCCTGTGACCAACTTAGTGGCCTTAGTGGACTTGTTCCAACCAGTCAACATCTTTCTTGTACTGAGGACCCCAGAGCTGGATGCAGCACTCCAGGTGAGGTCTCTCCAGAGCAGAGTAGAAGAACAGAATCCCCTCCCTTTGATGCAGTTTTTGATGCAGCCCAGGATGTGGTTGGCTTTCTGGGCTTCAAGTGCACATTGCCAGCTCATGTTTTGCTTCTTGTCCACAAACACCAAGCCTGTCTACCCAGGACTGCTCTCAATCCGTTCTCTGCTCAGCCTGTATTTGGGCTTGGGACTGTCCAAATCCAGGTGGAGGACCTTGCACTTGGCCTCGTGGAACTATATGAGGTTCACACAAATGGAGCTCTCAAGCCTGTCAAGGTCTGTCAGGATGACGTCCCTTCCCTCCAGCATGTCAACTGCACCACACAGCTTGATGTCATCAGCAAACTTGCTGAAGGTGCACAAAATCCCACTGTCCATGCCAATAACAAAGATGTTAAGAAGTGTCAGTACCAATACCGACCCCTGAGGAAGAAGAAAAAAAATTCCTTGACTTTAAAGATTAATATTTCTTTGTTAGTTCTTTTCTTTCTCTCTGTAATGTCCTTGAAACATCATTAAACATTTGAAGGTAGTAGGTATGATTTGAAGAAGTGCAGTTGTTTAACCAAAAATTTTGAAGTAAAGGAATAAAATGCTTTCAAAATCAGATCTATATTTTCTCTTCCTATGTAAGAAAATCCCTTATGATTCTGACATCTGTGGAAGAGGAGGAAGCTACATAATACTATTTTTAATAGTCTTTGTCACTACTTTGTCCTACTTTCCACTTTTCTCCTTTTAGAAACACAAACCAAATGAGATTTTTTTTAAAGTAACTTATGTAGGAAGTCTATATTATATTTATGTTTGTTTGTGGATTAGTTTTATTTTCTCTCCGCCTTCATCTCTTCAGGAACTGGGAATAAAGATCTAGTTCTGTCCTGTAATTTCCATTTGATAAATCCACCATGCACCTTGCAATGTTATTCTGATCTTCTAAGGAAAAGCTGCATTTCCACAGCATTTCATCTGTGCATACCCTACCAGAATGCTGCCAAGTCACATATCCAGCAGTCGCCACACACAGCTGATTCCTTGAAGTGACGTGAGAAAATCTAATAGCAAGTCTGCTTGTGGCAAATGAGAGAGAGATATACCGGGACTGAAGGGGTGCAGACTTGTCTTTTTCTTCTGTACAGCCAGTATTTACCCACTACCTTGCGTTCCCTGCTTTCTGGTAGACTTACTCACCAGAAGTTCAATGTGACCACAAAATCCGAGGGAGTTGTTGCTTGGTACTGAAGAAATTGCTAGAGTTGGGAAAAAAAAGAAAAAGTACATTGGTGTGCGAAAAGGAAAGATTCTCACAGAATAACCATTTGTCCAATGCAGTCCCATAAACACGTTTTGGTGGAACTGCATCTTTCACCAAGACAAGCAAAACAAAACGTGTTGATGCATGATAGCACAGTTTTCTTTTAGACTTACAGTTGTGGCAGGGATATGAGGTTTTCTACTTTTTTATACAATTAACTAGCATGCTGCAATTTTCCTCTATAATTGGCATACTTAACTGGATGATCTCCTGCTGTTTGAATGATTTGCATCTTCCCATGTAGTGTTTTTGGCTTGCTGAATCTCTGCTGTTACTAAACTAGAAGTGTGTACAGTCTAGACTCTTTTTGCTACTCCTTTGCTATTCTCATTTACTCTTTGTTTATCTGATGAAAATAAGAGCTCTGTGCTCAGAGGGAGCATTTTCCCTTTGTTACCTGTTTAACAGCATTTAAGGTGTAACGGGTTTTTTGCTGATACACCTAATAGACTTCACACTGACTTACATAATACTGCTTCATGCCACATGTTGACCTTCTTTTTAATATAGATGACTGTCTGTAGTCAAGGAAATATTTCTTAGTGATAAACTCAGATGCACAGGCAATCTGAGTTTTCATGAATTTCCTAATACATAATTGATAATTGATTTTTCTTTTATTTCTTCATCATCCCACTGTCACCATTAGACATGCCTTGGGATTCTGAGAACTCTTCTGTGACGTTCCTATGCTAGGGAGAGTTGTAGGATAGTACAAATCAGTTCAGAAAGATTTTGGATAATGTAGGAACATTTCAATATCTTTCAATCAATAAATATGTAAAATAAAATGGTAGTCAAAATACTAAGACCAGTTATAAGCAGAATGCTTTGTGTGAAAGGGGTCTTTGTTGAAGAGAGAAATTCAATGTTTGACATGAAACCTGAACACTCAAATTTGAAATTACATGGCTGACAAAATTTCCCAGGATTATTTTGACAGTCTTCATATCAAAGTTCAACAAGTGGCGGTACATAGCATATAATTAACAGCCTTTTTACATTTGCAATGCTGATGTAAATGTAGGCTGTCTTTTAATGAAAAGTTTTCTTACTTAATTTCAAAAAGAAAGTGTTGGTGTGATAGTGGACTGTGGCATGAAAATTGAAAAATTCTCCCATAGTTATATCATGCAAGAACAGTAGTTAATTACTCATTTAGTACTTGATCTCAAAAGGTGTTATTTTTTAAATTAACGGAGTGGTGGCACATAAGCCTAATTCAGTTCATCTGCAGCATAACATAAACTCAGTAAATTGTCACCTGTTATTTAATGAAATTTAATCAAGAAACAATCTGCTCTTTTTCTCTTTCACTTTATTTCTTTTTCTTTATTTCTTTATTTCTTTCTCTTCCTTTCTTTTATCTTTTCTTTTCTTTTCTTTTCTTTTCTTTTCTTTTCTTTTCTTTTCTTTTCTTTTCTTTTCTTTTCTTTTCTTTTCTTTCTCTTTGTTTTATGTGTGGTTTTCATGTTGCTGTTATTTTAATTATTATTAATAACAATTATAATTTTTTGATGTTTATTTTATTTTTATTATTAATTATTTTATTATTTATTTCCTGAAGTTCACCAATTCATTATTCCAGTTGTTGAAATGCTGTCAAAGAAGTTCCTTGATCTGTCTGAATTCTTTTCACCATTACATTGCCTTCTAATATTAACATAAATATTGTTTTTGTCAAAACATGCCATTCTACCTTTGGGTTGGGCTACAGTACTGTATTTTTACATAATATCGAAACACCTGTCAAGGCAAACCTGCTATTGGAATTATGAAATTATTTCTACTGATACTGTTAGAAAGGCAGTTTTTTTTAATATCTGATCTATCTGTCTGGAATGGTATTGCTTATAAACAGAAATAATCAGCCTGGGATTGTTCCTTAACTGATTTTTTAAATTATTCATCTAGATTGTTGAGGGAGTTTATACTTCAGCTGATGTTTGTGACAATGGAAGAAGGTAGAGTCATTATCAGTAGAACCAGGTCAAAGAGTTGCCTGCATTTGGTTACGGGTAGAAGCCCACTGACAGAATAGCTGGGATAGAGAGAAGAGATAAAAATCAAAATGCAGGGAAACAATGGAAGTAAAGAGACAGGACTAGGCTAAAGGATGGTATTGTGAATGGAAACAATGTAGCTGAGATGATGTCATAAACCTATCACATATTTTCAGCACTGATGCCTTTAAACATTATAGCATTTGCTGGTATATATAACAAAGTGATTTGTGTTTCTCCTCCAGCAAACATACCATTCTAATGAACAGTTTTCTATCTTTGTAGAATATAAATCAGTAACCAGTGAGAAGTGCAGCTTTCATTAAAACAAGAAGTTGAAACATTTCAAACTCACCTCATTGTACTGCTAACAAGTGTTTTTCTAACTCAGAGCAATTGTCTTGGGTATGGGAAGGGGAAATACCCTCATATATGTTTTCTGGTTTGTTCTAATCTATTTATGCTTTTGCTTTTTAATCATAGGTTTCTGTGCTCGAGAGGCAGATATTTGACTTCCTTGGTTATCAGTGGGCACCCATCCTCGCAAATTTTATACACATTATTATAGTCATACTTGGCTTATTTGGAACCATCCAGTATAGACCTCGTTACATAACAGGAGTGAGTATTTAATTTTTTGCTTATTTTAATGTGCATGTAAGAAACAAACAAAGAGAAAAGTGCTCCAAACTGCGTTGCTCATAAAGCAAATAGGAATCTTATCTTGGTTAATTTTCTTCTGTAACATTTTACATTTACTTACTGTGCTTTTGGGACACCTGCAATAATCAACTGGTAACAGTCTACAAATTTAAAAGTCAATATGATCATCAACTGCATGACAACATGAACTTTCAAGTGGAGTCAGTTTAAGGAATTACAACATCCTCAGTATAGGGGGAATTTAGAGCTAGACTAAATGTTAGCCATAACTTTCCTAGATACATTGGGCCTCCCCAGCAGAGGCATGATTCATTATAGTTACTCATTATTGTTATTAACTACTGTTGCTAGAGTGCTTATCTGTTATGTATATGCCTCCTAGAAGTTATAGTTCAACCTGAAAATGAGGTATGATGATATGGTAAGAAATAATGGGCTAAGGTCTCCAATATGAAAATAAGGATTTGGACCTTAATTAATATTTTTAATCCATTTCTTTCCTTATTCAGCTACCTCTCATATACAGACTTAGTATTTCTGTACTCTCTGGCACAGTGCAGTATTAATTAAATCCTCATTTCGTGCTCTGGGTTTGTGGAGTTTTTGCCATTTGCACTTCTACAAAGAAAGAATAACAGCAACTCTGAAAGCCATCATTCAGAACACCTGTTGTTGAATTTTCATAATAATTTTACTATCAAAATTGACTATTAATTCACTTAAAGCTTGTATACATTTCAGAGACAGGAGTTGAAAAATTTGCCCATACACAACCCTATTTTCATGTCATATGAAAACAAGGGAATCTTAAAATGATAGGATGGTTTGCATTGGAAGTAAGCTTAAAGATCACTTGATTCCATCCTGGCAGGGGCACCTTCCAGTAGACCAGATTGCTTTAAGCCGCATTCCAACCTGTTCTTTTGTCCCTTCCAGGGATGGGATACCCACAGCTTCTCTGGACAACGTGTCCTAGTGTCTCACCAGCCTCACAGTGTAGATGTTTTTCTAATATCTAATCTAAACCTACTCTCAGTTTACTCTTTCAGTTTAAAGCCATTACCCCTTGTCTCTGATAACTCCACTGAATCTGTACCCTCTTGTGCAAAGTCTCTCTCTTAACTGTTCCTTCGTATACCAGCAGCCACTCAGAATATAGACAGATTTTGCTTTTACTGCTATGCTACCATCCATATTGCATTACTGTGATGCTAGGAGAAATACATTACCATTTGTGTCTGTGTTTCTGTCTCTGTGATCGCAGAAAATCTGTATCCACATGTGCAATGTCTTTATGCATGCACACAATTTAATGTATTCCAAACCATTTACTATAAACATTGAAAAATATGTTGCAAGCCTTGAATATTTAGTTTTCCTTCAAGTTACAACACTGGGAGTCATGTGAACGTGAACTGGAGTTTCCTTCCATTTCTGGTACTTTGACTAGTACAAAAGACTTGAAAATAAAAATGCAAAATTCAAGCATCAGTTAAAGAAAAAGGGTGAATTGTTCCATCCCAAGACCATTCTGTGGCATAAAACCAAGCACGAGCATAAAATGCATAGCTGAACTAAACAAAAAGTTAGATTTAAATGGCCTGCTACTATGATAAGTGCATTGTGAATGGGGAGGAACACCAGCCTTATAAATTGAGACCATTCACATGAGTTTCTGAATGATGTGGTTTGTGCAACAATGTTCTAGCTAATTTTCACACACATCTTTCTTAGAGCTCATCCCAACTGGGTAGCCCATCTGGCTTTGTGAGTTTGCCTCTCTGCATCCTCTCATTGATTTGGATACAGCCAATCTAAGATCAAACTGTCTAGCTCAGAGTTTATAAAAGACACCTGAATGTGCCAGTTATCACAGATTGAATAAGAAAACAGTGATAAAAATTTCATCCCTTATTTACTTGGATCAACAGAGGAGATCTGTGGCCCAAAGTACAAGAAAGACATGGACCTGTTAGAGCAGGTCCAGAGGAGGGCCATGAAAACAGTCAATTGGGAACATCTCTCCTCTGGAGACAGGCTGAGAGAGCTGGAATTGTTCAGCCTGGAAAAGACAAAGCTCTGGGGAAACCTTACTGTAGCCTTTCAATATATAAAGGGGACTCCTAAGAAAGAGAAGGTCTTTTTGCCAGGGTCTGTAGTGACAGAGCAAGGAACAATAAGTTTAAACTGAGAAGAGGTAGGGTTAGATTGAATGAAAGGAAGAAAATATTTACAATGAGGATGGCAAGACACTGAAACAGATCAGCCAGAGAATTTGTGTATGCCCCATCCTTGGAAGTGTTCAAGGCCATGCTGGATAAGACTTTGAGAAACCTAATCTAGAGAAAAATCTCCCTGCCCACGGCAGGCAACTAAATGATGTTTAAAAGTCCCTTCCAATCTTATACCTGGTCACATTAAGTCTGGGAGGAAAGGACAGATTATTACTAGTACACCACTTAACATGTAATTGCTGATATGCATGTGAAAAAAAACAAAGAGAAAGAGGCAATTACCTTATGTCTGAGCTTCTTGCAGCATCATCAGTCTGCCAAACCACTAGGCCCCAGAGAGTACAGCTGAGTTAATCTATGTCTTTTTTGAAGACTAGACATGGTCAATCGCACAACACACCTCATGGAATCTACTCAATGCCTTATATGACAAGTAGCCCTGACTCTACCAATTCGGGTTTAGAGTATTTCTATTGTAAACTGAAATTTATTATCTTCCTTTTTTTAAAAAAATGTTTAAAGTAGTACATGAAAATGTGCAGCAGTTCATCTGTCATATGTACATACCAGGATGCTATCAAACAACTGGAATCATGCCATGGTAAACTGTAAAGCCTCTGAGCTACCTTTCTGAATTTTAAAGACAGTAAGGCAGTCTCCATATAGCAAATGATTTGGCCGAAATTTGGTGAGAAAACATTTCAGAAGACTGTTTTGCTAAATCTTGTTAAGAGAACCAATTTTCAGATTAAATAGTTATTTATAATAAAAGGATTCTTATGCTTAATATTTTTTAATAAGTGAGTTCTGGCATTAATTCACCTTATTGGTATAATTCAATTTATCTTCCAGATAATGGTTTTATTTAAAACAAGAAAGTGTGTGTACTCAAGCTCAGTACAGAAATTGTTAAAAAAATAAATTTTCACAGAATCACAGCATGGGTGAGGTTGGAAGGGACCACATTGGGCATCTTGTCCAACCTCCCTGCTCAAGCAGGGTCATTCTAGAGCACATGGCACAGGATTGCATCCAGACAGTTCTTGAATATCTCCAGTGAGGGAGATTCTGCAACCTCTCTGGGCAACTTGTTCAAGTGCTCATTCACCTGCACAATAAAGAAGTTCTTTCTCATATTTTACTTCTGCTTTCTTTATGTCTGTTGGGAAAAAAATATATATGTAAATCCATTTAATAAAAAGGATGATGAAATTAAAGAGAATGGTCATTATGCATTCTTGTCAGCCTGCAAGACAAATTTTTGAAGCCTGTGACATCAGACTCCTACCTGAATCTGCTCTCTATAAAAGGTTTTCTTAGGAAGTACTTTTCCATTCTGAGACAAACCATTCAGTGCTTCAGCTTAATTCTACTTATGTGATGATGTACTGTGTTGCAACTGAAATGTAGATATTTATTTATAGAAGGAGGCACACAGTCACACAAATTACTTCTCTGCTCGACACAACTTTTCAGAGCAAATGATAATTTGGGAACATAAGCAATAATTTTCTGCATATTCATTTTGAGCTAATGCCCAATAATAAGTACAATTAAGTAAATGTCCTTGAACATTTTAGTAGTAGCTCTGTCTGGTGGCTGTCACAGGAGGCTGTGAATCAAGATACTGATTCTGTTTCAAACTGTGCCATTGGAAAGATGTTTTGTTTGTTCAAGTTTGTTGAAGCATACATAATATTCTTCAGTTTCTTCCTTGATTCAGTAGTTTGTCATGGATAATAATGAATGGGAATGTTTTTTCTGTAGTTCATAGAATCATAGAATCATAGAATGTGCTGAGTTGGAAGGAAGTCATCAGGATCATTGAGTTCAACTCCTGGCACCCCAAAAGTCATACTCTGTGCCTGAGAGCATTGTCCAAACACTTCCTGAATTCAGACAGGCTTGGTGCTGTGACCACTTCCCTGGGGAGTCTGTTCCAGTGCTCAGCGCCCTGTGGGTGAAAAACCAACCTAGACTTCCAGAACCTTCCCCATCCTCGTGTCATTCCTTTGGATATTCTTAATCGCTCAATGTCTCTTTTATATTGTGGCACCCAAAACTGCTCCCAGGACTCGAGGTGAGGCCGCCCCAGTGCAGAGCAGAGCAGGACAATCCCCTCCCTTGCCCGGCTGGTGATGCTGTGCCTGATGCCCCCCAGGACACGGGTGGCCCTCCTGGCTCCCAGGGCACTGCTGACTCATGTTCAACTTGCCATTGAGCAGGACCTCCAGGTCCCTTTCTGCAGTGCTGGTCTCCAGCATCTCATTCGCCAGTCTATACACATATCCAGGGTTGTGCCATCCCAGGCGCAGAATCTGGCACTTGCCCTTGTTAAACTTCATATGGTTGGTGATTGCTCATCTCTCTAATTTGTCAAGGTCTCCCTGCAGGGCCTCTCTGCCCTTGAGGGAGTCAACAGCTCCTCCCAATTTGGTGTCTTTGGCAAACTTAACTTAGTATTCCTTTGAGTCCTGCATCCAAGTCATAAATGAAGATGTTGAAGAGCACAGGGCTGAGGATGGAGCCCTGTGGAACCCCACTAGTGACAGGACACCAGTCTGATGTCACCCCATTCACTATAACCCTTTGTGCCCAACCTGTTAAGGAGTTGCTCACCCATCGTGTGACACGGTTATCCAGCTGTGAGCTGGACATTTTGTCCAGAAGGATACTGTGGGAGACAGTATCAACAGTTTTGCTGAAGTCCAAAAAGATTACATTTCCTTGCTTTGCTACATTAGCTGGGTGAGTTACCCTGTTGTAGAAGGAAATCAAGTTCAACAAGCAGGATTTTCCCCTCATGAAGCCATGCTGGCTGTGACTGATGACTGTGTTGTCCTCCAGGCATTTTTCAATATCTCTCAGAGTAATATTTTCCATGATTTTACCAGAAACTGAAGTGAGACTGACAGACCTGTAGTTTCCAGGGTCCTCCTTCTTGCCCTTTTGAAAATTGGGACAAAGTTAGCCAGCTTCCAGTCAACTGGAAGTCAACCTCTCCGGATTCCCAAGACCACTCAAACGTGATTCAGAGAGGCTTTTCAGTGTCATCAGCTAGCTCTTTGAGGATTCTGGATGAATCCCATCAGGCCCCATAGATTTGTAGGGGTCCAGATGGAGAAGCAGATCCCACACAAGTTCAGGATCCACTGGGAGCTGATCATTCCCACAGTCATAGTCCTCCAGATCAGGGCCCTGAGACCCTCTTGGTCCATCCTCCATGTTGAAGACAGAGGCAATGAATGCATTAAACACCCCTGCCTTGTCTCTGTCCCTTGTTTATGGGTTCATATCTATATATTAATTTCTGTATTTCAATGTATTTAGCTAATGAATGCATTATTTCTAATACTTACATAGATTTCTGGTAATTTTCTTTGTAATTTGAGCAAGAAAACAATTAGCTTTATAAAAATGAGGCTGTTATACTTACTATCTTTCAGAGAAAACCAGCCCCTTAGACTTGTATTTCTGGCACAAATGGGCTTGAAAAAACAGAATTTATTTTCTGCAAATATCACTAAAACAGCAACAGAATGATTGAGTTTTAGGATATTCTGTCACTCTATTTACTAAAATCTTTGCTGAATATGAACTAGAAAGCAAGCTGAACAAGACTGAAGCAAATCCCCTTAAAACTGGAAATGGTACTTGTATAAAACAATTTTCATTATCCATGCTGTTTTCAGTGTAAAAATTTCCAGGATTTATTTGTTTCACTCAGGTTGAAAATACTGTGTGATTTATATTTTAGTATACTTACAAGCCAGATGAACGAGGAAGTGTATGACCACAGTTATATTTCCATGTTAGTAGGAAAATCTGTGTCAGTGAAAACTTAAGTAACTACTAAAATGTCAGAAGCAATCCAAATATACACCTACCCACTGGAAAAGTTAAAACAAAACAAGAGAGGTATCTCAATGACAAGCAATGAAAGATAATGTTGAGAGAATAGTAATTTCCCCAGATTTAGTGGAATTCCAAGACTTAAACTCCATGTGTGCCTTAAACAGGGAGGACAGAACAGCTATTTTATTTGAGAATTGCATGTGTATTAAGATGGTCTTACCCTTGGGAAGGAAAGTGGATGTCGTCATCCACTAGTTGCTGTATCATAAGCACACTACCATTACCTTTTCAATCGGAGAAATCAAAAAGATTCCAAAAATACAAACTATGCAAGATCAAGGAGGTTATAGCAACCCCCAGAGTGGCCATTATGGAAGGCTCTGCCTACATCTAAAAAGAACAAATGCTCAGGTGAAACTTTAACAAAATAGTTCCTCAATGCTTACTCATTTTACTCTTGGGGCTGTGGATTAAAAATTAGTCATGTAGTAAGTTTGCCTTCAGCTGAAAGAAAACCAGATAATTTTTTTAAAACAGAATTATATCTAGTCATCAACTAAAAGTGACTACAATATTAGTGGTCAGTGTGTCTCAGGAAATATCAAGAAACAAACATTTTTTGCTAATCCTCATCTTGATGAAAAACAATAGAATGATAGAATCATTAAGATTGGAAAAGACCTCTATTATCATTGAGTCCAACCATTAATCTAACACAGCCAGACTCACCACCACCATCTCCCTAAGCATCCTATTTACATGTTTTCTTTCAACACTTTAAGGGATGAGGGAATAGAATATTGCTTATACTTTAGGATCCCTATAATTTCCCAAATTAAAAAGGAGACAAAGCAAGGGAGAAGCAGCACATTCATACAGCTAGTTAGTAGAGATAGTTAACTATAATAAACATCTCTCTGAGAGGTTGTGTCTGATGAAGTAAACTAAGAAATAAAATTGCTGAAACTATAATGCAGCATAGAATTGTATAGAAGTAAGAAAAAGAGTTAAAGTGCAAAATGTGTGACCAAGAGGATAAGGACAAAAAAAATATACAGACTAAAACCAGAAAACTTGAAAGAGCAGCAGTAAATCTTGCATAAACATGTTTGGGACACTGGTGAAACTCCATAACATGAATTAAGACTCTTACAGTGCTGGAGATTCCACCTCAGCCCTGAATTAACTTCAAGTTTCATTCATGGTTTAATTTTTGTCATGCCAGATAAACTGATGCTAATGAAGCACTAGTATTTTATGATGTACTAGTTACTGCATAGGGGCATTTTCTTGAAATTATTTCCATGCCAGGAATAGCAACATGAGTTGTCCTAAGCGTTTTCCATGATAAGTATTCAATATTGCTAACATTCTTTTCATTACAGAATTTATGCTTAATATTTTGGTTGAGGAATGCTTGCTGTTTGTCAAAGCTCATCTTAAAAAAATATTCTTTATTCTGATCACCTTTACAGTAGTCCTTTCTCAGATCTTGTCAATGTTTTCTGAAACATTTCCCTGTTCAGAAGTACCTGGAATGTGAGCATGTTATTGCAACTTTTTCTCTTAAAAATTCTCCTAAAATATTACTGACACAATTTGGATGCCAAGGAAGAGTAGAGTTTGGGATTCTTTTTATAGTCTGTCCTTTTGCTACTGACACTACCTCCATATGAATGACCTTTGTAAACTTGGCTGCTATTTTGTTGGAGAATTTTGCTCACTTCTGGGAGATGCTGTGAAAAATCAGTAGGGATGTAAGTAGAAGACTGCCCTTTGGACTTTGAACAACATATGCTGAAAGGGATTTTTATTCACTGGGAGGTATGCTGTTTAATAGAGTGCTTTTGCTGCTGTTGTGTTAAAAGATTAGATTTTGCTATGCTGTGGATTCAAATGTGATTTAATTTATATTTAAAAGGCCAGGCTCAGCAGTTTACTTTTGTAAGTGAAACTAGCCTGCTTTAGGATAGGGATTGGAAAGTTTGTGAATAGCTGGCTGGTCAGTGTCATAACACTAATCCAAATTTTGAGTCTCATGCCTAACACATGTACAGAACTTGATCAAACAAAAGCTTAAGTATTCCAGTCTTCAAAAAATAATTCTTTCTTTATGCTTCTCAGTTAGTTTATTGGTGGAGTATTAAATACAAGATTAAAACAAATGGTCTTATTTTTTACCTGATAATCAATCCAGAAAGTTAGTCTAGGATTTGATGACCCTGGGCTTTTGACCTCTCCTTTTAGATATATTTTGATAATGTGCAAGAGATCTCAATGGATTTCAAATTCTTAAGCCCTGGATACTCAGCTAAGCCTTGGGTAAATATGTTCAAGAATCACTTCCAGTATAATATTATACAAAGTGCATCTGTCTTGACTGCATGGAAGTAGATGAAAGAAGATAGTCTACTGTAAATTTCTCTGCATTTTCTGCCCTTTTTTGGCTCTTGATTTTAAACTTTTCATATTATTTAGGATACAGGTTTTTTTTTTCTATAAATTGTCTGATTGAAGTTTGACTACTTTTATCTGCTCTCTTCACTGGGACTTATTTAGGTGTGAGGCATTGAGGTACAAATAATTAATCTAAAGGAAATTATGAAAAGGATGGTTCTTTAAAAAGTTTAAAATATTCTTTCAAGATTAAAGAGTACCCAGACAGTTAATCTGCCAGCCCTAGGAATGAACAATGGAAAAAAACCCACAAAACCCCTGCTGATCAGAGAACTAGTCAAGACATAAAAAGGAAGTGATCCCAGATAAGAGATCCTTAGTCTCTGAGTCCTCTAAGATTTGCATAGGGCATTACCTTCTCAGAAGTTCCCTGCTGTCAGTTCTAAAGAGCAAAAGAGAAAATGCCAGACTCCAAGAGGCTTTTTAAAAAGCAAACAATTTTAAAAACACAATAGACTCTTCTCACTTATTTGAGCATGAAATCTATTAGGTTCCTAGAGCCACTGATTTCTGAAAATTAATTTGATATAATTTCAGAAAATATGGTGAAATACGCTCTGGACAAGACTGCAGGACAGAATTTACTTCAACAGTTCTGCACTGAGTTTTGTTTTCTTTCAGACTGAGATGGATTTTCATTAATTTTCAGAGTGTTTTTTAAGTTTTCCATTATTAAAAAAAAGTCCTTTTAAAGACACTTAGCTAATACTGTTTTTTAAAGTGATTAAAATGTTGATTACTAGAAGATGAAAGATTATAATTTGCATCATATAATTAAATGCTGCTTTGGTTCCCAGGAAATTTTATGCAGAACCTGTTCAGTGCAGGAAAATGACTGATACTTTTAATTTAAATCCCCACTTATTAGTCTCATGACAGGTTTGACTGGTGTAGAATTCAGCTACATTCATCCTTTCCTAGTGCTTTTATCCCCTTTCAGTGAATTGTATTCACATTTAAAAAGTAGCCATTCAAAATGGCTCTCCCTCTCCCATTCCACAGAAAAGGAACATGGTCTTTCAGGGAGGTGCCACTGAGGATTACAGTTCCATGTAGAACTGAAAATAACATATAATGAATATTGTATTTTATTTGCATTCAAACCAGAGAGCTCACCCTGGAAAGCTGAAAACATGAAGTTCCTCTACATTTCATTTGTTTATTTAGAATACATCCTCTGTTTTGTCACCATAATAATGAGTGGGTTTTATTCTACAGTGGGGTTTGTGCTTTGGATTTTTGTTTGGTTTTTTTTCTCTTTATAAGGTCTAGCAATCCTTTCTGTTAAAATAATGTCTAATTGGCACTTTGTAGTTGAAATACTATAAAGAGCATGGAGAATGAATGACTTAGCTGATGACATCTTTAAACAGATATATAGAGGAAGAGATTAGAGATAAAATCCATGGGGTTTTCTACCACTACCTAAACTGCAGTGGAAAGCATTAAAATTCTCTTAAGCACCCAATAGCCCTAGCCAGCTAGAGAGAATTACTCTCTAGCTGGCTAGGGCTATTGGGTGCTTAAGAGAATTTTAATGCTTTCCACTGTCAAAAGTCAAGCAAGGATAAAGTCAAGCAAGGATAAGGTAATGTTTCCACTGCTCAGGGATGACCTCTGTAGCTCAGTGCTAAATATTTCTCTTTATCTAGCATATCGGGTTTCCTTGTATTTCCCAGAATTACTCCTATACTTGTTACTGTGGATTTGCACATTGTTTTTGTAATATTTTTTTCTAGCTGGTGTACATCAATTATGCTGATATTTGCTTGTCTAAGAGGTTATAGCTCTATGTTTTTATCTTGTATGTGTTCATAGCATGCATTCATGGAGTTCTCTGTCCACCTCAGAGCTTTTAATGTCTCTGTCCTTGTGTCACGCTACTGGAGTAGGGAAGTATTCTCCCACACTGCTTTAAAATGTAGGAACTGAAACACTGGAAGTCTGAGACATTTTCTCATTAATCAGAGGAAAGGCTGTGACAGATCATCATGTGAATCCATTTTTCTCAAGCTGCAAGGCATTGTTTTATCCAATGCATCCAGCAAACATAGGGATGCTGCAAACTGTCTATAAAGCCTAGGAATAAAGACTGGAATCACAGCTACCTAACAGTGTGGAATACTTCTGTAAGAAAAAAAAGATAAAACAGTATTTGGACAGTATCTCTCTCTGTCTCAGCTGTCAGCTGTGCCCCATACAGCCACTCGCTAACTCCCCTCTGCTGGGATGGGGGAGAGAATTGAAAGGGTAAAAGTGAGAAAACTCACGGGTTGTGATAAAGACAGTTTAATAGATAAAACAAAATCTGCACATGCAAGCAAAGCAAAGCAATGAATTAATTTGCTGCTTCCCATGGACAGGCAGGAGCTCAGCCATTCCCAGGAAAGTAAGGCTCCATCATGCCTAACAATTATTTGGGAAGACAAACGCCATCACTCCAAACATCCCCCTCTTCCTCTCTCTTCCCCTGACTTTATATACTGAGCATGATGTCAGATGGTATGGAATATTCCCGGGGTCAGTTGGGGTCGGCTGTCCTGGCTGTGTCCCTTCCCAACTTCTTGTGCACCCCCAGATTTCCTGCTGGTGGGATGGGGTCAGAGGCAGAAAAGGCCTTTACGGGCTGCAAGAACTGCTCAGCAACAACAAAAACATCTTTATATTATGGACACTGTTTTCAGCACCAACCCAAAACATAGCTCCATACCAGCTGCTCTGAAGAAAACTCTATTCCGGATGCAGCTGGTACATTCTTTCAGCAGGGGAAAAATTTACTGATGCCTGAACGTGGCTTCGTGATAACTCTTTTGTCAGACTCGGTGGCTGTTGCAAAGGCTACTGGCATCCATTGTTGTGCTCCTTCCAAGAAGAGATTAATGTATTTTAATTAACAGCTTATAGCACAATGAAACTACGTTAGAAAAGAACAGGAAACATTGACTTTAGTCCAAACTACCTGTTCAAATCTCACACTCCTCTGTTGTGCTGCCTCTCCTTTGCAACTGTCTACTGGCTCAGGGCTTGTTGTGGAGTACCATCACAGAGCAACAGCTCTCCTGCTGCTCCTCTTTCTATTCCAGTTCCTTCTGTACTTCTGTCTATGTCTCCCTCTATTCTCTTCACCTTGATTCAGTTGCTAATCTCTGCATGTATATTTGAAATGGCATTGTACTGTGTGTAACTAAAATGAAGTTTGAGCTTTAAATTACATGAAGTCTGAGCAGCACTACTTACCAGTACTGTACTGAAACCAAGTTCTTCTTCTGGCCAACTGATTAAGATTTATGCAATCTTAGTAATTTGAGTGAAGCTGACTTAAGTCATAGTTGTCATATATCTCTGCACAGAATGACCTGAGAGTACCTGGAGTCCACCGTCATATTTTTTTCAATAGGTTTTTTTCTAGGAAGTGTGGCTGACTCTTTTTTGTGGGCTTCATTGTCACCCTGAGGTTATGCTACAAGAAAGGTGCATTGATAATCACAGAAAGCTATACTACCCTATTCATTTACAAATCCTCGTTTCCAATTCTGAGAAAAGATGGAAAGGCTTTTCTTCAGTTATATTCTAAATGTGGCCTTTTTTTTTTCCAATCTGAACAAGAACCTACATAAAAATGATTTGTAAATCTTGTCACAAATCTCCATTTCAGAACTTCAGAGATGTTTTTCTCTTCCCACCTGTACTTACCTTTTAAAATTTTTAATGTTTTCATTATGGCTTTCAACTCCCAAAGCTCCACAAGAAACAGGGCATGGTACTTCTTTCAAGCTTTGCCTGTTGCTGTGAGAACATTACCAATAGAGATACATTTTCTGAATGACACTGAAAGGCAAGATAAACAATGAGTAGAGTTGTAAAATGCACTATTAAACATGTTCCAAAATTTCCAATGCTCCCTGCTTCTATAATTTAGCTGTCAAGGGCACTATTTATTTGCAGTTTGTTTTATGGGTTATTATGTATATTAGGCATAGATGTTAATGCTACATACATTCATGTTGGTTAGATCATAGTGAAGCAGCATTTTACGTGCTATGAACTCAGCAGGTAAGATTTGAATTATGAATGCCTCTAAGGACAGAATTTTGCATATCAATATAAATTTTAGTTCTAAACAAGTCTAGTAAAGTAACATTTTAGTTCTACGATTAAATGGTATGATTCCCCCTATACCAGTTTGAGCCACCAATAGTGATGCTGCTCAATTTGATTCCTAGCTGTAATGTCTTAAGTATTTCAAATCATCCTGTTTGGTAAGATTTCTATTTATTTATTTATTATATTAAGCTCTGCAGCTGTTTTCATTGATTTCAGTATCAATTTAGGGTGAATGAGACATAAATGATTTTGGATTTCATGCTGTTTTTATCAGCTGGTAGGCCACTTAAAGGTTCTGTGCTGGTTGTGCTCTGAAACCAACCAGTGTTTTTGCTTTCATACGACTTACAAAAAAATATAAAATTTAGCTGGTGGGCTTACTGTCCAACTGGAAAAAGGCAGAACTCAAGAGAAATATCTACAGAAGTTTTCAAGTTTATTAAATCACCATCTTTTGGAAGAGCATGTATGTTGTTCTTGGATAAAAATTTTGTTAAACGACAGCATTATGTAAGTAAAGCATAAACAAGCAAAATTACTGCAGCCATGTATCCTTTGTTAAATAGTTTGAATAGGTGATAAATTTGAAAATAAAATAATGAATTTTAAATTGGCATCATTTATTTTATCAGCTCACTGTTAATCAGTTTGGCTATTCTAGTCTAGATCTAAAGTAATCTTCAAAATGTTTCTGAGTAAAAACCAAAAAGTTATTCATGGCCTATGGCACTGAGAACTCTACATATTTAATTTTGCATCTCCCTGAAGAGCAAATTCCTGTTTGAAATTCAAAGTTGAATCAAGTCTGTCGCTGATTTTATTTATGAGTTTTGTTTTACCTACTTACTACTTTGACTTTTTGTGAAACAAGAAGAACTCTTCTGTCTTTAGTCTTGTTGAAATACCTATTCATAGATTTGAAATGTTTTTAGTGACATAAATGGTGCAAAGGTTTTGGGTCCTACACCTCTTAGTTGGCTAGTTAAGAAAATTTTTTATTTTATATTGATGCTCTGAATTCTGTAACAAAATTAGATCCTATTTCTGTCTTGAGAGACTTACCCTTGTAATAAATTTAATTACTACCAATATTAATGGGTTTGTCTGCATGTCTTAGGGTGATTGACAGTGCTTTTCCCTCATAAAGATGTCATTGTTAAATTCACATTGGTATAGACACAGTGTGAATAAGCAGCCTTTTTTGATGTGTCTGTTTCTAAAATACATTGCTGTTTCTGTGTGAGAAGTCTCTTTGACTACTTTATTGACACTGACTTTTTGCCATTTGATATTTGAATTCTAGGATAACAAATTCTAAAAATGGCCAGTTTTATTTATGGTCATAAAAGGTCTGAAAATGGGCACTGACCATGAAATGAGGTGAAAAAGTCTTGATCCTTATATGCTGTGATTTGCACTCAATTGCACTTTAAAAGATGTGCATAGTAGGAGGATTCCTGCACAAACCACATCACCAAGAGTCTGTAGAAACTAAAAAAGGTCTGGTTAAGTCAGGGAAGTGTTTTGTATGTTCATGCATGACAGTGAATGGAAATTTTAAATACAATGTTGTCTTTCCCATAAGGCTAGTCTTCATTCCACTAGTAGGAGAGATGATGAGACTCTCAGATTTATCCCTTTCTGTCATCTGGGAAACAGAACTTCCAAGTAAGTGCTGGCATTGAAAATCATGAGGACTGAAACACATTGAAATATGTGAGGATTTTTTTATTTTTTTACTGCCTTAAAGGAGTGTGTATCACCAGAGTGATCCTGAGAGTAAAATTTTCTTGTCTTGAAATCAAACAAATAGAATATGGACTTAATCACACTGTATTCCTCTTGGCCTTGTTTCTCTATAGAAAATCTTCGTTTAGTAGTTACAAAATTTGATGAATGTTCTCTCCTCACCTTTCAATACCTTAGGTCCCTGTATTTGATCTTGTGCTCCTTAATGTAGGTAATAATGAGATACTCTGCCGTCTCTGGTCTCCTGGACTTTGAGGTCGTGCAAATTCTCTGTTCAGTTCCCATTCTCAAAATGCAGTCTACACAGTCTACATAGGTCTGCTACCTATGGACCCATGCTGTAGTTAACCTATCGATAAAAATTATCCCTTCAGGGTTCAATTCTGTGAACTAATTGTGTCTTCAGTTTTTCTCTTATCAGTCTTCATGTCTCTGTTGGACTTTCTTACTGGATATACCAAGCAAAACAAGTTCCTGTGGTAAAGTACAATAGTTTTTCATCATCTTTCAGCATCTGTTGTATTTTGGAAATTGAAATTTTCATTCCTATCTCTACAAACAAAATGGGATAGCAAATTTGTTTGTTTGTTTGTTTGACTGCCTCCTTGGCATAATTACTACTTCTTGAGGCTGGGTTATTCCCTGCTAATTTCCTCTGAATCCTGTTAAAATAGGGTGGTGTACATGTTGAACTTAACTGACTGCAGTTCCACATCTGAATTTTGACTTATACGTATATATTCCAGATAAACTGTTACACTCCTTAAGTTTCACATTTCTTTATTCCTCAGGTCATTAAAACTATGCTGATGAGATGAGCTGCAAAATATTGTGTTATGATCAGAAATCTGAAGTGCTCCAGTCACATACTCCCAGGGAGTTTGGGGTACATTAGAGAGCAGTATGTTGGACAGACAGTATTTTTTAATTAATTGCCTAATAGTACATAAGTACTTTGCCATTATTTGAATGGCAAAATATTTCAGTATGTTTCTGTGCTTTCAAAACACTCAGATGTTGCGTATCAGCTTTGACATCTAGCAACTATACGGGTTTAGCCCGACAAATTTTGCAATTTGCTTTTACTACATTTTTGTAATGTAGTGTATGTAATGTGTAATGTAGTGTACATTTTCAAAGAAAATGGCATTTATTGATGTTAATGATTAGGATTTGCTTTCATCAGTCTCTCTATGAAATCTGAGTGGAGATAGGAATGCTTCAAGCTGCATTTGTTTGCTAATTGAACCATGAGTTTACCGCATGACAGAAGCAAAGTAGCTCACATTCACTAGCATTTTTCATTTGGTTTTGTTATTGCTAGAAGCCTAATTTTATTACAATTTAAATTTGACATGGTAACATATTTGTTTTGACAATGAATTGCTTTCTACCAAGGTAATTCAAATCTTGCTATGTGGGGAGGCCAGCAGGTGAAAGTAGCATTACTCAATACAATGATGACTCTTCAGCTGAGATATGAGGGAAAAAGATCTGAGGCTCTATAGGCTCTGAATTGCTTCTACACATCCTGGGATGGTGCTGTATCATAAGGCCAGTTTCTTGACAACTTCTGTTCAGTTATCTTTTTACATGTTTTGAGTTCAGTTTGTTTGGTTGGTTTTTTTTCTTCAGTACACCTTGAAAACAAACCTCACATATGAAATCTCATTTTGCCTAGTAGGAAAGGGGTTTTTTGGGGGGCAGCTTTAGTGTTGAGTATCCTGTGGGGGATTATTTGCCGGTTTGAGTTTGGATTTTTGAGTGAGGTTTTAGACTAGGTAACTGTAACATTTGTTGCTTCCTATTTCATTTAAATCTATCAAAGTGGTCACAGTCAGATCCTGACATTAGTTGAATGGGAGGACTGTTTCCATTTCTTTACAGTGTAACCTTTATCCTGAGGGAGTACAAAAATCAGAGAAATGTTAGCCCTCTCCCTGTAGGGCTTGACTCTCAATGAATAATCTATCATCTGTCTCTCCATCATTTTTATGTAATCTATTTGAAGCTCCATGGTGAGTGCTGAGTGCTGAATGTCAATGACAACTGTATTAAGACAGCCAGGAACATTCATTAATATGCTTGTGCATAGCTTGCTATTTCATTTCACTGATACTTGGAACTATTTCTACTCACTTATTAGGGAACATTTACACTTACCAATGTTTTTTTGAGAACTTATATATGGAAATTAACCATTTAGTAGAATATATTTATTTATATTCTTCAAAGATCTGCTGCCCATTAGGACTAGTTAGCTGATCAGTGTAGCACAGACAGGGAATCATATTACTTGGTTTTGATCTTTCATGTCAAAAATAAAAACCCTTTTCAAGTTATTCAAAGTAGTTGAGGTTTGCACCAACTCTTGTGAAAAGAAGGCTACCCCCATAGCTTTAAGGTTTATGGTGGGGTGGGTAAAGATCTTGATAAGCTCTGGATAAGAGATTTTCCAAGGCCAATGACACCCTGGCTTGTATGAAGAACAGTGTGGCCAGCAGGACCAGGGAAGTGACTGATTCTCTGTACTCAGTACTGGTGAGGCCACACCTCAAGTTCTGTGTCCAGGTCTGGGCCTCTCACTTCAAGAAAGGCATTGAGGTGCTGATGTGTGTCCAGAGAAGGGCAATGAAGCTGGTGAAGGGTCTGGAGAACAAGTCTTATGAGGAGTAGCTGGGGGAACTGGGGTTGTTCAGCCTGCAGAGAAGGAAGCTCAGAGGTGACCTTGCTGCTCTCTACAGCTCATTGAAAGGAGGTTGTAGCAAGGTGGGGGTCAATCTTTTCTTCCAGGCAATTAGAGACACGACAAGAGGACATGGCCTCAAGCTGCACCAGGGGAGGTTCAGGTTGGATGTCAGGAGGAATTTCTTCACTGAAAGGGTTGTTAAACATTGGAATAGACTGCCCAGGGAGGTCATGGAGTCATTATCCCTAGAGGCGCTCAAGAAACAACTGGAATTGGTACTTAGTACCATGGTCTAGTTGACAAGATGGTGATCAGTCAAAGGTTGTACTCAATGATCTTGGAGGTTTTTCCAGCCTAAGTGGTTCTGTGCGTCTGTGATAAGACAGCCATGCTGAGTTCTGTCTTAAGATGTCTCCCTTTTAAGCTCGACTGCACTGCTTTCAGTTACACTTCTAATTACCAAAACCAAGAAAACCACATGACAAGGGGACATTTAGAAAACCAAGGCGTATAATGAGTATGCTGTGCTGCAATGAAAACTGATTCTCACCTGTCTATGGCTTCCCTGCTGTAAAGCTTCTGTGAGAAGTAGCATGTTAAGAGAATGGAGAATGATACCATCACAGTTTAACTATTTGAAGTCTTTCTGAGCTATAGATGAAATATTTATACCTACCAGAAGGAGAGATGCTATTAATCCATTCCTCATGAAAGGCTTTTAGTCAATAGTTCTGTGTATGCTGTGGTTGTCACCAGTGAAAATGGAAAGCTTTTAATATACATAACAGATAACAGTTCTAATTGAAATTCTATTTCTTTCCTTTCACTAATCCAGGGAATAAACAACATCTTAAACAATAAAAAGCTGCATTTTGGCTAGCTACTTATTTTAAAATGCTTCTCCAATTGTAAGTTTTCGCTATATATAATTCTATCTGTCCTTCCAGAATAAACACTTACCCAAAAATTTGCCTCTGCTTTTATCAAATGAGGAGAGTTTTGATGTAACTAAATAATATGTGACTTCAATTTGATTCTAGTAAAAATTGCAGCCCACAAAATGCCAGGCATAACTTAGATATTAATTTTTACCTTTTTCTTTAAAAGTTTAAGGGCCTTTTTGGAAGAATAAAATGGGTACAGAATATCACTATTTTACTAGTTTCCACAGTCTTTAGCAAGTATCACAAGTATTGTGATAAGCTACTAAGAATGTTAAAGGTAAAAAAAAAGGTTACTGTTGATGCTAACACAAGATCTAATTAGAAGATTTTCATTTCACTTATTTATTAATGTAGTTGAACTACCTTTTATTTGATTTTCTATGAATAGACAGCTCTGTGGAGTCATGAGATGCTTGCTGAAGTGAAAAGAGATATTCAGAAAACTAAGTAATCAATCCTACATACACCTACATGCACATATTAACTTTTTATTTATCAGCAAAGCACTGAATTAGCAGGACTACTTAGATATAAAAATAAGCATGAACACGTTTGGAGAATTGTGGTTATAAATTCTCATCCACAATATGATTGACTGAAAAGAGAATTTCTGCTGGAATTAATATAGAACTAACACAGAACAGAAAAAACAACTCTCTTTTTAAATTAAGTCAAATTTAAATGCAAATCTACAATGTGAAAGGATTTTTTACTGAGCTTTCTAACCCTCGTAAACAGAACGATGACTCTGCATTTCAGATCTATGGAGGATGTGCACTTGCAGAAGGAATTTTGAAGATATCTTACCAAACCAATATATCTGGTCAACCTTGCAAAAACACTTTTGATAATATTTATGCAACTTACCAAAGAATTTGCATTGCTCTCTATGTCTTCCCTTCCTGGGAGTATTCTCATAAACGACCTTAAGAAGCATGAATCTTCAAGGCTGAGAGACAAAACAATCCCATGATTATAATCCTGTATATTTGAATATTTGTTGAAGTTGAAAGCAAATCCTACATTCATGTGGAATATTCTAACTTTGCTATATTGATTGTTCACATAAGTAAAGCAGCTGTGCTTTCGTGTGAGTTCTGAAATAGCCTGAACAACAGAAATAGGTACCATCTTCACCAAAACTGAACAGAGGATCAAAGTATTACTGTTAAGTTTGGTATCTAGTAGCCAGGGCATCAAGAAATTGTCTTGTATGATGTTGGAGTCAAACTTTGAGTATGTACAATATACTTACAAAAATACCTTTTGATTAATTGTGAAGTAAAAAGGTCCAGTTTACGAAATTTAATTTCTATGCATTTGCAATTTTGAAAAGGCATTTCTGAGCATTATCACCTACTTATGCAAGTAATAAATTATACGTTCTATGGAAAATTGCAGACTAATTTCACACCTTTTAGTTTAACTAAGCTTTCTTGTCAGAATGCTGGGATTTGAATTATCACATAGTAAAATGCATGGTCTGTAAAGTTGCTCCTGTTAATATCATTATTAATCACTTTTGTTGCAGTAAATTCTAAGAGCTAACCAAGAAGGTGCTCTGTGGTTGCTAAATAGTCTACAAATACAGCAGTGGTGGGATAAGATAGTAACTTGGAGAGAGAAGTTAAAAGTGAGAGAACGTAGCAATCACGGAGACAAAGGCAAGAGGAAACCCGAATGAGGAGACAGTTGTGTTTTATGGCAGGCATATACCAGAGTGCCATTTTGCAAGGGATCCCCCATTTAGATCAAACACCTAATGACCATGCACTAGGTGAGACCAGACTTCTGTTATGGTTTCCTGTGACTGTCAAACACCCTGAAGACTCTGGAAGTGGGAGCATCACCCCATGCACACTCTCAGCATGCTGAAAGACACTGCTGGAACAGAAAAGCGTTGACGTGCAGAGACTCAGCACAGGGGATTCTAGTCATAACTGCAGAAAGGTCTCAGAGTCTGATGCTCACTGTCTGGCTTCTTTCTGTGATTGTAAAGGCAGGAGAGTCCCTCTGAAGTTTTACCTCATTTGCCTGGGGAACAGAGGGGGATCACTGTGACTCTGTCCAGTGTCTGCTTGTTTGAAGCCTGCTGGGGTACAATTATTATGGAAGAGTTTATTGATTATCTTAAAAATAAGAGCTTGCAGATAAGCGTCTTTACAGCTTTGTCTCCTTTTCTAACAAGATGACATGTTAGATGCCATACACATTATTAAATGTCTAGCCTGTATCAGATACAGGATGTCACAAAGAGATGACACAGTTATCACACGCCAGCAGACATGAGGATTTAAAATCCTTGTCTGGATTATAGCCCTGGTGTAAATACATGGGAAGCTATTGCTTTCAGTGGAACTTAACTGAATGTACTAGCTAAGGATTTGTTGTTAAGGGCTAAAAGTAACACTGATAAAATGTTTGGGTTTTTTCCCCATGGTAAATGAAAAGAAATCACAACATCACCAAATTAGCAACATAACTGTGGGAGTACTTGTATTAGAGCCTGAAAATAACCAGTGTCTATTTTGTCAACACCTTCCTCCCTTTCAATAATCTCGTGATATTGCAGGTCCAGAATTTAGTTCAGGACTTGCTTTTTACTTTTGTTACATGAATTTAATTATCATGGAAAGAGGCAACTTGATAGCATTAAGAACTAAGTCATGGTTGTTTGTTTTTTTTTTTTTATTCTCTGAACAGCCAGGAGCATACTGTAATTGACATCTGTGTTAGCATCTGCATTATAACCTGACAGGTAGCTCATCCTAGGCCAATAGGTGAAAGAGTGGATTAGTTCCAATAGTAATGTATGTAAATTTTCCATGACAGAATATTTCAAACTCTGGCCTGTCTGCCACATATAATCTAATCAAAATAGGTATTTTTACAGCACTCGGTACTGTAGTTTCTAAGTGCTTCACAAATATTTGACATTATCAGCATTTTAAAAGTGAGAAAATTAGGTCGTATTTCTAAAAGAGAAATATATAGATATAAGCATAACATCTCTCTTCCAGCATAATCTGCTGCTTTAGGAAGTTTTTTTAATATTTTTTTTCTTTTTTTTTTTTTCTTTTTTTTTCTGTTTGCTTCTTCTTACTCTTGTTTTTATAGAGGAGGTTTCATAACGTCATTGCAGATACTGGTAAGAGAATTAAGTTTTGATATGTACTGTCTGTCAGAGAGCCACTGAATTTAATAAAACCAAAACCCAAAGTTCATTCTTCGATAGTATAACATTTAACATTGCATTTTGTTCTGCCAGGTATCTCACGCTTAGCGAGCACTTAAGTTCCAATGGTTCCAGTGGACTTTGCTTGAAGTTAATGATTTATATTTACATGTATTTTCAAATGAGGGTTAATCATGCTAGTTTAAAGCATTAGATAACAAACAAGTGTAGAAGATCTTTGCCCGTGCAGTAGATATTACCTGATGATGACCACAGAATTTCTTCATTTATTGCTGTTAACTGAAGCTGATTGATCCTGTCACAGAAGAGAAATGGTTAGGAAATATTTGATTTGTCCTCTTGAAATCTTCATAGGTTTGGACCTAAATTTAGGATCCAGTGTGAAATTTCTGAGTGTGCTGAGTAAATGTTTTCAGTGCCAGCTTAATATTTTTCCACTTTACTTATCAGATAGAAAAATGCACTGTTCAATTTTGCACTGTAAGGGGCTTGCTAAAAGGAAGACACAAATGGACATGCAGCAGTGATGTATGGCATGCACACAGAGAGAGTGTAAACATTAGTAAACAGGTTCCACAGCAACTCCAGTATGGGTCACTAAGAAATGAGAACTTTGCAGAGAAGTCATGATAAATTGCAGCATTGTGTCTCTGATTTTTAGCTCTTGAAACCAGTGAACTGTGAGTCAGGTTTAATCATTAACACATTTGGGTGGCAAAAGGGAATATACTGGGCGACAAGAAATTAAACAAAACAAGTGAATGCTTGGGTGGGTGGTGAGAAACAGCAAGGGTTCTGTTATGAAGGTAGAAACTGTTGTCACAGATACAGAGAGAGCAGGTTGTGGAACTAGTTAAAATGTCCATGGAAAGTTAGCGAATATGTGGCAATATTGATAAAAGTGAAAGGAAAAAGGATAAAAGTGCTGGGAGAAAAACCCCAGCATGGCAGACTGCACAGTCTACAGCTATCCAGTTTTGCTTTCAAGGGTAAATACAGCAGTTATTGCATCATCTGATTTCCATGGATTGTGAAGTCATGATTTTGCTTACAGCTGTATACTCTAGGAATAGAACATATGGCTCAGGACCTGAATAAGGGTTGCAGTTGAAATAACTGCAAACATTTCTCTGCTGTTCAAAAATTCTTTCAGATCAATAACCTTTGCTGTCTTTAGAAAAGGCTTAAAAAATTTCTGCCAGGAATCATGATAAGATGATGCTGAGGTTGTGGTTTGGTTGCTTGCTTTTTTTTCTTTTTTAATTTATGGAGTTTCTTAGAAAATACTGCAACTTTTTTTCTGATTCTTGTGCTTGAAAATGAGTCAATAAAGTCATTAAAATTTATCTCATATTTGTCACAAAGAAACAGAAGTCTAAAGATAAAACTGCAGGCTTTTGGGGGAGGTGGTTGTTGGGTTTTTTTGGTAAGGAAATTATAAGAAGAAAATGAGAAGACATCTTTATGGGAATAAAAAAATAAAAAGGAAAATAAGTAGTTACTAAGCCAGGGAAAACATCGAAGACTGCTTACCTGATCTTTCTTAGGATAGAAATACAAAGCAGAAAATCTCTTACTACTGGGAAATCTCTAAATATGCCAGAAGCAACTGACAAGTGTAAAACTATTCTTGGCATACAGCAAAGCTACAAACAAGTTAAAAATATTTCAACAGCGTGTCTGACAACAGAATAAAAAAATTAAAGACCAGTTGTAAAGTCAGTGTTGGAAAGAAATGGTGTTAGGCTGATATTTGAATTTTACTGTCTTCACAGGTGATGTTTGGAGTACTTGCTGTTTATATTTGCACAGTTTTCATCATATCATTCAACATGAAACTGAACTAAGCCAAAAATATCCTTATAAATAACAATGGACTAGGAGCTTTGTATGTATAATCTTTTTTTTTTTTTTAATCACATTAACTGGAAAGGAGGATAGGATCATGATGAAGCAGCATTTATATTTAGGATTTAACAGCAGTATCTAAATGCAGTTAGATATATTTTCTGAAATATCTGGAATGGATATCATCGCTATTTCCAAATCAAGACTGGTTTTCATAAAATTGTTCTTTAATATATGTTTGCCTATGGAAACGCCACAACCCTTGTGATAAATGGTTCAAAATATAGCTATGTGACTAATAGTCTTGGTGTCTTCCAGCTGTGAAATTAAATGAACCCAAGCCTTGTCTTCTGCTTAGAATTTATATAAAATGGGAAAATTAGCCATAATTCTATACTTTACCTATCCAGTTTAGCATCCATTTCTTAATTGCTTTCTAACATGTAGAAAACAAAGGTAGCAAGCTAATCATATAAAAATTTTTGAATTAGCTGGACAATACATTTTCTTTTTCCATGGAGTTCCTGCAAATTCTTTATTGCTACATTTAATTCACAAGGTTGGGTGTCAAAAACATATGGAAAAGAGCTTGCCACACCAAGAAAGACATTCACACTTGATCTGTCATATCAGTGATTTATACATGCTGGCTACATATAATTTTGAGGAAGAATTCTTAACACTGCAGTTCTTGCCAGAATCAAGGATTTAGGGGACTAACATGTTTCTTTAAGACAAAGATTCAGGACTTTACTCTATTTAGGCAGATGCTCCTGTATCTTTCTTTCATCAATAAAAATGTTGCACTGGAGGCTTTTTAAGGCCTAATTTCTGCAGGTTTGTATATACAGCAGTCTTTTATTTTCCACAACAGGATAAGGTATTAAGACAGAAATCCCTGCTGAATCAAAACAATTGTACAGGCCAGTACTCTCTTCACTGAAATTCGAGGGATCACATCTGCAATCTGCACTTGACACCTTCTCTAAGACTTGCCATCTATTAGTTTGAATGTTCTGCAAGTATATCTCATGGGATAACTAGAAAAAGATCCATTTCATTGCTTCCTAATACATGTTCAGCAGGCAAAAGCTTCAACACACTTAGGGCAGTACTGAGGAAAATGGGGAATGTGACTTAGAATTTGAGGCTACACAGCAGCCTCGTATGCTGCTTCATCTGCTTTCTGCAGCATTTTGTTCAAAAATGAGTGCCATGGGCATGTCACCATGGCAGTAGGTTCTCACTTAAACTGGGAGTAGACAAGGTGGCCACAAAATCAATTCAGCCAAAGACACTGCGAGTGTGAGAGCTGGGCAGAATACCAGGGTGCACTAACTATCCTTTTCTCCCCATTCATGCACCTCCAGACAAATGCAGTCTGAGGCTGGGTGAGACAAGAAAGTGTTTAGTAATGGGAAAGGACAGAGATTTCTAAGTATTTTCCTCTTTCTGGGTCTGCATCTGCTAAAAAGCCCAGTTAACATAATTAACATTTGCATAAGTCCCCAGATGAATTCATATTTATACTGCTCAGCCAAGACTTCCTGATTCCTTTGGACCAATTCTGTCTGGTTGGGGAGTTAATTTTTTAACTAGATGTATGCAACAAGTCTATGGTTGTTCTAGATTTCTATCTCTTCATTTTAATGCCATACTGCTTTGCAGTTGATTCCACTGCATTTCTATCGGAATGGTGGTCCTGCAGCTGAGATTGCAAACATAAGCTGATTGTTCTTTTCTCTTTCTTGCCATTTCATTAGTGTTCTGGGACAGAATCAAACTGCCATGGAATTTTTCTTAGTCTTTCAGGTCTAATTTCTTGCTGATTACTAATGAACTGAAAATGGTACTCTGACTATGGTTTGGTTTTTTTCCTTGCTTTTTACCCCTTGGAGTTTAGGAGTTGTATACTTACCTTTCTGGCTTTTGTTCCCAAGTTCTTACGTGAGACACAGATCCTGTCTACATTTTAGAATTATCTTTTTCTTCTGACAACAAAATTACACCTTTTATGCTTTTATTTTTTAAATATGTGACCATCCTCTCCAATGACCTCTTGTGGCTTATATATTTGAATATTATCTTATTTACTTAACCTTTCACTTGCTTCTTTCTGTTTTGAGACTTTATATCTCTTGGTATTAATACTTCTATCTTCTTTACCCTCTTTGCTTTGGAAATTCTTCTGTTTGTTCTCTGTATTACAGATACTATGGGATACATTTAAAGTAGAAATGAGGGCAAAGGAATATTTAACAATAAGGAGATGTGAACAGAAAAGAGCAGCAAGATTTGGGCAACTTACTGAAATTTCTTGTAGAAAAAGGACATCAGATTTTTCTGTGCAACTGTTTCTCTTTAAGCATCATCAAAGAATGGGGTCATATCTGCTGAAAATTATTGAAGTCCCAGCAGTGCATTTGCTCAACATGTGAAGTTCTAAACAAGAATGGGGAAAAAGAAATTACTGGATCTATTTAATGATTTCCAGAGTGATAATCAGGTTTGGCAATAAGTGTTTATATGTAAAGTTTTCTAGCATTTTCCATTACAGAACCTTGATATTTAACCACTTTTATGAAAAGGCTACATTTAAACCCTTCAAACTAAAGTTTTGCCCAAATCTATTTATTATTTTACAGTTAAAGTGACTCGGCCTTTCTGATCATCTAGATCAATGGAGCTAAAAACAAATGAAAAAACCAAGAAGGTTTTTTTGGGTTTTGACAACCATTACGCAAATATGTTCTAATAATTCTTCTTTGCAAAGTCAGTGTGACGTTTGACATAGAAAGAAAGTGGGAAGAGATGCCACAGGGCATCATTTCAGGCTGTTGTTTGTCCCCATTGCAAATTCATCTAGCTTTGTTAGAATGGGCAGTGATTTCAAGTCAGGGGATGGCAACAAACTCCAGGCAAGAGAGCCAGAATACAGCCAGCTACCCTGCAACTGAGCCACAGTGCTGGGGGAGCAGGCTCTGCTCCCGCTGAACAAAGGGATGAACCCTGGGGGCTGCTCAGGCCCTTACTCAGACCATGTCTCTCCTGGCTCCGGTGACTGACTCCTTTGTGGAGAGGAGAACAAAGATCATTTTTCTTCACACCAGTGGTGAGGGGGAGAGGAAGGAACCCATCATTCAGTGTGGGGAAAGAGGGGAGGGCAGAGCCTCTAGTCCATATAATTGTGGGTGGTGGGGTGTTGCCTTGTCTTTCGTTGCCTTGATTGGCACAGTTTTGTTTGGAGAGGCTGAGTCTCTAATGGCTCACATGCTGATCAACATCTCTGTGTAATAAATAGTGGTTTTGGGTTTCTTTTTGTTTTCAATGTGTCCTTTAAACAATATATAAGTATTTATACTTATGTATTAACAGAAGACTCATCTGGGAGCTATTATCAGCTCATGTGGAAGACACTGCTCATCGCACATTATTAACTGTGGCTGCTTGGCAGCATAACACCCACTACCCATGGTACAATTGCAGTTGTGAAAATGCTTACACACACGCTTTTACAGGCACTGGAACAAGAGTCTATTAAAGCTGTAAATGGGCCATCCGAGAGCAAGAAACTTCCAGAACTGAGGCTGCCTCTCTGACCTTTATTTAGCCACCTGTGTTTCTGAATTATGCTACGGTCTTTAATTGTGTGATCAAAGTGAGCATCTCCTTGTTAGTGCACAACATGGTTTTCTGGCACTGGCAATGAATAATGTGGTTGCCTTCAGCACTCCAGACTCATTTGTGGCGGAAATTTCTCGTCTCTAGCATGGGACTAGTAACTATTACCCTGCCCAGACTGTGCTTTAGGAAGGTAACCCATGCTTAAGATACACTCATGAGCTACAGTAAGTAAGCTACCCTAAGAAAATCCAACAAACAGGTGAATTTGGTTGATATTCAGTAAATAAAGCAGAAGTGTGGACTGGGTGATGAATGTAAAAAGAAATGTTGAACAGCAACCTCCAATGAACCTCTGCTGTGATACATGAAAAAAAAATTGGATGTTGATGTAAATTATCACGGGTAATTTTCATTCTTTTCTAAATTTTCCAGTACTTTACTTAAACTTGCCTTTGGATGCTTGGAAACATCTGGAAACATGAGTCTTTTTCTTTTTTCTTTTTCTTTTTTTTTTTTCCCCTTTTTCTTTTTTTATCTTTGCATGGAATACATTTTTGTTCTTGGGCAGGAATGCACTTTTAAGTATTCAAGCAATTAGACCAGCAGCATATTCTGATTTAATTCAAGCATGAAATATAAGCCTGAACTTTAGCTTTCATAGATACAAGATTTTTCAATGGTCACAAAATTATCTTGTTGATTTTGAGGCAGCAGCAATTAAAAAATGGCATTATTTTCCTACTGGGTGTTTCAGTACTTATTTCCACATACCCAGAGGAGCATGCACTCTTTCTAGCACTTTGAAATGAAACTGGACATCAGGAGAAATCCCTTCAGTTTTCATTATACCTTCCAGAATTTGGAATAATTCAGTCTGGTCTCTTAAAAAACCCAATGATTTTCCAAGCACATTTATCAGTTTGTCACGCTGTTGTCTCCTGTCATAAAACTGTCATCACAGTCTCTCTGATGTGGCAGTGCTGGGGGCACTGGCGAAGCTTCTTGGCTCAGCCGTGCTCAGATTTTGCATGGCAAGTTGGGCTGCTCCAGTGAAAGTCACATGGCTCTTCTGCCACAGTGTGGAAGCTATTGTGCCTTTCATTGCTAATGTCATTGGATGCCATCTTGATATCTGGATATATTCCCACCCCATTTGAAGTATCAGCTGTTTATTCCCTCACTGTTGACCTTTCTTACCTTCTTACAGTTGTTGTTCTATCGTCCTTTCAACAACCTATTTTTATTTTTTCTGAAAAGTGCTGGGAAAGGATCTGTGTAGCACTGAGTGTTTATCAAAATAATGTGTATGCTTTTCCATCTGAGCTGTGCATAGGTCATAATGCCAAGAAAGATCTGTAAAAATCAAAGAACTGGAAGAAAAGCTGAGTTGGGAAAAGACCCTGAAAATCATTTTACTAAACATCCCTCTAAAAGTGAAGCAAAGTTCTGTAACCTGATGTTTCAAGGCAGCTTTTGGACCCATAGTCACATTGTTGGTTTTCTTGACTATATTTGCTGTATCTCCTAATGTTCTTACATCAGAAATTATGCTGCAATGGATTGTATTTATGATGCGTGACAAGTTCATATGCATCTTTTACACTGAAAGTCAGTTTAATTCCCTCACTGAGTATTTCTCAAGAATTTTTTTAAAGACTTGTTTAATTTAAAGCTTAAATAATCTCCTTAGATTCCAGTTTGCTGAGTTAGGATTGTTATAAAAAGAATATGAGATCTAGCCTCAGCTTGAAGTAATATCAACTCTGAACAATGGACCTGAAAAGAAAACCAACAAATGATTAAATTTCTGTCAGAATTGTGTGCCATCTCTTTAGGACAAACTAGGGCTATTTAGACTATCTCAGCTCTATGTTTTCATATAATAATTTATTTACTTTCCTTTCAATATAATACAATTCCTGCATTTGCAAAGCTTTCCTGGTTTCAAATTTTGTAAAATGGGTTGAGTATGTATTTTTGTCTTTTTTTCTCCTTTCAGTTAGTGGCATATGGTGCACAATACTTAAGCTATACTCCTAACCTGCCCTACTCTCATTTTATCTCATAGTGGCTTTGTTCATCAGTGTCTTATCTGCCTTCTTTCTGTTTCACTCCCAGTACCATATTTTCCTTTGTAAAAGAGATGCAGAAATGGGGATGGCAAGACCCATCTTCGGCAAGTGAAAAAGAAAAAAAGCACAAAGACATAGTCTATTAGTATCTCAGCTGTAGCATTTCTTCCTACAAAAGAAATGGCACTTTGGTGGCTATACAGGCTACCCATGTAAAACCCTTTTTTGGCACCTCTGTGTACTGAAACCATCCAACTAGCTGATAAGCAGGCACCATGCCACCGAAGCAGATGGGCATAGCTGTAGAGAGCCAAAAGACAATGTATGTGCATCAAGTGTGGATGTTGGTGGCAGGCTTCCCAGTCAGTGATGTCTTAACGATTAAATGTCTCGAGTTTTTTTTGCATCTGTAGTTACAGAGGTGCCAGCCTTACTGCTGAATGGTGTTTGAAATTTTATCCAGGTTTGCTTATAAATTATAGGGAATTTTTTGTGGATGCTTGACCTAGAAGAGACTTGGAACAAGAAGGTTAGCAGTAAAGGAAATAGTAGCAATAACTTTTCCCAGTCCTAAACAGGTGCATGTTCTCAACCAAAATTAAGCAAACAAAAGTTCCAGAGAGCGAAAGCATTTTTTGGGGTATTTGAGACATACAGAGGAGAGAAGCAACAGGTATTTTAAGAGAAAGAAAATCAAATACAATCAGAGACATTTACCATAATATTATCAAAAAAAGAAGGATTTGGAGGTGACGCCATGAAAAAAAGACCCTCAAAGGCATGAATAAAGAACATTATGCTATTCTTTGATCATATCACATTTAGGGAAATAGAATTTGACCAGTCTATGTATATTAAGAGGGCTGGACAATGACATTATCTGATTTCATCTCTAGTTTCTTATCAGAACTGCAAAAATCTAGGGCATGGAATATTTTTAGCTAATGTTTTTTGATGCAAGTTGAAAGAGAAGGGAAAGGCAGTTTCCCTAATACTGTCTAAGAGAAGGACTTTCTTTGTTTCCTGAGTAATACAGAGCAAACTTGCACACGGAGTCAGGTATAAACCTCCTTGAGGAAGGCCCTAATTCATCCAATGAGCAAACAGAGCGTAATATGTTTTGGTGTTTGATTGATTGTTTGATTGATTGATTGGTAAAGAAAACACGTTTAAAACAGTATTTCCTTTGAATATATGCAGTCTGATTTCAGCACAAAAATAATTTTTTTTTAGACAGTGTCTTAAATCTCCCTGAAGAAATTAGAAAATTAAGTCTATTTTGCATTTTATCCTCTTTTTGAAAGTGATGTTTGTGTATCTACACTGATACAGCTTCAGGTTTCTCCTTTATTTAATTCAATATTTCAGGATTGAAAAAGACCAAAAAAAATAATAAAACATACTGATCTTGCCAAATCAGGCAGTCCTTCCCATCAGATTTGCTAGAAGGGAATAAGGGAATTGGAAGAGTATTCTTTGTCTTCTTCTCCCCGTTCGCTGTGGCTCATTAGACTGCGTCAGTCCCACAGAAGAGGGCGCGGTGAGGCTCTCGCAGGTATGCACCCCCTGCACAAGGAAAATGCATCTAACCCTGTACTCCCCCCACACTTCCAGGAGGCTTGGTTTTGTGCCTCTACAATTTGGCTCCATCCCCTCCAGCTGCCTTAGCCTCCTGAACAAAATTCAGTCTGGCTCCATAGTATGGCTGGCTCTAAACACTCTGCAGATCCAATTTCTGTGTGTTATCTCCAAAGAATGGGAAATTACCTTTGCCATTGACTGGTACTTTCAAAGCAGCTACTAACCTCCCAAAACAGCTGCCAGCCAGTGACTCTGAAAGTCTGTGTGCTCCATTCTGTAACTCTGAAACACGAACTCTCCTAGTATCTTAGTCACGTCCCAATTTTTTTTTCCTAAATTTTGGAGTGGTCTTAGGAATTTTTAAAAAATTGTAAAAAGTTCCTAAAAACCAATTTAGAGATCGGCAAGAAAGAATTTGATGGTCCTCATTTATTTTCTCTATGGCAAATACATCTTTAGCTAAAATTATATCTCTTTTGGAATATGAACATTAAAGACCACACTCAAAGCCCTGTTGACTCAACCACTAGGCTCCTCATGACTTTGACTGTTAAGACATTAAGCCAAGGAAAACTGAAGGAAGAAAACAATACCTGGGAAGCTGAATACAAACATCTCAATTTATCAAAAAGATCTTATCATAAATGGCTTGGTTTTAGCAAGAATTTTGGTATATTCTCTAAGGGAGATGGATTCCCTTTATAAATAGTTGTAGTTGGCACTCAAATACTGAGGCATTAATAAAAGAATCTAAATAAATGTCAGTAGACTTCTGTTCCTAGCAACAGTAGCTATTGATTTTATTTTTTGCACTCTGTTAAAAATGAACATTGAAAGAATTCTGATTGTCCTGATTTGTTTTTTTAATAGAGAATTCAAATGAGAACAGCTGCTAAACATTTCATTAAAATAAACTGTTCAATGACTGAATTATAATCAAGATTTTTCTTTTTGGGTGTTTCTGAAAAACCCAGAGACACCAAGGAAACCGTCAATACATGTCTAGCTCCATCAATTGCTAATGTCTGAAAGAAATTACAGCTTCCCACTTTTCCAGTGAGGAGCCTTATCGTTACATTACAGGGAGGATATATGCCGTATGTTTCTTTTAGCTGACAAGAACACCTTTCCTTCTTCACTGCACATTGTCTAGTTCAAACTGGAGGAAGTGACAGTTTTCCTACTGGGGGCTGGCCACTCAGCAGAATAGGCAGATTTTGCCTAGGACTGCTGCCTATAACTTTTGTGCTAAATTTGTGGATTTTTTTTTTTTCAATGTGATAATGCCATAGTAATATTCACTCTTAGGTGAAGCCTTGGAGAAAGGAGTTTATATAGTATCCAACTATCTTGTTCATGTTTCCTTTTCATTGGCAATTAATTGGTGAAATGCTCTGGGGAGCCACAAGTTACAGTGGAATTTTACCACAACAATGCCTGCAATTTTCCCCTAAGATTTGTTATTAAAAAAAAAAAAAAATAGGAGGCAGTCTGGATTCCTGTGAATGCAATTTCTGCACTGATAACTATGTGTTAACTCTGAGAAAATCCAGGGCTTTGAATACTTAGTATTTTTGGACTGTTCTAGAGGGCAGGGTTTGAAAAAATTCTTGCCAAATATTTCTAGCCCTGTAATTGAAGAACCGAATGACCTCTAAAATCACATCATTTTGATTTCTACTTTTTTTTCCTATACCAACGTTAATATGAATTTAACAGCTGATTAGAACTGGTCAAAAAATAATGTCATTTCAAAGCTTTCATTTCAAAGCCATTATTTCAAGTTTTTATATCTTGAACAGCATTGATTTCTGCTGCTAGTAGCTCTTGAGGTAGATCCTGGTAGATTAATGTTGGAATTGATGCAGAAAGGTTAAAAAAGGTTCAAAACAGCACTATTTTAAGGTTGACTATTGTGTAACTAGCTCAAGTTATGTCTTGAAATATAGAGATGTAACAAGAATTCTGTTATCAAGAAAGCCTTTTAAGTTCTAATTAAATGAGAACTATCATTTTCCTGTTACTTACATTTGATTAGTAATTTCTATTTTGAGACAATTTATAATCTGTTCTACAAACAAAAGAAAGAATACTGAAAAAGTATGGAAGTAACATAAGAGAAGAAATATCAGTCCATCTGTGAATGTATGCACGTATATTCACTTGTCTGCAGCTGGTTGGATATGGTTGGTGTTGCAGTACACTGAGTACTCAGATATTTGAAGTTACTTCCTGCTGATAAATGTTTCACAGCAAAGATATGATCAAAAGATATACAGGAATTGAATGATGAGTGAAGTTAAACCAATTAAATTTCTACTGCTATGTCAAAAGATAAAATAAATATGTCCTGTTAAAATTTCTGCCTTACCTTACTTTCTTTGGTACATAAAATACACTTTTGTTAAAAAGCTCAAGAACTGTAACATATTGATGCAGAAGAAACTTAAATCGTCCTGAAACCACCCCGCAAAACAAAACAAACCCACCCCAAAAACAATGAAAGAAACAAACAAAAAACCAAAAAAACCCAAGACCAACAACAAAAAAATCTAACCAAAACAAGACAAGAAGAAAAAATTTGAGATGAAAGGAAGACAATTTCTTTGCTCCCCTTTTAGAAGAAGAATGGCAGAAATACTGTGTTTTTAAAGAAAACTCTGTTTTAAAGTAACTCCTCGGTTCAAGAATACTTTGGTTTGGGGATCTAAACTATTTGTAACTCCCTATTGGAACGTAGTAGATTGACTGAACAGTGCTATAGTGCTACAATGTAAATTAAGTATTTCTCTGTTCTTCTACATTTTGGCCATTCACCCTTATAGCACCATAGGGAAAGAAATTATTATATTTTTTTGAATTATTATTTGTAAGAATAGAGTGACTGCACTTAGAAAATGTTATGTGTCTTCCTTAGGAAAGCTGTATGAAAGGGCTGATATATCTCCAGAGTTGTTCACGGTTTCTTGGAATGGAAGTTTGTCATTTAGTGTCGTGGGTAATATCTTCAGTGGTATACCTGGACACTGATTTAGAAGCTGAAGAGCAAATGAAAATTATGCAATACAAAAAGACACTTTTCTCAGTCTTTTACACTAAAACCTAAAGAGCTGTGAATCCAAGAAACAGGAAATGAACAAATGAATGATTCAATCTTAAGCATTAATGGACCATCAGAAAGTGTAGGATATAAGAGACAGTAGTTCTCAGAACATGTCTCTTAAGCAGTCCATCAGTGATATTTTACCCTGGTGATGTTTAAATTACTTTGTTCTTTTTGTTTATGTGGGGGAAAAAAGGAGTGTATATCTGCATAGTGCAGTGTTACTATCTTATTTTTTATGTCACCAGTAAAAGATTTTTCATGGGCTCTGTGACACTGGGAATTTTGCCTTTGAGAAGTTTAGCTTTCCAAACAACAAGGGTAGAGTGATCTGGGAAATGAACTGAGCCCTGAAAGTGCCTTTCCTCTGAATTGAGTGTAATGGGAATCTAGATGCTGCTCAGAGGGGGACATCTGCATTGCAGACATCTAAATGTGGGCAGATGGATACTACTCTGACAGTAATGTGCTCTGTAGACATTTGACTTATTTTATGCAAAAGGACTTGGTGCCATGTCTTCAGAAGGAAAAGTAAATCTCTGCTGTGCGTTCTGCTCCCGTCATAATTCTGGCACAAAGAAGAGGGAACAAAAGAGAAGCAGCCAAAACAAAGAAGCCCAGTGAGTCCAACTCAAGCTAGAACTCCCTGGCTATGAGTAGATTGAGGGCTGACTGCACATCATCAATGTACTGGGCTCTGGGCTGTGCCTTTATCCATTTATGTCCTGACCAGACCAAGCCTCAACTTTCCTTCTGCCTTCTATTCTTATGAATCCTTCTCACTCAAATCAAGGGGAAAACAGACTTAATAAACTCCTATATAAAATCAGGGCTTATAACTGAGTTCAAGGAGCTTGAAAGTTTATACATAACCATGGGGTGTATGGAAGCCTCTGGAAAGAAATTTTAAGCAGCATTTGCTCTATATCTGCAAGCACTGATTGCTCAAGAGGAAAAAACCACTCCAACAGCAATTTTTTGTTTGGTAGTGGCCAGTTCTGATGCATGTGACAGTTCAGCATCTTTCAGTCAGTCTTGGCAGAGGACACTAATTATTGAAGTGTAATGACAAGGAAATAAAACATCAGACAGATTTTTATCTGAGGGAACAAGGGGAAGGAGAAAAAAACTGTATGAATGTGTGTTTGATGAAGGACTGAAGAGTCAAGGAATCACAATGCCAATGGGTTAAAAAAATTCCCTGGTAAACACAAGCAGAAAACTAGACTGTCATTACAATTTGAGACAGAAAACTACAGCAACTCAAAATGGATGCTACGAAATCAGTTCATTTGCTTAGAAACAGATGCTCACAAGGTTGGACAATGCTTTGATACTATAGCCATGATTAAAAATAAATGAAAAAAAAATAAAACCTAGCAAGAAATATCTAAGTCTTAATGATAGGAAGAATTCAGCCAAGCAAAGCTAGTGCAAGCTGCGTGCTGTCACAAACAAGCAATGAAAAAAATCCAGAGGATTACATCATTCTGCAAGAGCTTCCCAGTACATTCAGGAAAGTCAATGAACATTTATTGAAGTTGAACTGGTTGCACAAAGTCTTCTGCTGCCAGGAATATTATTTGTTGTCAGGACTACTGGTTTTGGCCCTGAGCTCTCTTCCAATGAGGCCTGTAGATAACTGCTGGGCAGGGAAGACTTTCATCTGAATCATTAAAAGCAGAACACAGTTGTTCTTTGTGTTAGGTTGCTGAGGGCAGCAGTTCTGCTTAAAACATCTGGTCCTCATGCATTCAATCACTGAATCTCTGCTGGGTGAGAATTTGACTTCACATTCCTCTTCAGAGTGAGGCTGTGGTTTCTGGTCCTGCTCTGCACTGGAAGCTTCCCACTGGTGTGTGGCTCCTGCTGGATTCTAGAACTGGACTCTCCACCATGCTGTGCTGCCCACATCCTCATCAGCTCTCCAGAAAAAGCCTCAGGCAATGGGATTAGGAAGGAAACAGCAAAATGTGCAGAGGAGAGGTAATTAGAGATGGTGCCTACTAAGCAGCCACATGAAGTCACACTGGAAACTGATGTCCTTCCTGCTTCAGATGGACTTCTCACGGGGGAATCTAGGTGATTCTACCAGTTCCAGGCAGATGGAAACAAGAGGCAAAGGCAGTACATTGATGCCAAGTATTCAGAATTTCACTTTTTATCATATTTTATGGGGAAAAGATAGGTTTGAAAATTGTATTTCTAAGTGATACGTATTCATAAACTGAGGCAATTAGGGGAAAATAACTTTAGAAACAAAGATAATTATGTTGTGGACAGTTTTTACTACATTACTGGAAAGAGATGATCTTCCCAGACATGCTGGGCTCAAGGTAATCTTTGAACAACTCAAGTACTGTTGCCCAGATAGCATAAATAATCACATATTTAATTAGTATGGTAAATGTAGTAATTATCGTTTTAGAAATTCCTTTAGTTTCTTTTTCCTGAATGTAGCACAGAAGGGTCTTGGGGAATAATATTTGCAGATTTGGAAGAATCTAAACTTGTGTACATTTCTAAGAATAAAATAAATAGCAAATCATTAATCACAAGAACAGTTCAATTGCTTTGAATTGCACAGTGTAGGTCTGGGCCCTTGTATCCTTCAGACAAGTATGTTTGCAACTGACTCACATATCAGAAAAGAATTTGAGAGCAAGAGAAATGCCATGTAAAGTTCTGTGAAAAAAAACCCAATGTTTTATTTTAAAATGCTCATAGATATCAGAGTTCCTCACTATTTATACTTGAAAGGTATGTGACTTATTTCTCCTTCAGGCAAAAGTGTGACAAGAGTATTAGATGTGATCTCTGGTGACCGTGTTTATATCAAAGGCAGTAGTGGCCTACCTGAACCTTTGGTTCTTGTGCCCTTGTGATCATTTCTCCATTTGGCTGAGGAATTAAGTGAAGTGATTTAATTTCTTTGACCTCCAGTTTCCCTTTTAGTAAATTGGAGATAATGTGACTTAGCCGACTTTGACTGAAGTGTGAAGAGAAATGTATAGGTTCTCAGTACTGGTACAAGTTTTTTAATATCTCAGTTTTCTGTTCCCCAAGAAAAAAGACATCCTTTATTCATTTGTGATGATTCATAGTGAATGTAACTACACAGTATCAATAAATCATAAAATACCTAATTCTTCTCAAAATTCTTTGCAGAGGGTTATAAATTGATGTTTACTTCAAGAATGGTAAGCATGTGAGAGCTGTATTTGTAGAATTTATTTTTAAAATAAAAGTAACTTTTACTGATTGGCTAAAAAGTTTCCATATAGAAAGTATTCAAATCTTCAGTCTTAACTTTTTAGCTACGCCTCTTTCCAGTGTGGGTCTCCATAAATATAATAAGCTGCATTGTCATTGCTGTTTGTCAGTATCTCCTGCTTGGTCAAGTGTGTATTCATCAAAGTTCTTGTCTTGCTATTATGTGACTGCTGTAGCAGTGTGATAGCTTCTGTCAGATAATGCAGCTGTCTTGAACTCCTACATATGAGAAAAAAAAATACAGCTATAGCCCTTTGAAGAACTCTTATAAAATGTGCTTCTAATTAGATATATATAATAGAGAGTGTCAGAGGGATTTGTTCACTGTCACAGACCTTCAGTGCTGAATTTCTTCAACAATTTGCTGAAGCACATAGAAAACAAGAGGCATTTATGACTGCACGTGATGCAGAGATAAGAGATGTGCTAGATCTGAAGCAGCTGAAGTAAGAAGCAATGGGAAATACGTCCTTGTATTTCAAGACAGCTAAACTCAATGTTTATCTACAGAATTCAGGCAACAAGCACTTAAAATAATATTTCAAAAGGAAGAAGTTTAAAACATATTTTTAAAGGACATTTTTAGCCTTATCTGTAGTCCAGTAACGAGATGCTTGTTAAAAGAGTGTATCTAAATGGCAGATAAATTTGTCAGTTTTTTGTTGATAAACTTGATGGTGAAAAAGAAAAGTTTTGCTTCTTCGTGTAACAAGGCTCTCTGCTGGCACAAGTAGATCCAAGGTTCCTTGGGGTGTTCTGCTGAATGTGCTGTGCATGTTGAGCTTTTTAATCAGCTGTTGCTTACATGCAATGGGAAAAGCTGTGCTATGAACAGCCAACCTAATGAAACCTAGTTTCCAGTGTCCCTCTCCCACATTTTTCCCCTTCATGTTGACTGATAAATGATGATCTTGTAAGCGTTTCTCTGTATAAGGACTTAATAGTGTCTATTCCCATTTGTAGGCCTACTTTCCTGAAACTTTTGTACATAAAATACCTTCAAATCTTCTTGTCTTCTTTTGACCAGTTCGCTTAAATTGTTCTGGAACACAAAAGATTCCTTCAAGGGAACAGAAACTGCACATGGATATTACTGCTTTGGTACTTTTTCTTTGAGAAATGAGTCTAAATGTAGTATTTAGAATTTTCACTATAAGAAACCCAGTTATCTTCACGTTTCAGAAGGAATGCTTTTATTAAATACATCAGAATATATAACATTACAGTATTACAATAATTGGCAATACCCAACAAGTCAAATGCTGCAAAGTTTTTTAACAAAGCCAAATTAAGGTTATTGAATCTAAATTAATGTTTCCTTCTCTTGTTTTGTAGATGTAAAGCTCCATGTTACATGTGAAGAGGGTTGTTCTGTGAGAAAGCTACAGGAGAATGAAATGTTCAATATGTTTAATGCCTCAAAGTTTAGTTTAAAAAAATTGAGTTTGTTAAGACTATCCAGCTGAACTAAGTTCCTATTTCCCAAAGTTTTATTAGTAGCCTGCATTCAAAGTGTAGATGTGGATTAGCTGGGCCATCTCTGGAGATATTCTGACTTCAACTGGATAAATCCCTACAAAACTTGATCCACGCTGGTTGTTCTTTGAGCAGAGATTGGGCCGGGTGACCTCCAGAGAGTTCTCCTGACCTAAATAAATCTCTCATCTGTGAGCAGAAAGAGCTGACCTATAAAGTTTATGTAATCTGTATGCTTTAAATTACCTGAAATTACTTCTGTGTAAAGCAATTCAAGCATTTATAGCTGTTTTAGCTTCCATTAAATCAAAACTATTTTTATCATAACTTTTTAAAATCTGAACATGGTCCAATTAATAGCTGGCTGGAAATTATTTTGTTATCTATAAAAATAAGAAATTAGAACAAGTCTAAATTTTGGTCATATTGGATATAGTCTCACTTTAGATCCTGGGAAATGGCAGAATTGTTTTATCTTCACAGTATCTAGAAGATTAGGTTGAAAATGGCATGTTGAATAATAGACAATGTGATACAGAACTGCACATGCAAGAGAAATGCAAGAAGAATCCTGCATAGGTTGTTACTGAATGAAGAGAAAGAGATTGTCATTCATGACAAATAATAGTTTGTCATATATTTTTTGTATGGAATGGGTAGTACACAGTCAAAAATATTGTCTGGTTATTCAGAATGCAAACACATGGATGTGTGCAGAAAATAGTGTTTCCTGATTTGGAAAAGGAGCTATCAAAATTTAATCAGTATGGTTTGGAGAAAAGGCTACAAGACTTGAAGAGTAAGTCTGTAAATACTTGCGAGAAGTGGGTATAAAAGGAGAAAGCAGCTCTCAACTATAACAAGTAGGGAATGGTGTCCTATCACTGTTGTATTTCACATATATGCAAGGCCTTGTGGAATGAATAAGCAAACATGCAGAATTGAATTGTGAACTAGAGGGTGGTTAAAACAGCTATTAGAAAAGCATTTGAAGATCCTGAAGTCTATTAGATGATGGAATAATTTGTCAAGGGAGGTTCTTAAATACAAACATTAGATAAGAGTAGCAACAGCAGGTCAAACTTTATTATACAAGATCTTCCAGCATTACAGCAGGGGAATGTAGTTTCCAGTCCTAGCACATAAGATCTTATGAATACAAAACAGAAGCAGAGTAGTGGACAGAAGGAGAGAAAACTTGTACTCCATTACTCACATCAAATACGTGAATAAGACATTTGGCAACTACCAATGAACAGATATTGATTCAACGTGAATGCTTCTCCTATACACTCTAAGACAAAACAAAAAAAAAGGAAAATAAAATTTAAAAACCCCAAAGAACCTGGCAGTTTAAAATGCAGTCTGCCTCTTGAAGGTGTTGAATAATTATGAGCTGTGCCTTGGAAGGTCACAAAATGAATTGATAGAGGCAGCTGTCATGAACAAATCCCCCCAAATTTTGTAGAAATACTGCAAAAGGATATGTAGATAGATAGATAGATAGACAGACACATTTTCTTCAGGTTATATATATGTTTGGTTTCTTGAGACAAGATTTTCTTGAGACAAGTATTGAAAAATCCTGTGCTAGTTCAATTAGTCTGTTATTTAGTAAGTTATATTTGAATGATCAGCTCTGCACTTCTAATATATAATTGATATTACATGCCTCTCTGTTGTAGTATTGCCCATTTGACCAAAAAGAGAGAGATACAGATTAGTCTCAAATTCAAATGTCAGATTTATCAACTGTTTCCTGAAATGCAGGTTTTCTGGTGCGACTGAGTACTCACTACGTCACTCGACACTGTGTCAGGGAAAGGGAAGAATTTATTCGTGATTCTGTCTTATGTGTAACATTTTTATTCCTAGGCACCATACTTATAATCTGATTTTGTCTTGGATTGAACTAATGAACTAAGTTTAACTCAGTTGAGAGTGGAATTGTTAATTCTGTGTTTCTCTCTTCCTCCCTACAGTATGCTGTCTGGCTGGTCCTTTGGGTTACATGGAATGTGTTTGTTATCTGCTTCTATTTGGAGGCTGGAGACCTTTCAAAGGTAATTTGCCACTGGATAGATTTAAGCCATCAACTCTGTTAACGTGCCCCAGGCTGTGCTCTGTTTTACTCATTCTTTTAGTGTTACCAGAATGAACATTGAAGTATGATGGAAATTTGGAGTATTCTGGGTATGTTAGAAACTTTTAGACCAGACATTAATGAGCATATACATTCTGATGCCCACAACAATAATTGTATATATGCTTTAAAAGAAAATTACCTCTTTTTGTCCCCCTCAGTAGTCCTGCAATGCAAATTTCACCAGTGTGAGTGACATTAATTAATGATTTCATGAATACAAAACATTGCCATCTCAGGGGCAAACAAATATTTTTTGTACCATTTAGCTTGCTGTTACTTAGCTGGATTGCTTTCAGGGGTCTTATACATAGTATAATAATTGTAAAAGAAGGGGTCTTTCATTAAATTAAGATGTAAACTGAGGTGCCAGAACAGATTGCCATTTGGCTTCATCAGTGTTTTTTAAATTTGTGCTTCTGGTAGGATTGTTATGCTTGAACAGTTACACACAGCAAAAATCCATAGGAAAAATATATTTTCCTAAAAATGACATATTTATAGAGTTTTATTGACAGTGTGAAAATGCATAAAGTGGCAGTTGGTAACGGCCTCAAACCAACATTTCAAACCAAAACTCCTACTTTCTAAGGAGTTCCCAGATAGCTGGCAGTTTGTGGGATAAAAGATTAGCAGTGGCAACAAATTTTTTGTTAGGGTAATATGCTTCAAATGAGTGTAGATATTGCTGAATTATGCTCACAGTGCTGTGAACTGACCATCCAGGAGAATCCCTCGTGTCAAACACATCACATTCTCTTCTTTACTCAGATTTTAATTTTTGTTCCTGATTATAGGGAGTTTAGCCCAACTGTAAATTGCAGATATAATCCTCTGCTCCTTTGTGAGTTACTGATACCTTATTATGCAGAAGGTTAAACACAATTATAGGAAGAATAAATGAGGCAGAGATACTTCCTTGCCTGTTGTTTCTTTCAAATCACCCCCAAAGTACAAAAACTACTAGAGACAAGATATTTCATCCCCATGAATTCTGTTTCTTCAAAAGATACTTACTTCAAAAAGATCAAAATTTCATTTCCTGAGGGTGTAAAGTAATTTTCTGCAGGTAAAACGTTACACTTTCCTAGTTTTATACCTTCAAACAGGCCCAATCTCATTAAAAGCTTGGCAAAAACATAGCAAATAAAAGAACTTGCATATATTATCTTTTATTTGGTCAAAATCCTTTCTTTGTTGCCAGGAGAACTAACATATGTAACAAACCCGGCACCTATTGTAAAATTATACTCAACCCAATCCACCCTCTTTCCACCTGCTTGTTTCAGCCACCTGCATTCCTCAACTTGTAAATGTTGGGATTCTTGTCTTGCCTGGAGAAGCAAATGGGGGTGGGAAAAAATGGAGAAAAGAGAAGCAGCTGTTTGAGCACTGGGTATAAAAAGAGCATAAGAGCACTAGTATGTTGTATACAACACTAGTTGGAACAGAAATGGGCCACAAACAGTATACAAACCTTGAAATTATTTTTTTTCTGAAGCCTAGAAATCATCTAGAGTGTTTCCCAATCAACCATAGGGTTTAGGTCTGTATTTGAAAGCAATTTAATTTTTTATTAGAGGTATTTGTTCCAATGATATGATCTGCCTTGAAATACCCAGTAGAGTATATTCTTTCCACTTCAATTGGCTTTCAGAGCACCAGAAATGGTAAAGACAGGGAGAAAAGGAAAAGTTCCCAGAAAATGGATTTAAAAAACTGGTAGAGATCAACTCATTATCTATAAAAGATCTACTTTGCATGTGGGGCATCACTCACCTCCCCTTTTCAGCTCAAATGGTACGTCAAAACTTCCCCATGTGGGAAATATTCTGCAAGATCTAGGGCTTGGAAATGTACATCTCATGGAACTGTTTGGGTGGATATAACTTATCCTCTTGTTCTAGATCCTTCAGAGGCTCCAGGTATTTTGCAGATGTGGGTATCTTACAAAACAGATCATTTTAAGTGTTATGTTTCTCAGGCATATTCATAAATCTTGCACTGAATCTTATTATTATTTATTTTTTCATCTGGGAATAACTGCAGTTTTAAATCTGTGGTGATAAACTTGGGTATTTGCTTTCTTTGGAATGGCACATAGAGCCTTGAGAAAAGATCTGGGTCGGAAATGGTTCTAAATTGAGAATAAAAACAACCTTTGGGCAAGTACCAGAGGGATGCCTCTGAGGTTGTAAACCATGAGAGATGATTCTGTGCAGCATGGCTTTAAGAATTGATAGGTTAAAATTACGGCCCAATAATAGTTCAGATGGGTATAGTTTATTTTTATATGTATCATTTATAGCTTGCTATCAAATAAAATAAAAATAAGGCAATTTTTTTTCAGAGTTTTGAGAAAGCTTTTATTCTATGTGTACGTACAACAATTTTTCCATCATCACCTGCTGAGACAATGAGAGAACATATTTCAATTGTTAATACACTTATTTTAGTTGTGGGGGCGAAGATCACGACATTTTTACAGCTTCTCCTTATTATACTGAAACAGGCCTGTAAAGACTCAAAAATTTAGACAATCATCTCTAAAGAGACTGAGGAGATTCAAGGACTATTGGTGAATGTCCATGGAAATGCGTTTGCGTTATACACCTTTACAGTCATAGATATCATGTGGAAAGTGGCATCACACTAAGTATTTTCTGTCCTTGAGGCACAGTTATCTTTGCTGAAATTCTTCCACAGCAAGCTGGAATATTTATGGCTTTGTGAAAAAGGTTTGTAACAAAGAGGAGGTACAATCACTTGTTCTTAACCTTGATTTTTGTACGGATCCGTGAATGAATGCCTAGAAAACCTACTTCTCAGACTTACTTTTCAGTATTATTCTTCAAAAATATTTCATTAGTCCTTGTGTTGTTTTGCTTGCTAACGAGTGCCATACTCGCTGTAAGTAGGACTCTAAGGTTTCAGGACTGGTAATATTTAGTTTGGCCTGTGGCTAAGCAAATATAGCATATGAAAAGCATAACCTCTTATCTTGAATGTGACATACCTGAAGTATGCTAGTGAAACAAAAGAAAGGAAAACATAATAGAAAGCATTTCTGAGAAAGTGTAATATTTCTGTGAGTTTTTAAACCCAGGAAAGGACATGAGGAGATAGATTCAGCTATCTCAGAACAGCAACAAAAAAATACTCACGTGATTAAGATCAGCACTCTTGATTCAAGGCGTTTGAAAGCTTCCCCTAATGATGTCTAATGATTCCACAAGCAGAAAATAAGCAGAATAAGAACTATCATACTCCCATTTTTAGTTTCAAAATGAGTGAACATTTTTTCACTGAAAGAAACCCTTTCCTGAGGTTGCACTGGTCCCATCACAAGCATAGGAGTGGAGCCGCTGTTGCTGTCAGTCACTGGAACTCAAGGCAGAGGCTGGGTTTGGGGTGCTGAACAAGGGGGACCAGCTGGGGTTCAAGGTCCAAAGCAGCCCTTGCTGCACAGGGTCCCATCCTTTAGTCAATCCTTCCGGTTCTCTTTGCATGCAACCTTATTTATGTGACCAGATCCAAGAGCTCTCATTTCACTGTCAGCTGGCTGAGCTCCGGAATCACTTCACTGCTGTCCCCAGAGTACTATGTGAATATGACCAAGAGTACACTTCCGAAAAGCTCATTTTAACTGTCAAAATTGACTTAGTTTCTATTTGTGTGGCATTCTTGACATCTTCCTTATTTACACCTAATAAGATACAAAAGTTACACTAAAGATATAAAATCATGAGGTTGTACTTAACATATTTTTGACACAAAAATTAGATGTTTGAAAGTCAAACATTCCAGTATTGAGAAATGCCAGAATTAAGATTGCTTGACTAAGCATGATTTAGCTCTCTTGTACATTCATTTTTACATAGCTTTTAATTATGAAGTCACAACTATATATTTTTCTTTAATCTCTGTACCACATAGGCTATTTCAGAGATGAAGTTTTGGCAGTTGAGTGAGGCTGCCATACTGGATCTTACTCCATCTATTGCAGCAGTCAGAAAAGAGCTTAATAACAAATATAAGTGTAAATCCTGTACTTCAGTTCTGATCTGAAAACAAGTAGAATAAGAATATGAAAGGTTAGATACATAACTCTGGCACCTAAGATCTGTAAGCACAGAGGTGATATTGTGTACATAGATCAAGAGGTGTAGTCAAGCTGTGGTTCCTCATTATTCATTCTACAGGTCTGAGCAACTGTTCTTAATAAAAAAAAAGGAGTTTCTATTTGCATTCAAATCATGTTACTTACTTTCCTATATTGCCCTGTATTGCAACAGGGGGAACATGAAAGAATAAGAAAGATTAAAAAATGCACTTATTTGAAATTGAAATTGTTAAATACGATACAAAGAACTGAATGCGCTGTAGTTATTAAAATGTAAACTAAAGAAAAATATGTAATCAGGTTGTTTTCTGCCAGAAGTTTTAAGGGAAACCGAATGTTTCTGAGCACTTTCTGTCCTACCCATTGCAAATAACTGGAAATATAAGATAACTTAGACTTACAAAATCACAGACTTAGTCATGCTGGAAGAGCCCTCTCAAGGTCACTTATTCCAGTCTCCTGCTCAGAGCAGCACCAACTTAAAAAAGTTCTATCATGTTGCCCAGCATTTTAGCCAGTCATATTTTAGAAGTATTCAAGGATGGAAGTTTCACAGCTTCTCTATTTCTTAACTATTTTCATCATGAAAAATTTTCTCCTGATATGCAGCTGAAATTTCCATTGCTGCAATCTGTGACATTGCCTCTTGTTCTTTCACCGTGTGCCTCTGAGAAGAGTCATGCTCCACCTATTCTAACATTCCCTTTACATATTTACGTGAAGTTGAGTACTTCAACTTTCTATTTGTTCTTTCTGTAGTTGAATTCCTATTTCCAACCATGGATAATTTGTTGCACCTCACAAGAAAAAAGCTAATTATCTTGTAATTAATCAGTTCACTTTTCACTATTCTGCTTTGCTATGGGAGAAAAACAAAGGGTCATCAACATATATGTAAAGCTATATAGTATCTTATACAAAATGTGGAAAGATATAGGTTGTCCATGTTTGGAAGAAGTAGTAACACATTCAGAAAGATTTGGGATCTTTTAGTTCAAAGACAATTCAACTTATGATAACTTTTAAGTTTCCTGATATTGTATTTAACAAACTGCTGAAAATCTTGCACATAAACCTGGCAGTCCAGTAAAATGCTGCAAATGTGTAACTCTTCCCCTTTTCTGCTGAGGTAAGGGAAAGGGAACCTTTCGGGAAGGTTAACTGAAGTGTGGTGAAAGCTCCCAAGTAACTGCTAGGGACCAGTAGGAAAACAATATAATGGCATTGTTGGGGAATACCCTTGGGGAGAGAGTCAGCTCTGCAAAGCTGGAGAAATGAAGATTAAGGGAAAGAGTTTGCTGCTGTTTTGTTATCTGCAAGTATTGCCCACTGTGTAGCTGAACTGCAAGCTAGTCTGTTTTCCATATCATGAAATCAGAGGAATAAAGACAAATGTAAGAAATCATGTCCAACTGCCAATGTGCATTCTGTTTAAAGTCAGTGTTTACATACTCATTGTCATGGTTCATAGTCAGGTAAAGCCAGAAGGGACTTCAGGATACAGCCATTGTTTCTCCTGCCTCCAGCCAGGCCCAGCCACCAATCTGCACTACGGGAGAGCATCTGATGCAAATGATTTCAAGGAGGAAATGAGCAGTTTAGAAATCCACCTACAAATGATGCTCATGCATTAGCAGCTTTTCATCACTGAGAAATCCTCCTTGCCCGTGATGATCTGAGATGTTAGTCCAGAATTAGCCAGATATGGCTGACTTTTAGAGGCCATAGGGCAGCCCATTCTTTCTTTTTCCTTTTCCATTGGATGACTCTAATGAGAAGAGGAAGAGACAGCAGTGGTCATAGCACCTCCTGGTAACAAGTTAGCACCAGTCCTGCATTGCTGGTGGAAGTAAGTGGAAGGGGTGGGAGGAAACGTGGAGCCTATTTTTCCTCCTACTGTTCCCACTTGTCCCTACCATCTTATGCAGCAAAGTTATAAGGACCAGCCAGAAATAGGCACCTTGTAGTAAGTGGTATTTTTCCACTTGAATATCCCAACCTTGGCAAGCACACATCCACCTATGTGTTTGACTTTCATATACCACTGCTTGGATTGATACCTAGTTGCTCTGAAATCCAGTTTATATCCATATGCAAATTAACTACAATAATGCAAATTACTTCAGGATATGATTTGCATAGCTTGTCACTCATGCTGCTTAAAAAACATGCTGGCTCTGAGTGCTGAACACTTTATGCAGCTAATATGCTCTGATTTTAAAAGGAAGTCTTGATACATAGGTGAAGCTGAGGAAAGAAGGAAACAAAAGAAATGGGTAATTCATCTTCAGCATAACTCAGTTGTAACAAAGCAATGAACTTGGCAACAAGATTGAACGTACACCAGTTATGCATTCATTCTACATTACTTTGTGTCCATTATTATAATTGCTATACTGCTTTGATTCCACATTTACTAATTATTTTTGTAAGGCAGTGGTCTTTAGCAGTTAAATGTCAATGTCATACATACTCTAATAAAACAACCTGCAGGATGGTTAATTTTGAACATATTACCTTCCTTGGATGTTGTTTTAACAGATGTCCTGTTAAGATAACAGAGAAATTAAATTAGTTTTCAACTCAAAGCATCTGGTTAACTTTGTAGGTAAATGCCTTTGAGCAGTAAATCTGACCAGGGTTTTCAGATAAATAGCTATCAGAATGTTTTAAGCAAATGACTTTATTTTTTCACTTCTATTACTTAGGGCACATTTGACATGCTTGATCATATATCTAACAGATGAAAATTGAAAATAGTGCTGGCAACCAGCAGTGTTAGGTTATTCAGGGGGTAGTTTCATGGGTAGATACTATTAAGCATGCTTATGGTTTTAGAAAATTTAGTTCTGCAGCAATTTTTAAACCTCAAGATCTTTACCAGCTGGAAGATAACTGATTATAAAATTTAATCTGTTTAATACTGTAGACATAGCATATGGTGGAATACATTTAGATAAAAGTGGAATTTTTCATCTTTTTAATGGTGAAGTAAATTGTGATAGGAAATCATTCAAAGTATAGAAAAATATGAAATATGACTGTATATATTTTGCTAATTGTAACAATTTTGTCTTTTTTATCCTGGGACATATTTTATGTTGAGTTTATGAATAAACATACATTTTTATGTTGGTTTATATGTGCTCACTTTCCCCATAATTTAATAGCTTTGCACTGAATACAGGAGCACATGAAAATAAGTAAGTGTAGTGACTGGTTAGATGATAATTCCATATGACAATTTCCGTATGTGTGTGTGCATTGTATAAATATCGCGTATGTGTTTACATATAGATTGAGTACCTCAGTTACACCGTTAAGATTGGTAAGCACACATTTTAGCATGTACCTTAAAGCTGCTTACATTATAGTTACATGGAGGCTTTCCTATGTATCTAAAGGCAGTGTCATGGGTATTTCTGCAAGTCTTTCGAATGTTACAGCCAAGACACTGCAGAAACATATCCAAATATATATTTATGAGATTATTTTTTAATATTTATTAATTATATTGCAGTACCATCTAGTGGCCCCATTTTGATATCAGGATGCCATTACACTATGAGCCCTAGACACACGTAATATAAGTAAACCTTATCCTAAATGGTGCATTGTCTTAGCATGTGATTCTGTGAGAATGAGAGGTGGAAACCAAAAAATAGTAAGCTGCTGTGAGAATCCAAAACAGTGTTATGTCTTTGGAATTCTTCATGAAGTCTGGATTTTCACAACTTTTTTGTCCTGTTTTCCACATATTTATCATCTCTGTGAGGACTGATAGTTGAGTGACACAAAGCCCTACTTTTGCAGCATTTCATGGTCCACTTCGGTAAAGAAAACACTTCTGTACGCTGTAGTGCACCATTGATAGCATTTCACCAGTTGTTCAAGGCACTGGCAGAAAAACTGTAGATTTTGCTTAAAATCAAAGATCAGAAGCTAAATTTATTTCTAGTCAGGCAGATGCTCAGAAGATCAGAGCTACAGAATGCACGTTTGCTATGACAGCTTGTCTGGGGGTTGTCTGTGCCTCTCATATACAGTACCTTTACTATGGCTATATGAATCAGCTACAGACAAGGGCTGAAGGGGATTTACCATACTTGGAAAGTAGGGGAGTCTGCCAGAGCAACCACTCATCTTTTGTCGAAGTATAAAGGCATACAAAAATATGCTCTGCTTTTTAATTTTCACTGTCTCATGGTGTCAGCCTTGTGTTTCTTTATTTATTCTTTTGGGGTACAGATGGAACACTTTAACATTGTCACTAGCAATTTTTTGTTCTGAATATGGATGCAATGGCGGGAATATACTTTCTCCATGTCTACTTTTCCTCTAAATATAAGTATATAACTGATCTTCTAATTAGAATCTATCAAATAAACTTCATCTTGTGAACCAGGGGTCTACCACAAATTTCAAGGCAGCACTAAACCCATACATTTTCTGAGGAGCTTTGGATTACTTGGAATTTCTGAAGAAAACCATTCTGATCCTTATGTCACTAAAAATTATGCCAGTGTTAATCCAGTAGGAAATAGAAATTCTGTATTGCCTTCAACATCTTTTTATGGATGAATAAGCATTTATTGAACCTGGGAAAGCAATGTGAGCTGTACGTACTCTCCTTTTTTGATCCTGTTTAATATTGAAACCCCATACTCCTTTCTCACCACTGCAATGGTAGCAACGGGCTCACAGGCCATGCACTGAAAATGGCTGTGGTGACTAATCACCTCTTACATTGGTTCATCACCTTATAACACTCTATATTTGCAGCTGCCCTTCTGCTGGAGGCTCCCACTCCCATGGTCCTGCAACTTGAACACTCATGATCTATCTCTGGGCTAAAATACACAGGTGTGTCTTAACGCACTTTGAGCAGCCACATAAAATATGTTCTTACACAGGCACAACTTTGCACTGAAGCAGGTGACTAGCTCCTAGAAAAGGCACTAATGGAAAGCTAGGGAGACAGTAATGTCTTTAAACTGTCACAAATATTTCAAAGTGAGTGTCTGCCCTAGTCACAGAGTCATGGTATGCTTTCTGCACTGCAGGAGAATTTACACTCACTAGATAAATTTCCTTAAACATTTAAACAGGTATTTCAAGAAGCATGTTGCCATGTAACTATTCAAGACAAAACAGAAAATTAGTTTTTCCTCCTGTAGAACTGCTACCTCAAAACTGTAGAATTATTTTAAATATTAGTAATTTTTTCATGTAATTGTCTTCCTTTCTCATTCCAATGAAAAGAATGTTTCCAAAACTGGTAGTGAAAGGCAGTGATCTGGTATATGGATATATCTGGTATGTGGATAAGCGAATTAACTAATGTCAATTTCAATAATAGCATAGGATTCGATTATGATTTTTCATTAATTGTCCATAATAAACAGAAAAAATATTCTCTCTCATTGATTTCAGTGCTGTCACACTGCAGTTGACAACACACTCACAGCTGGTTTTATTTTGTTGATTCCTTATGCTCAGATTGAAGCACTAGCTATGAAAAATACTTGATGTCAATGATTACCTTAGTGAATTTATCCCCAGAGGATAAGTTTACTCTAGTGTTGTTTTCAAAACTTGCTGCTGCTACTTCAATGATAGTAATTTTAAGGGGCATCCTATCTATTCAGGAGTGCTGTAGTATGGTGCCACATCTCACTTACCGGACTACTACAAATACCTGTTTGTGTAGAAATTGGATTCTGTGCTTCGAGGGTAGGATTTGATTGATTGAGTAACCTTATGAATTGAACTAAAGTGTGGTTTATTGTGGGTTTCATGCTAAAAGCCTCTTCTTCAGCAGGCCACAGTGAAACTCAGGCTATTTTTCTTCCACCCTACAACAGTTGGGTAATTCAGCAATAATGAGGTGATCAGTAATGTGCTGTGTCTAAGTATCTCACTGGTATCTTTAAACTGCCAATGAATGCTTTTATAGAAAAACTGCTGTTTGCAATGCTGAGGGAAAATAAGATCAGAGTGCTCGAATCTCCTTTATGGATAATTTGAGATATACCTCGCTACTCAAATGGAAAACTAAAATGGGTTAAGTTTGACAATCTTTTGACCATACCTTAAAAGTGAAGGGCTCTCCTTTCGTAGGGGAGCCTCATAGAAAGGGCCCTTCTGTGACTTCCAATCAGATGCACAAAGCAATTCCTCTCTTTCTCTCTTCTCTTGGCAATTTTATACTTGTCACTCCTCTCTTTTCCCCCCTCACCTTGTTAAAGCTGAACACTGTTTTTAATCTTGGCTTTGCTCACCTCTGGCACATTCCTTTGACGCTTAGCACATCCAAAGGTATTCTAGCTTAATTTGGCTAAAATGGCGAGGGGTGTTTTTATATGGGAGCACAGGGAAACACTGTGTTTGAGTGCATGTTCATTTAGGTATTTCTCTTTAATCACCATTTACAAAGTACACTAATTGTTGTTGTTCTTGACTGCCCATTGTAACCAAATGCACTTGATTCACTGTGTCCCACCAATGCTCTTAAATCACAAGACATTTGTCACACAGCTGCAATGATGGAGATTGATTTGCATTAAGTGGAGAAGTTAAGCAGTTGGAACATATTTATCTTAAAGTTTGACTTAAAGACATCTTTTTTTCCTCATTGGAATGCCAATATGAAGTTTATGAAGGTGTATTTGTTCTTTGATAGGCTGTGTATGACATCATAATATAAATTGTAACAAAAAGTTGTTAAATATATTGCTGGTATAAGCTAAATAATATACAGCGTAAAAACTGCTTGCACAAGTATTCATATAAGAATTATGTAAAAATTCGTACTGAGGGTTGTGCAAACGTTATCTGTGAATATTATCATCTACCCAATTGCTCTTAGTCCTAGATGTTCAAAGGGCCATGTAAGAAACATTGCCAAGTGCAATACTGAAAGAGATTCCTCCACTGGAAAAGCTCCTCCTTAAGCCTAGGGAACTAATCACTTGCTTTTACTGAAAAACAGACATATATATATATACATACATACATACATACATACATACATACATACATACATACATACATATTAGATCAGTGTTTTCCACTTTCTTTAAAGTATTTCAGTCACAAAACTAGTTCCAACTCAGCACAAGGATATACAACGTAGCGTAATTTGCATAGAATCAGAAATCTTTGGAGCTTCTAATTGTGCATTTCTCACGGTTGACAAACAATGATGGGGTTAAAAGCATGAGATGTTTCCTAAAACTACAACTGCTGGCTGTTTTGTTTGCCTTCCTGAATTCTGTGGTTTTAATTTTTAATAAAGGAAAAAGTCACAAGCTCAGACAGCTGTTTGGAAGAAGAGGCTATAGGAGAACTTAGTAACAACAGACTATGATACTATATAATTATTGTTTTTTCTCTTCATTAGCATATACAACCTGCTACAGGAATGAGAATATAATGATAATTGCCAGACTCTTGGGTTTTCACACTTGGAAATAGTGTAAAGTACAAATCTAAAGTAATAGGGATTCCTTCAAGAAATGTCTCTGTCTGCATAGTGAAAGCAGGAGCTTCTAGCAGACTGTGGAGACTTAATTTTGATGTTAAATTTCTGGCAAAACTTCTCCAGTAGATAATAGCGTTTATTCTCATTCTGGTCTCAAAATGAAGAGGAGCATTCATTCTGTAACTTATCATTAAAGGATGTTAGTCTGTGTCACAGCATGTAGCATTAATGATAGATTCTGCAGAGAAGAGTTGCTGCCATGTGAAAAGTCACTGAAGACTAAAGTTTATTGAAAAAGCTTACATGGAAAATTTCTTTGATTCCTGTACACATTCTGTTTAGCTTTAGGCAATATTTTCATTTTTTTCCCAAGCACAGTAATGTCTCTGTTAAAAAGAATTTATGAAAAATAATATCTTTTTTTTACACTGATATCACTGTGTGATGTATAAGACAGTACTCCTTTGTTTTCTTTCGTAAAGAATCATGGTTTCAAAGCTGGTAAGTGTCAAGTACCATCTCATAGAGGCAATGCAAAATACTAGAAGAGTACATGGCAAGCTAGTAATAAGTAGAGTGTTGTTTCACATGTAACTTAGATCTTTGGTAATCCTAAGACTAAGAATTATTTTCAAATAGTCAAGTAACCTTCTTTCTCAGCAGGACATGTCCTGGTGTACTGCTATCCTCCCACGCCCATACGACGTGCCCCTTTCCCATGTGTAATTCTTCAGTCTCTCTTACTCCTTCTTTTTACACTTCCCCTGTTTTCCTGGACACCTGCCTGATGCAGGTGGTGCTGGGCTGAAACCTTCTTTGGCGATCCCTGCTTCTCTGCCTAGACTGCCAACACAGGTCAGAGGAGATATCTGACTTCCAGACAGCTGAAGTTAAATGAGCTGAATCCAACCCTAAGTGCTTATCACCCACTGAATTCATGGTACTCAGGCACTAACAGGATACCTTCCTTTAACTCTGAGCTCCTAATATATTTAAAAATCTGGTGACATGGAGCCTAAATTGCATTTAAATAGGAATTTGAGTGTTTAGTCTGTTAGTAATTTCTGAAAATGAGGTTTAAGTCCTAACAAAAGAATCCTTATCTTTCCTTGAAAATCCTGCATTTATTGATTTGTCTTCAAGAAAAGGAGAAAGAATGGCGTTTTCATTTATAGGCATACTGAAAAACTGCTTCTTGTTTTCAATTGGAGCTACATAGTTTATTTTCTTCTCCTCTTTCATTGATTATAATTTTATTTCAGAGTAAGGCAGTGATGCTGCATGTGAAATAAATTAAAAACCTGCCTACCATGTCTATGAAACAATGGGAGTCGGTTTTGAAAACCTAATAAAAAACATCATACTGACATGCAAATGAATAATAAGCTTTCAGTTCAGAACATGGAATAGTTGAATTTCAAAAACTGAAATCCTTAAAAAGGCAAATGAAGTAAAGTGCATGCTTCAAAGCAAAGAGCAGTGTCAAGAATTTGTGGCTCTGTATTGATTGGTACTATAGAAGACACTTATAACTAGAAAAATGGAAAGACTGCATGAAAAATTCAAAGCAAAAGATCCAATACTGAGGAAGAGATATATATTCAGCCTACTGAAAAATTTAAGGCTAAATTTTTATTAATGGCTGTTTCTTTTCTATAGTATTTCCTTTGTGATGAGCTACATGGTACATGTTAGATCAGGTAAAATGGAGAAAGAGGCCACCTTTTGAATATGTAAGTCCTTGAGAGGATAAATATTTGATTTTACTTTTTTAGAATTAAATATCAAACTGCAGAAATGTGGAACTCCTGTATTTTTGTACAGGGAAAGCCACATGGAACTATGTTAGTATAAAGTCCTTTGAGATTTTTTACTTTATCATTAGTATGAAAAAAAAAATAAAAACAACAAACAGATAACCAAATGGCATATTAATGTGTTGTTGATGTGTTTAGAAAAAACACCTATGAGCCCAGAATGTCCTGTCTTTTTCTCCTCTATGAAGGCGATGTTAAATTGCTCAAAATAGAATTATAGAAACATGAAGATGGAAGACATCTGCTTATAATATTTGTAATATTTCTTGGACATAGAAATTTATAATGATATTTAACTGTTCTTTAACACTTGGTTAACTGAGCGATTTCTTATAAACTGATAAAATTAATTGTGTGTCATTACTAAGTAACCTGTTTTTGCATGCATGTAGTCCTTTCTAGTATCCAACCAAAATTATTTTACTGACTATCTTGGACTTCTCTTGAATAAGCAGGACAAACATTCCCTTTATTATACCATCTATATGCTAAAATATATTTATCATGCTGATTCTTCATTCTTCTTCCCTTCTGTTGACAAGGTGGATGTTTTTATTTCACATTTTCTTACTGCTCGTATTTCCTATGTCTTTTATTCTTATTGTAGTCCTCTGGATTCTTCCCATATACTCTGCAGTCTTTTTAGTATGAAGTATTAAAAAAAAAAGGCTATTTCAGTTAAGGCTTCACCGGCACCAAGTAAAGCTGACCTACAGGACCTTTAGTATTTTATTATAAAACTGCCATTAAGTGTTACTGAATGAGATTTTTCTGGGTTTTATGCTACAGAAAACCAGTGCTACAGGGTTGGTTTTCATTTCTGAGTCACTATTACAATCTCTTGCAGTTCTCTTTGCCATATTTTACTGCCTTGCCAAATGTTACTTACTCTCATTCTGTCTGATTTCTCCTGCCTACAGGAAGCACTTTGCTCTTTCCTTTATTTAATTCACCTTGTTGTTCTTCAGTTTGCTGAGATTATTTGGATTGCAGATCTGCCCTCTGCAGCATCTGCTATCCTTTTTCTGCACAGTATAAATAGAGTGTTAAATTCTATCACCCATATCATTAATGAAAATACTAATTGAGTTGAATATGGAGTAGACACCCACCTTCCTCTTCAAACCTTTTCTGTTTAACACCCAAACCCTGGTGAATACTTTTTTGTGAACAGTTTTTAAACCAGCCATGGAAGTTGTTCTGGTGATTTACGTTCACTATGCACTTTCTTTGTATATAAGGGACGTCACACAGCCCAGTGTCATAAGATGGAATAAATTATGTCCTATCTACTATTCTGCCTATCCAAAACCACCACAGCCAATTCGTCACAGAAGGACAGTGATTTTAGTATGAATTGCTCTTGAAAACTCGTATTTATTTTACTATTTCATAGGTGCACAGGGATTGATGGATTAATAATTTTGTTACAGAACCTCAGGATCAATTACCAATTCACTTTTCTAAAACTGTAAAAGCAATGGCTGTCTTTCTGATACTCTGCAGTTGCTCTATCGGCTTTTTTTTTTTTAATTAGTTCTGCTTTTTTTTTTCTTTTTTTTTTTTTTATTTATTCAGAAACTTCAGGTGAGATCATGTCCCTATTGAAGTCAATACATGGGGATTTTTCTCATTCCATTTTCTACAATGAGGCCAGGAGCTGACATAGACTCTTCAAGGGCTTCTCAAAGTGTCAAGTTTCATCCCTAAAAAGTATGCAGATGTCTTGAGAATTCTGCACATCAAAAACAATTTCATAATAGAAGATTTTAGTTTCATTGATATGGAAATCATTTTATGGAGCATGCATCATGAAAGCATTCAGTGTCTAAACTGACACCATGTAAGGCATGCATAGATAATTTCCATCCTCACCAAAATGGTGTTAATTTAGATTTAGTGAAAAAGATGTACTTTTCACAAAACACAGATAGACATATGAGTAATAGTATGAGTTCTGTTTTGGTTTTTTGCTTTCAGATTTCAATGCAATTGGAATATAAAAGATGTGCAAATCTTAGGGGATCTGAATATGTACATGAAGAAGTAAACATTTATTAATCTATTAAATATCATCTGCTCACCAAATAAGCCAGTTATTTAACTGTGGAACAGGATGACTTTGTAGTTCAAATCACTTTACTGAACCTTTGGAGATTTAAGTCCACTTTTCAGCTCTGACTCAGATTTCTTGCAAATCACAGCTTTTACCTCAGCTTTTGCTGTCAGTTCTTGCTACTGTAAAACAAAGATGCTTGCAGCTGCCTGCATGAAAAGGACATCACCATAGTGAGGTTAAATTAGTATTCCTCAAGTGCCTTAAAGTATTAGTGGAGACACCCCACTCTGCTGCTTCACCATGTCTAATCCTGTTCACACTGTGGAATTACTTGAAGGCTTGATCACAGAAACAGGTCCCATTAAGTTTTCTCATGTATGAATTTTTCCCTTCCTCAGTACATCTTCAGCCTTCTGCTAATGAAACAACTAGCCAACAATATAGTTAATATTTCTAGTGCTAATGTTTGGATGACTTTGATTATCATACTTGTATAGTTAAATTATTTATTGAACTTTATGGGGAAAAATCTTTTTTTTAGAAACTGTTCACCAAATTACTAACAATACAGTCCAAAATATTTTTGTTTTTACTGATTTGATTATTATAATTGGATTAGATGAGTCTATTTGGCATATTGGGTTTACAAGCATGACAGCCAATGAAACAACATTGGCAGTAAATATGTGGCAGGGTCCTTGTAATGGTCTTTAATCCTTTGCCTGGGAAACTTTTGCCTGGGCAAAAGTTTGGGGTGATCAGATCTGGAAAACAGACTCAGAGAACAGACCAGCATTTCAGTCTGTTTTGTATTAAACACATGCAGATAAAACAACACCTTTTTTTCTTGTTACACTTGTGTTTGATGTTATAGAAGTGATATGAACAATATTTTTCTGGAAACAGTATACTTATCCACTTAAGTAATGATAAAAACTGGTTCACAATGCAGTCTGCTGGGTTAAATGAATCTTTATATCTATGTTTCATTTCTTTTTTTTTGTGGCACAGAGAAAATGGGAAAAAAAGAGAATGATAAACTGAACAAGATTCTTTTAGAATTTCAGTGACAATTGCATAAAGGTATTCAATTACATTTACTTTAGGGATTATGCAAGCTAAACATTTTTACAATATTCTAGGTTCCTAAAACAAATGTCTGTCTTAAATCATGACAATCAACAGCAATCAATTTGAATTAATACTGATTCACAGAAAGTTTCTGTTTGTCATTTTTTAAGGTGTCATATTTTCCTATGGAAAAGGTGATTTTCCCTGATAAATACTATGGAAGATCACTTTGAGTAAAGAAAGTTTAGCAGTCATTTCTATGGCATGAAGTAAAGTACAGCTGACTTTTTTTTATAAGAATCTCAGGGGAAAAAGGTCTGATTTATATTTAGGCATAACTTTGTATTTTGAAGTATTGGAAATAAATTTGTAAAAAACAGATACAGAAATCACATCATCTATAGCTGAACCATAGCAGTAACTGAAGGCAGAGGTATGAACAATCATTTTTAGATTAAAGAAAAAGAGGGGTATCATCAGAAAAAGAATTTAAATATGCAGAATATGATTAAATCCTTCTGGTCATCTACCTTAATACAGAGGCCAATGCCTCTCTAAAAAAATATGATGGGACCTTTAGCAATCACAAACACTTAAGCAGTAGACAATTCATCAGAACCACCAGTAAAGGGAAATCTATAAGAAAATTGATTATTTTTCAGCTCAGTGTGGCCTCCACCTACAGCTACTCCTCCAGGAGACCTGAGGGTTTTCTGTGGGAAAGAACACATAGAGAGTAATGTCATTTCAGCCATGCAAATGTTATCAGATAGAAAGGCGGGGATTTTGCTGTAATGTTCTCCAAATAAAATTCTGTTTATTTACCTTTTTACTTATTTTTTAAATTAAAATATTATTTGATAGTCAAGAAGCAGATAGGATACATAAAACAGGAAACAAAGAGAGAATTTCCACAAGGGAAGAACTGGCAAATGTATCCTAGCAAGATTTGTGCTAACCTTTTCTCCAGCAGAATATTCAGCACTGGTTAAGCAAAAATTATGAATAAAATAAGGTGACAGAAATACTTGAGTATATCAGGAACTTCAGGCTTGTCAAAGTTAAGAGTTTGATAGAATTGCAGAACAATCTCACAGTCCTTGTACTTTGCAAATTTGCTGATAGGACAAGTTGGCCCTGATGATAAATACCTCTAAATTGCCTGTTACCACTTATGAAGCAGATCTTTCATGTGGCTAGTTCTTTGAAATCATCAATTCAACACTGAAAAAACAGTGTTAAAACTTGCTAGGAAAGGAATGAAGCGCAAGGCAAATAATGTCATATTACTTATAAACATACATATAAACCACAGCAAACTCCAGTATTACCTAATGCTATCAGTTCTGTTCATTTGCAACAGAAATAATGTATGAAATTAAGAAGGAATGGGGATGCTAGATTGGTTTCATGATGGATGAATAACTGTCACAACTTCTTGGAGTAAGGAGTATTTTTCTGGTGTATCTTTTTTACACTTACAGTGTCAGGGCTAGAGTTTCAGCTTAGGCTACGGTTCCCATGTGTTTTGATTTTCAGGAAATAGGATGTGTTTTGATTTGTTGCTTGTAAATATTTTTCTCTTAAAATAGCAATTTAGAAAATCCATCATAAAAAACTAAGAGATAAAGACAACTGGACCAAATTATTTAGGAATTTTCTAGTAATTGGATTTTTGTTTGTACCTGATGAATCACACTGACTGCCTATCCTCCCTCTCCTCTTCTGCTCCAGTAAAGCAGAGAGGAAGACAGTGGTGATAATCCTTCTGGACTGAAATATTTTACACTTGTTTGGTAGGTGATAAATGCTTCATTCCAAGGGGATTAGCACAGTGAAGCTTCGCTAAAGGAGTCAGCATTTCTGCATGCACGCTAAAGAATTCAGAGCCTTGGTGAATCAACACTAATAATACTTTTTCTGTAGGAACAGATAGTACAGGAGCAACAACCACACGAAGTTAATTTTTTTTTTTTAATTTTATTTTTCTCCTGCAGCTAGTCTGTTGTGAACTTGTTTAATTGTTGTGGGGATTTTTCTTTCACTAGTTCACACTAATCTTTTCAGTTAAATCTTAACAGAGTTAGTAACAAGTACTGCTTTTTCTCAGGAAAGGAAGGCAATTTTAGGCAACTTAATGTTTTAATCCAGATGAATCATTTGTAACAATCAGCATTACAGCCACCATAAAATGTTAATAAATGTATATCTTAATAAATGCAAATGGTATAATATTCCAAGTGAAACATATCTACTTTTTGTGGATTCCTATGATTTCTTTAAACATTACAGTTACATTAAAACCTGTCATTGAAAGAACATCCTTAATTTTCAAGAAAGGCAACTGTAAAAGCATTCTGCATTTCTTACCCAAATCTATGCACATTCAAAAATACTGTTGAGAGCTTTCAGATTTTTTCTTACCTTAATGAAAATAATGTAGTAAGTACTGCATGCATAAAACAAGAAACTGATTTGATGATTATAAGCTGTTTAAACTCCCTTCTTCCAGATATGTCAAATTTATGCTTAAAAAATTCTGTTGCTTGGAATTTCTTCAGTCTACATAGAATAACAAGACAAATAACCTATCCTAACGTTGAATCCAAACAATAGGAGACTTAAAGGATGATATTAAAAGAGTAAAGTGAAATTGTTTTCTGATTTCTTGATTGTTAAGCACAGAATGTAATCAAAATTCTTATGAACAATGTTAATTTATGGACTTGTATATTTTACTTTGTTTTTCCTGTTCTGTCATGTAGTATCCATAGTTATGTCCTAATGCACAATCAGAAGGCTGCAGTGGAACATCTGGAAAAAAAGGAACCCATTAACCCATCTAATGCTAGATATTTCTACTACCAGATGGTATCACATGGACGATTTTAAATTGTGAGCTTTATGCTAGAGCTGAGTGCTCCATCTGTGACAGATTAGCTCCCCAAGTTGGAAATACTGCTTTCAGTCCATTTCCCTACTGGAGACTGAGTGCATTGCCTTTAAAAAAGCTGTGTTTTGAGCACAATTACGTTTACTTTGGAGAACCATTGTAAGATATTGTCCAGTGAATTGATGCCAACAGATTGAGCCATGCTTGTCTCACTTGAAGATGGCTTGTCATGGTAGTTTTTATACTACCAAGGTTTTTATACTACCAAAAGTTATTGCCATTCATGGTCTCAGTACTGAAAGTGTTAGGGGAAGGGAGGATTTGCACAATTGTATTTTATTTCCCTTCCTTTTAAAATGTGGTTTATGCAGCTCTGCCTTCAACAACATAGGATTGCAGGCTAAGGAAATGGAGCCACCTTGCTGATATGTGATGTAGTAGAGAAGATGAAGGAATGATAGGCCAGAGTGATAGAGAGCATCAGTTTGGATGTGAAATGCTTGCTGGGAGTCTTGATATATTTTCCCTTCAATACTGAGATACCTTCCCTTTTGCAGGTTTTGTCTCTAATGACTTTTGCAGTTCCTTTTCCAGGTTTTGTCTCTAATGAATTACAGTGTGCAAAGTACTCAGACTATATATACACTGCAGGCTGGTTTAGGGGGAATCTCAATTTATTTTCATGATTTCATGGAAATGTTAAAAAAAAACCCCAAAACTAATGGAGGTAGAATTCTGAAAGCATTGAATTAGGAGTCTTTTCTGTCTTCAGTACCTTGACATTAATTGCACAGCTTAAAGGATAGGCCATGCATTTGAAATAAGTACTAAGCGAAGAGAAGAAAATCCTAACAAGTCACAGTACTGTATTTTTCTGAAGAACATGTCATTTTTACTATTTGAAAAAAAGTACCAGTGCTGACTAATTAGATCTTGAATTTAATGGTAAAATATTGTAATTTTTTTTAAGCCATCATATATAAAAAGCCATCAAAAACTGCATTTGCAGTGCTTGGCTTATAATAGGTCATTTCACGGCTTTTTTTAGGCTTTCCAATATGCAATGCATTTATGATGGCAGAAGATAAAACCATGCCTCCTCTGCTGATTTAGACTATAACATTTAAATGCTGCAGTAACTGGAAAAACTGTCTGCTTCTTAGTGGTAATTGTTAGTAATTTGTTGGACTGCTAAAAATCTTTTCGACATATGCAAAATAGAAGAATAACATTATTGTACACTAATGGTGCAACACTAAAAATATCTAAATATTGTCAGAGAACTGAATTGGTGATTAACACCAAAATTTTTCTTTTTCATGGAATGTAAGGTTTTAGCACTTTAGACATAAATAACACTTGTGGCAATAAAAATGCACAGTACTGGAAAGTCCACTGAATACATTTTCATGTCGATGAAATGTTATATGAATTTTTACTTTTAGATTTCTGCTTCTAAAATTGAAATAATTTTTTTTGACATAGGATGGTATCTCACAGCCAAAAGTGGAACTTAATCATCAGCCTCAAGAGCGGGGAAAATGTCTAGTGGAATTAGTCAATGTCTTCTTAAACAAGTCATGTAATAAGAAGTTTACGTGTTTCATCTCTTTGCTTCAGACACATTTCTAAGTAGTTCAAATAATGGATATAGGATTATGGATATGGGTTGTTTGTGTGAGAATGATGAGGGTTGTGCATGGGGTGACTTGAGTGGTTCATGTACTAGCACAAGGAGAATGTAGGGGGCAGGCTCAAGAGAATAAAAACTGGTGTATAAAATATTCTATGTAGAAAAATGAAACTACAAATAATATTTTTCTTCAACAGGTCTGATATTTTGGGGTATTCCTGTTTTATTGACAAAATTGGTGTATGTTCTTTTGTTGTTGCCTCATTACACTGTTGGTACATATAGATGAACAGGTAGAGGGGGGCTTATGTATTTTTCTTGTCTAATCATTGGCATTATTTAGTGAATTATACTTTTAAAATTCTATGAACATTATTAGACACCAGTCTGGAGACACATTTACTGACAGTTGGGAGCTCTGAAGCACATAAATTACCTCAACAAATCTGCCTGGGTAGTGGCATGATAAAAGAAGGCAGTGTTTCTCATCAGATTCTGTACTGAATTTTGTGTTCCTTTATTCTTTTATATAGAAAACATTTTAAAAAATGAAAATTGGAGCCATGTATTTAGTCTTTTGTAATTCTAGAATCACATCTTGGGACTTTTTGTAGATACGTACAGATCTGTTGTAGCACATCTTTTTTGTTGAAATATATTAGTGTTCTCTTTTTACCTTGAGGACCATAGAACAATGAAGTTTTTGTCAGAATATGAGGTAAAGTTTTTGCGTCTGAGGACAAAAATTGTGATTATTAAGAAAGTTCATTAAAAACCACTTTTTTCTTCTTATGCTTTTCAAAGGTTGAAGATGTAAATTTAAATTGAGAATATTCTCAGTAATTATAATGTAATAAGTGTAACAATACTGCAAGCAGTCACCTGCTTTTGAAAATTTTAATATGTGAAAGGAAAGGAAGTTAATGGAAAAAGGGAGTTGAAAAGTATTACAAGAGATCTTGGATGCTGCACAATAAGAGCTATAAAATTATTTTAAATGAGAGGGAAATAGATTTTTATTGTTACTGTAAAGATAATATATTCAAGTAACCCAGTTTAAAAATAGTGTGACTTGTCTTAACAAAAATATTATATTTATGGATTTGTGGTGCTTTTTAATGGGAAAATCTTTTCATTTGGCCCTGCTTTGCATCATCAGATATATTGTCTGTCAGAAAAAGCCATTCAAATGGTATCTCCTAATGAGGAAGAAAATAGACCCATATTTTGTGGAGAAATAGTAAGAGGGTCAAAGGTATTTCTTGAAATGTTAAGGCAATTTTGCTTTTACACTTGCTATGTACTCTTCTGTTTAAAATTACATACTTGTAAGCAGACATGTAAGTAATCTGTTTTAAGACTGTGAGAGCCTGTTATGATCCTCTAGTTTGATCTTTTGAATAACACAGTCCTTTCAATTTCACTGAATAATTTTTCACATTCTGATGGAGCTTCTCTTATCTTATAGAAAGAAACTCATTGTAGCCTAAAAAGATTTAAAGTGATGGAAAATCCACTGTTCTCTGTTTTACTGACTAGGTATCTCTGGGGTTAAAACAGTGCTCCTATCTCATCTGAATTTATTTAGCTTCTACTTTCATACTGTGCATCTTGTTATACCTTTGTCTGCTAAACTCAGTGTCTTGTCAGAAATTTTCTGTTCATATTTATAGTCTTCCTCCTTGTACCACTTGTCCTGTATCATCTTTACCAAATTTCAGCTATAAAATTACTGCTTTTAAACGACTAAGCTAAATTATATAGATTAAAATATTTAAATTTCTCACGGTAATTCAGACTTCCCAGATCCAGAATAACTTTTTAAGCTCTTCACAGAACTCTTTTTGCTTTTTTCCTATTTCCATTCAAAAGTGAGACATAAGAGCTGTTTCCCCATAACAGTCGCAGCAATTTAAAGAACAGGGTAAATAAAAATTCCAGTTCAAACATACACATCCTACATACATGTTCAGGGATTTCCATTTTCTTCTTCATTATTTGATTCTGGGAATTCTAGTTCATTAATCTCAAAGTCTTTCCTGAGAATGATTTTCCTTCTCTCTGTATTGGAGAAAAATGGGTGGACTGTTAGATGGATAAGAAAATGGTTGGATGGTTGCATCCAGAGGGTAGTAATCAATGGCTTAGATTCCTAATGGACATCACTGACAAGTGGTGTCCCTCAGGGACCTATACTGGGATCAGTGCTAATTAATATCTTTATCAAGGACATAGATGAAGGGATTGAGTGCACCCTCAACAAATTTGCAGGTGACACCAGCAGAGCAGTGTTGTTGACACTCCTGAAGGACAGGATGCCATCCATAGGGACCTGGACACTCTCAAGAAGTGGGTCCATGGGAATCTCATAGTTTAACAAGACCAAGTGCAAGGTGATGCACCTGGGTTGAGGCAACCCTGGGTATCAACACAGGCTGGGGGATGAACAGATGGAGAGTGGCCCTGCTGAGAGGGACTTGGGGGTGCTGATGGATGAGAAGCTGGACATGACCCAGCAATGTGTGCTCACAGCCCAGAAAAACAGTGGTGTCCTGGGCTGCATCCAAAGCAGTGTGGCCAGCAGGATTAAGGAGGGGTTTCTACCCCACTGCTCTGGTGAGACCCCACCTGCAGTGCTACATCCAGCTCTGGGGTCCCTAGCACAGGAAAGACATGGACCTGTTGGAGCGAGTCCACAGGAGGGACACAAAGTTGATTAGAGGGATGGAGCACCTCTCCTGTGAGGAAAAGCTGAGAGAATTGAGTTTGTTCAGCCTGGAAAAGAGATGACTTTGGGATGACCATATAGCAGCCATCCATCCTTCCTGAAGGGAGCCTACAAGAAAGATGGGATAGACCATTTACAAGAGCATGTAGTGACAGGAAAACGGGGAATGGTTTCAAACTGAGAGAGCACAGGTTAAATTCAATTTTAGGAGGAAATTCTTTTCTGTGAGGGTGATGAGACACTGGAGCATGCTGCCCAGAGAGGCTGTGGATGCCTCATCCTTGGAAGTGTTCAAGGTCAGGGTGGATGGAATTCTAAGCAATCTGTGGAAGCAGTCTAGTAGAAGGTGTCACTGCCCATGGGAGAGGTACTGGAACTGGGTGATCTTTAAGGTCCCTTCCAACTCCAGCCATTCCATGATTTATGATTCTATGATTCCAAAATTCAGGCATCCATCAGAAAATCTGTGATGTGTGTTCCTTCTTCCTCATTCTAAGATATTAAAATGTATCATTTTGAAAAGCTGCTTTACTCTGTAATGCAGGTATATGTGTAACAATATCTACTCCTCATGAGTATTCATCATTCCACCATTTTTTGTATCAAGTGCAAATTTTTGCTAACATGAATGTGCAAATTCTGTGATAATGAATATTATATATATCAATATCTTTGCACAAGCCCACTAAAAATTTCTTTTTGCATAATGGTTCCCAATTAACAGCTGTTTTCTGAGATTAGCCAGTGAACAAGTTTTTCAAAGGATTATTATGTGCTACAGGGAATTTTGCGTAGTGCTAATTTTTAATCTGAATGTTGTGCAGACAACTGCCCTTACAGAAGTCATATTATGTCAACACACTTTCCTCTATGAACTGAACTTATCGCCTCATCAAAAGTTCTGATGAGATCTGTTTTCCATAAAACTGTGCTGATTGGCACTAATTATGCCACCATCCTTTATTTCTTTAGTACTTTTATGTTGCATTAGCTTTTCTGTGTCTTTGCCGAGAACGTTCATCTAAGCAGACTATAATTATTTGGGTCATCTCATCTACCCTTTACAAAACATGCTACAACAGACAATTATAGCTTTTTCCTTTCCATTATGTTTTACAAATATAGCCTAAGATCTCCATACAGAATGAAAAATACAGTTTTGTGTAGTGTGTCCTTGAAATGGACTCGGATTGCAGGCCGTGGAACAGCCTGTCTGACACAGGGCAGAATACCTGCAATATATATGCAAAGGCTGAATATCACTCACTTTTCTCATGACGGAGTGCATACTGATGATGTTACTGGAAAGGTTACAACCTACTTAAACTCTTCTCTGCTCCATTAAGTTGTTCCATATCTCAGATAATCTCTTTCAGTGGTATGTTTCCAAAGCCTTTGTCATAGTTCAGTATCACTGTCTTGTCTGTTATGGCAGGACATCACAGAATGCATGTCCCAGAGACACCATGAAGATGGATCAGGATCACTACACAGCATGTGTTGCTTTCAATGACGATGGTTCAGACAGACTTATTTGTATTTAGAAAATAGAATATTTATCAATTATAGCTCTGTAGTTCTCAGTATCATGGTATTTTTGTAGTTATAATCTGAGGGCCAGATGCTCAACCAGGCTAAAGCAGTGTCAACAAGCAATGCTCTTTTAAATGCTGTGATGTCACTATGATTTCTACAGCAGCTGAGCTGCAGACATCTTTATTCTGAAATGGCATTAACACAATATGTTGCTTTTACTTTTGTAGAATAGGTACAAGAGTTGCATGGTATTACCAAAAACCTTTCTGATGTCTTTAAGTATTTATTATGCATTTGGACTATTTCCAGGTTTTTTCAGATTAATACATTAAAAGGTTCCCTGTGAAGTCATACCAAAGAATAAAACCCAGAGAACTAGCATAATCAGAAAAAGAACACTTTGGAAAAAAAGTCTAATGTTTTCCAGCCTGCTCTTGCCCTTTCAGAGGTGCACTTTTAGGAAAAAAAGCTTAATTTTTCCACTTTACAAACCCAGTCTTCTATTGTGCAATAAATGAGGTTGGCATATACAAAGAACGTAGCTATGATTTGTAGTGTTATTTTACTAGCTAATCAGACACACATTTTGTTGCCATTTTGATCTTGGAAAATAATTGGAGGACTGAGTGTTTTTGAAATGTGCCAGCAAAAAATAGTATGTTGGAAGTCCTTTCATTTTGAAGTGGCACTGCAATCCATCAAGCATCAGCAAAACTCTAGGGGTATTGAAAATACTGTACAATAACCCTGGTTGCTGTGTGGAAGAAAAAAAGTGTAAACAAAATCTATTTGATTATACATATTTATAAAAAAGTGTATTAAAATGTATAAGAAGCATAAATAAATTTTGAAGAAAGTAAAATATGATCACATGCTATGCCACAGTTGAGGATTCATAGCAGATGTCACCTTGAGCAGCTGATAAAAAATGTTCATGCACGTGTACATGTACCAAGCCTAATCAAGATATTTTTGTAGACAAAAATACTGCCAATTAAAACCTTTCTTTGGAGTTATATGAAATAATAGGGAATAGCTTATATTTTCTTATGTAGTTCACATTGCACTGCAAGGAGTTTATGAAACATTTCTGATCCAGAATTCTCTGAAGGAGATTTTGTCTTAGGAAGTTTCTAATGCCTATTGCTATTAGGAATCAAACAGATTACTTTCTTTGGATGTTGATGTAAGATTGCTTCCAAGAAGCAAAACAAAAAAAATGAAAAAACTTCCCACTTATTCTGGAGGCAATATATTTGGGTTTGATTCCGTGACCTGGGAAAGGCTCAGATATTGTGCTTTCAAAAATGGTACTGCAGTTGGTTTGCAAATTCCTCAAAATAGGTTTGAGGTCTTTTTTTTTAAAGTGATTTCACTAAATATTAATTTAGTATTTTTTCTACTTGTCTGTCATATTTTTTGTATGAATATAATTGTCTGGTCTTGAACAGCATTGACTTATGTGTGACTTATCTGTGAGCTGTAAAGAACGTAGGTATTATCTGTGTATTATATTAGTATCTGTGAAAAGTATATGTGTTATTTGTGATCTGGGCCAAAGTAACTTGAAGATTAATTGAGACTGATAAATTTGAAGCATAATGACTCTCCTTCCAAGGTATTAAAATTTGTGGTTAAAGAATCCTGCTCAGTTTCCTGAATCTGAGACACAAATTTTCTTTACCCTATTCATTATAAAACATCATAACACATGTGATGGAGAAATTCCATTTCTAAATTATAAAATGCCTAAAAGTCCTTGAATTTCACCTTTTTTAAAGTGTATTTTACTGGTCAGTCTTTAAAGAAGTTCTAATTAACTCCCACCTTTAGCTGAGACCTACTTGCAGTTACTCTGTTTATAGGTTATGTTTGCCTACTTCCATCTAGAATTAGTCTGTATTTAGTAGTGCTTATTTGTGGACAGAGGCTGTTGAAAATCCCTAGTAGTAGACCTCAGTGTGGTGTCTGACTTCCTGTAAGTGTGCTTTGCATTTCAATGGACAGTTTCATGTTTTGAAGACAACTATTTAACCTGGAAAGGCAAACACAGTCTCATCCTGGATTCATCACCTGAAACTCTACCTCTCCGTTCTCCATGGAAACTGCATGCCACAAAAACCTGCTTTTATATCAGTACTATTAACATATTATCTTTTAATTATGATCTTACGAAGATGATAGAGATTTGACTGCAAATAGTGTCAAAGAACCATGTGCTCATATGGTGATGAGGTGATACATTAATTTTGGGAGGCTTTTGGGTTTTTTTAACCTTAGTTTTACTCAGCTTTCTTTTACTATTTTTTCATTCGATTGTGCTGCAAACTTTGGGGGTTATTTTCCTGGTGTTTGCTAGGATAGAGCTAATTTTCTTCTTAACAGCTGGCACAGTCTGTAGTTTGGATTTAACATGAGAATAATGTTAATAACATGCTGGCACTGTGGTTGTTGCTGTGTAGCCCTTACTCTAAATTGAGGACTTTTCTGTTTGCTGGTGAATAGCCAGGGCAGCTGACCCAGACTGTCCAAAGAGTTATTCTACACCATGGAATGTTGTTTCCAGGATATAAAATGAAGGTAGGGCAGGTAGGACTATCGTGGCTTAACCCCAGCAGGCAGCTAAGTACCATGCAGCCGCTTACTCACTCTCCCCAGCAGAATGAGGAGGAGAATCAGATAAAAGGTAAAATTCATTTGTTGAGGTAAATACAATTTAATAATTGAAAAAAAAAAGTGTTACTACCATTACTCCTACTACTAATGATAATAATAATAGTAATAATAATAATGAAAATGAGAGAGGGAGAGAGCAATAAACGCCCCAAAACACAAGTGATGCACAACGCAATTTCTCACCACCCACTGACCAATGCCCAGCCCAACCCCAAGCAATCAGCTCCTCCCAGCCAACTTCCCCCAACACAACAGAAAATTCACCATGGGTGAAGTATTGTATGTCAATGCAGAAAAGAGACAGAAGACTCTTGTATATTTTCCATTCTTTTCTGTAAGACTAGTTTCTCTCAAGCAGACTAGTTTTTCTTAAGTCTCATTTATTTTCATTAGTGGTGGTTGGAAAAACTGATAAAAAGCTTCATTAGCAAAACTAATGGTATAAAAATTGCCCACAAAAATTAAAAAGAAGGCCTATAAGTGGACTAATTTCCATAAAATATAAAGGTGCTCATATATTTTTAAATAATTAGCCCAGTTTTTATAGTTATAGTTTTGGAAGAGCAAAAAGATTTGTATGTTTGCTTTTTTATTGATAAAAATTAGGAGTACTTTTCCTCCCTATTTTCCTTTCTGTAGAAATCCAGTGTTTAGAAAGTATTTTAGAGATTTGACAGCATTATGACATAATAGATGTGGAGGAATTGAAACCTAATTAGTTAATATAACATGTTTTTTCCTTATTCAGATTTCAGTGATATCTGCTTAACAATTTCAGAGGAAAGGTGAAGATTAATCATGTCCCTTGGCTTCATATCTAAGGATAGGAAAACATATCAGAGAGTTTTGAGGGAATAGGAGAGTAAAAACATTATGAAATTTTAAAAAAAGGACATTGCAAATGGTTGAGGAAAATGGTAGATGAACAGGCAGTTTTTTAACTGATACAAATTTAAGGATTTTTTTCCTTTTATTCCTTCCCACATTTTATTATTTGGGATCAGTTTCTAGCTGTTGGAATGTGGTTTATCATATTTCACTATATTTTTGTGTCATAGATTCACAATTATTTTCACTTTTGGGAAGTAAAAAGAGGAAGTGCAAGGAAAGCAGGAGAAACACCCTCTGCTCATTTTCAGTGAGAGGTCTTTATTCTGGAGCTCATCTGGGATTCGGTTTCAGAAGACAATTTACAGGGATGGATGGAGACCTGTTACTTTTACTGAGTCTTGTGTAGAATTGAGAGGACTTCAGCTGCCTTTAATTTTTTATGTTCACTGGAAAGCAGGGGCAAAGAGAAAGGACAGTCGTGTCAGGGCAAGACTCATCTTTTACAGGGTGTCTTCCTATTTTTCAGCTTTTGAGATGTAATTGCTCAAATATGAAATTCCATGATGCATATCCAACTTAATGAATTGAAAATGTTACAGTTCCAAATACTTGTGGAACCAAGGAAAGTGTAATTTTTTTCTCTGCCTTTTTTTCTTTGATTTTAATAAGATGACAAACATTAATTTTTATTTTTATTTCTTATTCTGAGAGACAAGATTACTGCTATTTTTAACAAACAGGAAAAAATGGAAGGTTTAGAATGAGCTTCTTGAGGAACAGTCACAAACCTCAGCAACTCTTTCTACAGTGGTATTTCTCACTTTGTTCTTTCTTAATATAAATACAGAGCAACATCTATTTTGAGGAAGTGCACATATAACAATAATTTTCAATTATAACAGCAATAATACTGCCAAAAAATGATACTCCACTGCACATTTATCTCTCATTTCTCTCTGCCTTAGGTCAAGGTGATTTGAGAAACACATGGGGTAGCTGTTAGTTGCATGGCTTAGAGTATACTCAGCGTAAGAATCAAAAACTATGGAAAGACTAAAATTATGTTTAATTTGCTTCCCCTGAACAATTTTTTCTATAATACATGCATGTAATTTTCCCTCAAGAAAGTGAAATCCAGAGAAGTGGTGGACTTATGAGGCTAATGACAATTCATGTCTTAAATACCTGTGTTTTCTATGGGTCACTTTCTCATACAGAAAATATATACTCTTCGTTTTCGGTCTGTCCTTGAGAGTTGTGCTCACTGTGCTGCTATCAAGTAAATGGTCTACTAAATGTTAAATCCAGGATACATTATAACCCACAATTACATTCAAAATTTTCAATTCCATGTAGGTTTGTGTAGATCTCCAGAAAAAAAAAGACGGCCAACCCTACCGTATTGCAATTCATGTTATTGAATTATGAAGACTAGTATTCAGACATTTGGAAAGGGAAGCTGTTATTTATTGTCCTTTTGTGAAGGTAATGCTACACAGAATGTAATTAAATGGTTATACAAAACTTTTACATCAGAACCATTGTTACATAAGTGCACAAAGTGCACTTTGCTGTCTAAAACAGAACCATGTTATTTCTGTTTGTGACATAACTTATTTGTTACACAATTTGCACTGGAAATGCATTCAATAAGCATTTGCATATTACACATGTGACATTGGAACGGGCTGACCAAGGCGGGTGGTAGAGTCACCATTCTCAGAAGTTTCCCAAGAAATGACCGGGCCTGGTGTTGTGGTTTGGTTGGCATGGGGGTGCTGTCTGTCAAAGGTTGGACTCGATGATCTTGGAGATCTTTTCCAGCCTAACTGATTCTGTGGTTTTCCAGTCTCTGCAGAGAGTAATAGCAATGTCCTCTTGAAGGCTGCCTTTATAAACACAAAAATTTTCTTGTCATATAGAAATATGAATATTTCTTTTCTTATCAAAGGGCAGAATAGTCAGCCCTTTGATAAGAAGAGTGTGTATAGTGCTTAGCCATAATAAGGACACCTTTTTTTCCCCTGATAAACTTTTATTTGCAAGCAATATAGTAACTATTAATTAAAGCTCATTGTATATCAGAAACTGATGTACACAAAGGTACCCACTGAAACATCACGTGCATAGATTAAAAATAGTTACGCAAACTGCATCCTGATAAGGCAGTCCAGTTTTCTTTGCAAATGGTTTGCCACAGGCACAGTTTTAACAGAACAGGAAGACAAATCAAGCATTTCAGCTCCGTGGCTACTCCTTGATCTGATGGGAACTGTTCCTTTTATCTAAATTACTTATTTTAAGGGTGCCTATAATCCAATTACACTACATCTAAAAACTCTGGCCTATCTTTCTAGGAAGAGTGCCAACAGTAGCAACTAGGAACTAATGCCAACAATAGTCCAGAGTAGTTTTCATTAATTGTCCTCAGATATTTCATGGAAGTTTGTGTGTTAATGTTGTTCACTCAGTGCTCTGAAACAGACTTTGCAATGGCATGTACCAAATCCTCCTAGCCAGTTTAGCAGTTTACTGCACAAGCAAATCTTTGGTTTATATCCAAAAATGTTATTCTGTCTGCTCATATTGCAAGAAATACCCTAGATATTTTCTAACTGCAAGTCTTGTCTGCACTGATTGTGTCTCCCCTGGAAACTGGCACACTGACTTACCAAATGGTTTCTCAATATTATGCTGAGACAGTGGTCTGCTACTGAACAGAAGAAAGAGTGCCAAATATTGAATCATCAGTGCTACTTTCCTTAGCACCTGGGATTTTCTTTGGAACGTTGTCAACCAATTATTATGCAGGCCAGAATCTGCTTACCTTATGAGATCTGATGAGATCACAACCTGAAGAGACACAGATGGTGAGGCATTCCCATCATTACCAGCACCCACAAGCAAATGAACTACATTTTGTTTAGATCTTTTGTTCCAAGAAAACTTAATATTTGATGGATATAATTAGGTTAAGTAAGTCCAAATCCAGGACTAGAAATGGAACTATATTTGCAGTGCATAGACAATATATCTCAGTTATGGACACATGACAGTTCTAATATCTGAAATTTGTGTACACAGAAGAGGGATGTATAAGAACAGTGTAACTTATTATTTGGTTGGTTATTGATTATAGGGAAAAAAAAGATCAAACCAACTAAAGGAAAAATAAAACTCCGCAGTCCTACCAAATGAAAATAAAAAACCAAAACAACTTTGTTTGTGGGAGAATTTCCATACCTTTTGGAGAATATGGAAAGAAAAGCAGACATATATATATATATGCAAATCTATACATATAAAATATATTAAATCAAAGGCTGAAAACATGAGAGAGTAATGGGAGTGATACAGGTCTCAATATCAGAAAAAAACCCCCTTAAATCTCCCGTCCGAGACAACTGAACTAACAGTGAAGCCCACAGGAGTGATTCCATTCAGAAGAAAAAGGAGATAAGAATAGATACACCCTAGGATAATATGGGAAGCCTAGTCACAAGGTCATAGCAGTTATTTCCACTTTGTGACTCTGTGAATACCTTATCATTTTACAAACTGGAATAGCTCCCAACTGGAATAGTTTCCAACTATGAACTTACAAGGAGGTATTGCTATTAGAACCACCTGAACTTTCAGCCGTCAAAGCTGACACTTGTGTTTCAACACACATTATAGCTGATCAGAGATTTTATTTATCTGAGTGATGGGAGAGTCTAAAACAGGTCAAGGGGATTTCACATTCATTTTACATCTTCTAATCATTATGCTTTCAAATACAGAAAAAGAGGCAAAAAAAATATCTTGAATTTTGCACGTGATCTATCATAAGAGAGCACTTTGTTAGGCAATGCTGGAGTCAGTTGTTTAAACATGCTTCTCATCTGGTGTCCCACAAATATGGATTCTTGGATTCTGCAGCAAAGATAAAATGCAACACACAAAAAAAAAAGAATTAACAAAACTGAAGAAATAAAATATGCTACAAGTGAAATGTTACTGTCCAAATTGCATATACATAAAGACAAGGATTTGTACCATCTGCCTCCTCTGGTTTTTTGAACTCCAGAAATTCCCATCTTTTCTGCCAGTTGTTGCTTTGCAGTATTTAATCTTTCCAAAATCTCTTGATTTTTCTTTTTTTGAAAGATCTATTTTTTCTTTCACAGAAGTAATTTTGTGATTCTTGTCTCCCTCCATATCAGAATGCCTTTCTCATATAGTTGAATTGCAGTGCTTTGGCTCAGAAATGTTACAATCCTTTTCATTGATCACAACCCACGACCCTCATGGAACACCTGCAATTCATCTACAGCAACAAAAATGAGTCTGCCTTGATACCATTTACCTGCCTCCTTTTTTCAGTAGCTTTGTTGTGTTTCAGGGCTATCATTTCAGCAGCAGTGAAGCTTTGCTTAGAATATAAATATTTCTATCTGGAATGTAGATAAAAGGAGAATCAGTCTGATTAATATGCTAAGAAATGTTATCTTTCTGACTCACTTTAGGGTGGGAGCAGACAACTATCTGAAGAAACATGCCTTTTGTTTCTCTTGTGTGTTCTCCAATCCATAAATAAATACAGAAAGGAATATAAGCTATCCAAACGAAGAAGACACTCCCATAAAATGCAAAGACAGATTTGCTTGTATACTATTGTGTGATAGCCAGTATCTCAAACCTCTCTGCAATTATGATAACATTTTGCTTTACAAAACTGCTGCAATTAGCATATTTAAACATAGTAATTTCAAAGTATGCTGTTTAGCTCATATTTATCAGCATTTTCATTGCATAAAATTTTGTCTTAATAATCCATGAAGGTCAAGCTATTAGCAAGACACACGCAAAAACATGCCTGAAGCATAGTGGAAAATTCATTACACTTAAGTGACTTGGCTATAATTCCTTTTCATCTCAACAGCCTTTAAAACTCTCCACATGAAAACAGCAATAGCCTTATGACATTTGCAGGGCAGTGTGTTTTCTGAACATTTACTTACTTGACTTTTTTTAACCTAAGGGTAATGTACAATGTCAGCATATTTTCAGAAGTTAAAGGCAGAAACAGAATTCAAAACTGTAATAATTTTTCATAAGAGCCTTACAATATTTTTTGAAAAGGTACACCTGCGTAAATGCGCTAAATTTGCATTTGTGCTGTATTTTCTGTGGATAGCCTGGATTTTTACGAACAGAAAAAAAAATCCATTTCAGTTTGTAAGTCCTTTTTTATGCCCCACAATATTATTTCTTATAAATATTTGTTCTGTTGACTTTCTGAAATTGTTTCTGTGAAATCTGCATGAGGCTGTGAACTTTATACACTAATTTATCTAAGAGGAGAAATTCTATCAGGATTATTTTGACAATTTGTGCTTCAATAGTAAGATCAGAAAATTAATGCATTTGACCACTAGGGTTCCCTGTGTTCTGATTTTTCCAATGTAAAACAAACAAACAACCCCCCCCAAGACTCAACATTTTTATATATACTCTTCTTCTTCTCCTACAAATACCACCATTGAGGATCCAATTGCATTCAAATTTCACCCACTCTTGGTTTAGGTTCATGTCATGGATATAAATTGCCTTCTCAATGCCTTCGGCATTGGATTCAATAAGAAACTTCTGAAACATTTCATGATGTTGTATTTATGGCCATAATTTTGATCTCCCAGTGATCTCCATGTTTTGTTTTTAGTTTACATTTAATTCAGATTCATCTCAGATGTTTTGCTGAATACTGTGTGCACATTTTTCCTACCTTACTGATCCATCAGCTGTGCAAAATTCCATGTCATTAGTAGAGTTAATGGGACAAGCAAGTGTCCATTGTCTAATGATAGATGCAACCTGATACAAAAGCAGATGAAATAACATATAGTGGAGTTCAATAAAGAAAGGTGGGGGAGGCTTCTGCTGCACAAGTGAGCGTTAAGAATGACAGTAGTCAGTGCTAAGGGAGTAGAAAACAGGCAGCTGATGTCAATATTCAACCATTTATAATAGTTAAGATACGTGCTCATTACCTGCTGTGCTACAAGTATCATAGAATCATTTAGGTTGGAAAAGACCCCTAAGATCATTGGGTCCAACCATTAACCTGATACTGAGAAGTCCATCAAATTCAAATACCTTTTCCCTAGCAACTTACTGATATCAACGTGGCTTCTAAGGGAAATGGGTTAGTGTTGCATGAAGTTTTTGCTCTTGTTGAACCAATTTTAAGCTCAGCTTAGGAATGCATTGCACTGTGGCCGAAACATTAATGACTAAATGGTTTCAGTTTTGACCCATGTCCTTTACTGTGGTGACTTCAGTTTATTATTTGATATAACATGCATTCTACTGTGAATTTTTCCACCGTAAGTGTAGCTGGTAAGCAGGAAGAGCTGTAATTGGACAAAATAAATAAATAAATTTGACAAAATAAAACATGCTCCAGTGAACAAGGAGCATGTTAGATCACACAGCTTCATTTTATCACCCACCTGTAGAAATAGTGGGAAATCACCCACTTATATAGAACAGTTTACTTTCTTGACTACCTACCCACAGGGATCAAGAAAATAAAATTCTATGTATTACTTCTAAAGCTAAAAATAATTAGTTTTTCCAGGGGTGAAAGGAAACGAGTTTTAGTTTAATGTAATCAAACAAAAAATCTGACTCCAAATAATAACTCATGTTCCTAGAGATGATTTATGATTATGATTTGCGTTCCTTTGGTCATAAAATCCCCAAGTTTCCTTGAAGAAGAAATGACCAAAGTCATAAGTATAAGTCATTGTATTTTATATGCTTATATATGTTTCTAAGTGGCTCTGTCCTTTGTTGCTTCATGTAGAGAGTCTGTGGGCCTAGTTTGATGTCTTTTACCTTTTTTAAGAGAGATGGCTATTTGCTTAAATACAGCAAGTTCTTTAATGCTAGAATTAATGAATAATATTTACAAAATATATATAAACTCACAGAGGGTTTTTGAAAGAAGATAAATCATTAACTTGAATGGTTTTCTTGTGCTAATATCTTTGACTTTATGTAATTCTGATCCATGGTGATTGTCTTTCATTTTTTCTAAATAAAAAATTCCTAAAAAAAGTTTCTAGATTAGAGCAGCAATCTACATTTATCTTTAGTATGCTCATCGTATTCTTCTATTTTGCACCTTACTAAGAATGAAAGAAGACAAGAAGAGAAGGTTTCCTTTCCAGTGAAGTGGTATTGTGTAGAGAAGGATTTTATTATTTTGTTGGTTAGGGAATATATTAGAAGACTTACAAGTCAAAATGAGGAATTGACTGACCAAGAACTGAAAGTGTTTGTAAATTTTAAGTTCACATGAATCATAAGCTTAGATTATTTGCCCAGTAGAAGTCAGCCTGATCAGCTTTTGCTCTTTGTCACGTCATGGGTACTCATGTGTCTGGTTAGTGGAAGTCAAATTGCAATTTTTCGTGGGAATGTTAAACCTTGCAAGATGCAGTGCCCTCCAACAAAAAGATCGATTGTAAGTCTTATTTCTACCACCAGCCTCTATGACTTCATATAAAACTCCAGAATTCTGATAAACTGTCATGGGGAAAAATGATAAAGTGATTTATACTCAATTTCGCTGGAAGGGAGAAATGCAGAGGCTGTCAGTCTGGGTCTTCAGAACAAATGAGTTACAGTTCATGAGGCAGCTCAATAAGGCTATCATTTCCCATCAGCTCCTATCACTGACAGCCACAGATTTACTGGATGGGGAAAGAGAAAATGGCTGAGTTTTTGTGCCAGGTGAGTCGACACTATTACTCCATCAACCAGACTTGTGTAGACAAGAGGCTACCATGAATATTTGATAGTAGCTTCTTCCCATAAGTGCCTGTAGAAAGTAGTAAAGCTGTTCTTTCATTTGTATAAAAAAAGCTCTCCATCTCTCTGTTTGGGTCCAGTTGAAAACGTCCATTTGTAAACCGCTAAGGTTTTTGTGATTTACTTTGTGAGTGTGCATTTGTTTCATTCAGCAGTCTGTTTTGTGCCACATGCCTTATTTATAGCCCTTGCCTAATAAAACAAAAAAATCCTCAGTCTGCTGGGATTTCGTATACAATGCATTTGTCACTATCCGTCTCACAAGACTGCAATATAAACACAGCCTCAGAGCCACCTGTGCATGCCCAGAGGAAAGACGACTTTCATCTGCCACAATTACAAATTGCTAGAAATATTTTTGTTCCAGTTCCAGGCAGAAAAAGATTCAGGTCAAAGCTGAAGTACTTGCTCTGCATGTGCTCGTGTTAAAATAGATCAGCATAAATGACTTCTATATTATCCCGGGTATCTCTTGCACAGAACTTTCCTGGCAATTGTTGGTGTCTGTACAAAAAGCTACTATGGATGCTACCTGCATTTTTTATTAGGATGTTTGCACAGCCAGATTTCTTATCAGAAATCCAGATTTGCTTTACTGGTACATGCTAAAATATTAGATTTTCTTTAATCTTTTTTATCAGTAATGGATTTGGTCCCTAGATGTCAGCATTAAACATTCTTTTAGGCTGGACTGTTGTGCTACAAGGGTGAGATAATAGAATTATAGAATCATAGAATATCCTGAGTTGGAAGGGACCAATCAGGATCATTGAATGCAACTCTTAGCTCTGCACAACACCATCCCCAGGAGTCACACCATCTGCTTGAGAGCATTGTCCAAACCCTTCTTGAACTCTGTCAGGCTGGTGCTGTGACCACTTCATAGGGAGCCTGTTCCAGTGCCCAACCACCCTCTGGGTGAGGAACCTTTCCCTGATATCCAATCTAAACCTCCCCTGACATAACTTCAGGCCATTCCCTTGGGTCCTGTCACTGGCATCAGAGAGAAGAGATCAGTGCCTGCCCCTCCTCTTCCTCTCACGAGGAAGTTGTAACTGAAATGGGGTCTCCCCTCAGTTCCCCTCCTCTTGTCCAAGCTGAACAAATCAAGTGACCTCAGACAGTCCTCATAAGGCTTCCGTTCCAGACCCTTCCCCATCCTCGTGGCTCTCTTTTGGATGCTTTCTAATGTCTTTTTTTATATTGTGGTGCCCAAAACTTGCAGATGTTATTAAAACTTGCAGCCAGGCTGCTTTTTAAGCTAGAGATATACTCCCAAAGGAGAATTAAATATGATACTTAGAAACAAGGCTGTGATGTTCTCACTCTCACTGATATGTCTTGTTTACCTGATTCTACGTGCAAGTCTGTTGTGAATCAAACACTACTACACCTGTATCAGTCAACAGAACTATATCTCTATGCCTTAGTTATCTACAGAAATGAGATAGACTCCAAGCCTTTGCTTGTGTCCATAGCTTAGACAAAATATTGTTTAAATACCTCTTCAGTTACAGAAACTCCTTCCATCATATGCCCAATGAAAATAAAAGTTGAAGAGTTCACAAACACACAAGAAAATAATTCAAATTATTATCAAATATATCTTTCATTATGTATTGGGTCTGGCTGAGATGGTGTTTCATTTTACAATCTAAGAAGACCAAGGCTATCCAGGCATTGCAGGTATGACTTAGCTAGTGCCAAAAGAGTTAATAGTGGCAGATTTTGTTTGATTTCTTTTTATCTTGCTGTGAAGATTTAGAATAGCATTAAACCTTTCTACATTTATGGAAAAGTGCAGATAAGACAAATATTGCTAGTACTAAGATCATGGTTTCTTACCTGAATTTTTAAAACACTGCTAGCTGTTTTGTTTTGCCTAGGTTATTTTCCCATGTGCTTGAGCCATTCCTGTCATTACTAATAGGTACCATTTCTTTTTTCAAATACTGCTCTGCTTTCATTTGCTTAAATGACTGAAAGCTGTGTACCGGTTCTATCTTTAATCTTTTACTCATAAGCTTTGAGAATCTCAGTAAATACACTTTTGAAAATAGAAAAAAAATTCAAAGTCAGATCAGATTAACAGGTTTGTCATTTCATAGACCATTTTTCATCTAGGAATAATAAATACAAAGAAACATTTTCTGATTTGTATTCCTCTCTCCTGGAGCTGGAGAGGACTGAAAAGCAAAGTGTGTCATAAATAGATCAAACTCTGTGTAGGCAGAGTAAGGCAAGTACAGGACGATTACAGTCATAGGGTCCTCATGTTTCATATCAGTCATCTGTCCTCTTAAACTCTAGAGAACACAGGGAAATACACATTAATCTAGTCTTGAGGAATCCTGACAAACATATCGCCATGTTTTTCCACTCCTTTTGTTTCTTAATTTAGCTGAACACGGGAGACAGTGATCCTATGGCAGAGCCTTAAAATTCTCTATGCCAGGAGCAGGAACTCATAGGGATCCCTGCATCACTTCAGTTTCTGTCTTCTTTATGTTCACATAACTGACCATAAAAAGGGATAGCAAACTACGATACCAAGGCTCCATGAGTATCTCACTGCAACTGTTCCCTGCTCTCTCCAGTGACTGAAGCATGGACCATGAACCAGAAGAACTGCATTTTTTCAGAATATCAGATGATTTTTCACATTCTGGAACATCCTGTATCTCTGTGTGTGAATATTATGGCAGAAAGGCAAGGCAAGGAAATGAAGAAGGGGATGGGGACAGAAGGCAAAAATGGAAAAAGCAAGAGGAAAGAACAGGAAGAGGAAAGGTGAAAAGAGAAGGGGAAACGGAAAGAGAAAACCATGCATGTCAGGTTTCTCAACTAGCAGATAATCCAGGAAGAATCTTTAATTATAACTTGAGTTGAGGTTATTGTTCAGGAGTGATTTCTCTTTGAATTTCATTCAAATTTCAAATTGATTTATGTTTCTCGTAGCCTCAGCTATGAAGCATGAACTACAAATCATAGATTTATGAAGACTTCCAAAATTTGAGGTGACATAAATTTCTCATTTGAGCCAAGATTTTGTCTAATTTTATCCTGTTTTTCACTTCCCTAAAGAAGTGTCCATCTTCACTGAGAGTCCTAGTGAAGTATTTTCCCATCTTGCCTAACTATAACTATCAGACAAATCTGATACATTGTTCTGAAACGTTCTGAATCAGCATTTGAATTTGAAGAATGTTCTGAAATATTCTTTAAAAGTCTCTGGTGGTAGCTGGTACACCTTTAGTTTTTGTCATATTTCTCAAACGAACTGTATCCTTTTTGAGATGCTGGATCTCAAATGAGATTCGAGATCTGCAATGCAAGATGAAATTAATTTTCAGTTTTAGTCCACAGTTCACATTTGAAAGATATTTGTGTCACAGAACCACTGTGAAAGCTGGCAAGACTAACAGCAGAAGAAAACTAGAACTGAGATAATCAGGCAGGATGAATGTATAGCTGAAGAGTATCACATGGGCATTTCCACATTGCCTGCCTGACTGCCTGCCCACGATTTCTGGCACTGGTTCTAGTATTTTTTTTTTAACATCCTGCTGTATGAGGGTCTTATTCTTTGCCTCTGATTTTGTACTCTCAAGGACAAAAAAACCTAAATATGTGGAGTTTTAACCAAAGTCTGTGGAGAATCAAAGGATTTGAAGGCAGTGCAACAATACCCTGCCTTATGTACTTGAATCAGCCCTTCTGTACAAATATTTCATATTAAAGTTATCTTCAGGAAGAAGAAAATATCTTGTGAATCCCTCAGTTACAGTATTTCAGGTGAATATGTGCATGATTATATGACATTATCTCCATTTTATTTTCTAGTAAAACTTTAAGAGCTGTTACAAGTAGAGAGGCTGTGAATAAAAGATAAGAACTTACTAGAAGGTATTAATTGCTGTCACGGTTATTCATGGATTAATTATATAAATTCTGCTGTAAAACTGGGCTTGTAAGAATGCAGCTGCTGAGGCATTTTCAATCTCTATGCAGTTGTACGGCTAGTGATAGGTGAATCTGTCCTCAAATCGCATCACTCCACTTTTCTCACACAGACTAACATGAAAGTCCTTTACAGGGTGAGAAAGAGCAAGTGTCTCGCTCAGGGATCAAATAATTTACCTTCTAGTAGTTGAATCACTGCTCAGATTTCTTTATTGTATTCTCTGTTTTCCAGTAATAGAGTGCTGTTTCTCTACAGCAATTCAAGTTGTAACATGACAACTCCATTTCTTGAAGTAAAATCATAATGGATAGTATATAAAGAAGAAAATTGGACCCAGTACATGGTCCAGCTAGATAAGAACCACAGTAGGCATGCTGTTGCTTTATTTATTTGAGCGTTAATAATCTAGATTTTCCAGTAATGTTCAAGAATTAGAAGAGAATCAACAGTGAGGAAAGACTGAAATTTTTATAAAAAAGTTGAGGGAGTCCTTAGAGAGTACCATCCGGGTACCAGCAGAAGCCTTGAGTGTTAACTATCTAATGATACTATGTTTATTCTCTTAACTTAAAAGGAGCCTATGAAAGTTACTTTCTTTTAATCCATAAGAAAAAAATTAAAATGAGGCCACAACTAACAACCGATAAATATTAAAGGCTAAGGCATGTCTTGACTTGGATGATTTCTGTAAGGGTGCCACCATGCTTATGGCAGAGAAAACTTTTGTCCTGTCTTTTCCATATCACCTGATAAACAAACAGTAAGGAAATTACACAAGGCTAGATTTATTGAATTTATATTATACGAGATCTATGTTTATATATGCACCACTCCTCAGATGCAGTTCTGGCAATAACTGGATGGTGCAAACCATTATGAAATACCTGTCTGTGAGGTGTAATTCACTTGAACATTGCAATGCCATACACGCTAAAACCTAATAAATAAGAGTCAGGGCCCAAAGTGGAGTCCATATCTCTGAGCTACATTTGCTGCTTAGGTTAAGATATTTCTGGAGATAAAATAAAGGATGCTGATCATCAGCAGGAGGCAGGGGACAATTCCAGCTGTAGTTTTGTTTTAGCTAGTTTCAGAGATGCAGGTATAACAGGTACAGATGTAACAGCATCCCCTCCTGTCTCCAAACTCAGCCCTGTGGAACTGGCTCATGCTCCCCACTGCATGGCTCCACCATGTCTTCTGCTTTCTTGTGCACAAGAACTTCTGCTCATTCAAACATCTGGGTTGACTCAATGCACATCAATAGTCTGTTTGGGGAAAAGATGTGAAATGCCTGGCAGTCCTATGCAATTCCTTTCAGTAGGCTTCTCAGAGCATGATCCAGACACCATCAAGGGGAGAAGCAAGGAGGATAACTGCTGTAATACTGATGATGTACAGGAGGGAAGGCAACATGTCACTACAACCTTGATGTCATCTGCTGATCTGAAGCATGTGCCACCCTGGGGAGTTCTCACTCCCCGGGTCAGGCAGAGAGCCACTCCACAGGAACATTGGCTCTTCATTTAGCACAATAGCCCTGGGGTTACAGCGTGATACGGCAATCACCTGCTGTGGGAGATATTTCAGATTTTCTTTAGGTCTTGGGAAAGTCAACCCTAAACCTCCAGCCGTACTAGAAAGTGATTTTGCAGCAATATTCTCTTTTGAAGTAGTAATGCTCTTTATCCTTCAAGCATAACCTGTTATACACCATAGAATTCTTGACCATTTAGACTTAAGAGATTGACGGTATGGCCCTATGATTCAGAATGTGGGGACCAAGAATGTCAGATGCCCACAGTGATCTGAGGAGCATCGTCTCCTTCCTTATCTTCAGAAGTCTTAGTAGAAATTGGCAGTTTTGTATGAAATACCTTGATTGCTTCAAATTTATGTTTGCCAGTGGCAAACATTTCATTTGGTGAATTTGCATCCAGCTCCCTTCTGCAAGATGTTGAGAAAAATCTGACAAGAGACCAAATTCATGTCAAACTTCTTTTGTAAATGGAAATCTGTCACTTCTGTTGGCAACAAGAACTAATGATTTGATAGTCACATAGAATTTGTAACAACCCAGTTCCAAAAAGCTGGGATATTCACTGACATGCAAGAATTCTTTGTCTGCCTAAACATACATATATATCCAGAAATCATTGATGCACATTATATACCATTATTTTGATTTGGCCAAAATATGCATTTAAAAATAAAGAGGGATTGAGGGTCCCCCTTGTTCCACAAAATGACAGGTGCCGGCCACATCTTTTAATTCTTCACTGACTGGTTGGTATTTAGCATGACTGATTTCCTTCCCACTTGTATCTAGAAATAAGTCTTTAGCCCTAAACAAGCTACTCTTTTTTTTTTGAGAATCATTTTTAGGCTGTCTTAATCACTTTGATTTCAACAGTACCATAGTGCTTCTGCACATGCTTGGCCATAATAATATAAACTATCAAGCCTATTGAAGGTCTTATCTGAAACACTCACAACTGTTCTTGTTTGTAGCTTTTAACTATTTAAAAAAAACCCTTTTGGTCTTTTTCAATGGGGTCATGGGTTCTTTAGTAGTTATGTCTATTCTTTCTTAGAAATCTTTCTATGCATATTGTATATTACCAGAGCTGTGAAGGACACAGATTTTCACTGCTTTCAGAAATACTACATTATTAATAGTTTGTTTCACTAGAAATAGAATAGGAACACTAAGAATCCTTTTTTTCAGTTGAAAATTTTTTTTCCTAATCCAACTTTTAAATTTTGTGTTAATGATTTACAGTAGAAAATGTCAGCTGCATTTCAAATCAACTAAAAATAAAGATATTTTTATTTCTGTCTAAAGCAAGCTTGCCTAAGTCTGCCAAAGTTCTCATGGAACATTTTTATCATAGCAAATGTGTATATTTGTAACATAAAATGTTTCCAAAATCATGGTATATTTTTAATTGCCTTTGTGTATTTCTGACTGTGTTATGGCATTTTGTGAAGTTCCTCCACCTTTCTCTGAGCTTCTGATGATCTCTTTATATTCCTACATTGTGAAGAAATGAGTAAGGTAGAATTACACTCTTACTTACACTGAGATAATTCTGTGCACTTTCTACTGATATTTATCTGCTGACTTTGCAGCAGATAATTTGTGTCCATATATTAAACTTATGTAGTTTCTTTGTGAGATGTCTTTTGCTTTTGTATTTTTATTTTCCTAGTGGCTTTACTATGCTTTACTGCCTTTACTAGTTTCTCCTTCTTTAGATTTGCTTTTCTATCTCGAATCATCATACTTTTAGAAAAAAATTGTGCGTATCTTTTACGGTAAGTGATTCATTCATTTTCTTTAACTTTATGATTATTATTCTAGATGTTTCACTTTTCTTAATTCATGACACTTTCCTCATTAAAGGATAAAGCTTGACTACTAATATTTGACAAGACAATTAATGCAGTGCTTTTTGGGAAGATAAACTCTGCTTGTTTAGTATGCTTGGCTTGTAGTAGTTAGAATTTTATTTCTCTGATTACACTGGCAGGGGAAAAAATTGAGTATTAAATCTTCAGTGTAATGTCAGATTTTACTTATCTTTTTATGATCTGTATCTTGCTCTGTCCCTTATATAAGAAAAAAACAAACCTCAGTGAAGTACATGTTATTGGACTGTGCTAAATTTTGAGGGTTTAGGATTTTTCCTTTTAGAGTGATTTAAGCTCTCAGCGTAGGTGGTCTAGTTGCTCAGCTTACTATTCTCTGACTCACATAGCAGGTGATTGACTGAAGTGTTATGAATTTTCATCCCAGTACTTATAGGCTATTTCAACAGTGGTATAAAACGGGCTTGTCTGCTCAGAGGAGACCCAAGAGTTATTTTTTCTCACAAAAGAAGCTCAAATAGAGCTTGTCCTTTTTTATTTTCTTGATTCATGTTACTTTCTTCCCAATGGGCTGGAATAATTAATTTTGTTCTTTTCTTTAAGGGAGAAAATTGTTTTGATTTCCCAATTGGAAATTAAGACCTCCATGAATGCCCAAGCTTGTATGGGGCTGTGAATCTTGTTCTGAGAAACCTATTTCCCTGTTTTGATTTGAGTTCAGGGAAAGGCATCAGAATTCCAAGATTTTCTTCAGTGGCCTTGAAATCAGAATCTGGATCATCCTGTTTTTTAGAACTGGGTGACTTCAACTCATAGAATCACAGTATCTCAGAAAGGGGTGAAGTTGAGAGGGAACTCTGGGAATCATCTAGTCCACACATCCCACACACCACACCCACCCTTCCCATTCAGGCAGGGTCAGCTGTAGCAGGATGTATGTCCAGGAAGATGCTGTTCCTGAGGCACCCAGGACATGGTTGGCCTGCCAGGACACTGCTGACTCATATTCAAATTTACATCAGCCAGGTCCCCCAGGTCCCTTTGTGTGGCACTGCTTTCCAGCATCTCACTCCCCAGTCTGTCCGTACATCCAGGGTTGCCCCATCCCAGGTACAGAATCCATCACTTTCTGTTGTTGAACATTGTAATTCAGGTCCATTGCCTCTTCATCTTTCACTTGGTCCTACAGAAGACTCTGACTCTCTCATCTTCATTCCTTTCCATAGGTAATTTCCTTTCCTTGCTTGGTTGATGAGAAGTCTTGTCCTCCCTCATTTCTTAGGACTGCTGTGGAGAGGTTCGGTCTCCACGAGCGCCTAAGCTCATCTGGCACCATGAATCAGATTTTAGACAATGGTTAATGTGTTGTGGGTAATTAAGAAGCACCAATCTCATAACAAAGGCAGTGCCTTTTGGAAAGAAACTGGAAGAAAAAAGGTAACACATTAATCCTTTTATCTGAATGATAAGCAGGTTATAAATATTCTTATTGTGCCATTGCTCTGTAACTCAGAAATTATAAACATCATTAGAAAGTAGATTTAAAGAAACTGTGATAGCATCTGCTTGTACTTGGCTCATTCTAAACCACCAGTATTAAGTTCCTGTTCTTTAAATTTAGTTTCAAATCACAAACTCAAAAACATGCCCTGAGCTTAAGAGACTGGAACTTCTCTTAAAAGTAGGTCACAGAAAAAAGGATCTGAATCATTAAATTATGCTATCCATATCAGAAGAGGAAAATCAGAATCTTATTATGTACTGTTCCAGACTTTTAAGCGCTGAAACCTGAAGGTGAATTTTAGTTAACTGAAAATACCTTTTAAATTTGGAGTAAACAAAAAAATCTGTCAGCAAAAATATATGAATCTTTGATAAACTCATCTCTCAATCCCAATTGTATTCCGCACTCAGTGCATACATAGACTTATAGGACTTTCACACAAATATTAAGAGAGTAATAGAAATATAAATTTTTTTTATGTCACTGAGTCTAATACTTCGAATGCTGAATATTCTGGTGCATATTTAGGATAAAGCATTGTATCAGAAAATATTCATCTGAATGGTAAAATAAGCTGAGAGATATATTAGTAGAGACAGAACATGGGCTTTGTGATGCAAAATGCTTTGGAGAAAACATTGGAGGTTTGTTAAAAAAAGAAGGGAATGGGAAATGCATAGTAGAATGAAGAAATAATTGTTCAAAGACATTAAAAGTTGTCTTTATAGAACAGATGGTTAAAGAAAATAAATATTTATGCTATTTATTTGGTAATTTGCCAATTTCCAGAATTGCATCCAGCCTTTTGCATAACATAAAGGTATTTATAGCAAAGGGGTTTTTTTTCAATTTATTCTTGCCATTTTTAGCAAAATCACTGTACTTCTTAAATGGCCTTATGGTGTTTGAGAACTTCAGGTGTGTATGTTTCAAATTGCTTAAGGGTCAGAAATCTACCATTTAGGGTCACAGTGTAGGAGTTTGTAGTGATGCATGAAAAATAGATGTAGCCCAGCTGTGAAGCAATAGAGAAGGCCTTTAAAATACGTCAGCAAAACTGTCAGTGAAAAAGCCAGTTAAAATCATGATAACCTCAATGCAACCTGAATTGTTCTACTACAATTGTGTAGTAGTTTTATTTTGGGATTTTTCAAGTTCCCTCTACATGTGTATAGTCATTGAAATATGATCCAGTTATGTTCAAAATTAGAACACTTTCATTTAGGATTTTCCACAAATTATCAATACAATAATATATCTTCCTTTATGTAGACAAATTCTTTTCATTAACGCATATGCAATCTAAGGGAACAAAGCTCTCTATTCTTTTTACCATTTTGCTGCTGCTTGACTTTGGGAAAACCAGTTAACACTTTAGATGAAAACTTTGAAGAAAAGGTCTCTGAAGTTTGGCTCCTACATACTAAAGTGCCGGTGACATGTTTTTGGAGCTACTGAATACCTGGTTATTTTAGTAGCATTTTTATCTCAATGGGTAATTTTGACATATTTTCTAAAATTCATAGAGGAATGTTCATCTTCACAGTGAAAAACTGGAAATATGGCTTTTAGAAACACGGGGTTTGGTTGAAAATTGGGAAGTATTTCCAAGGAATAATTTTATGGGTACATTTAATGTATATGTTTGCCTAAAGGAAATTATTTTTCCAGTTAGAGGGGCTTGGGACATCTTTTTGCCATATCTGTGCTTTGATCAGTGCAGGAATGATTGGTCTTTCTTGACTAGGTTTTTCTCTCATATGGAGGTAAGTTTATTCTTGGATGGTTTCAAAATTCTTGCATTTCAGAATGCTGTTTGCTACAGGGTCTGTCTTAAGGCAACATAAGGAGGATGTAATGCAGAGATGAAAAAGCAGTTCCTACTTCTCCGTCTTTCTTAGCATAGATTCAGATAGAGTTCAAATGAAAATAGAGTTCAAATGAAAACTCAAATGAAAACTCACAGTGTAGTAGAGGGTTTAGTCAGCCATATTTATGGCAAATAATGTCTAACACTGTGCCAAAATTAATTGTGTATGTATATGAGAATACTGTAATAATGATTTAGTAGATGGAGCACTGGCATGTCACATCTATGGTCATTTAAATCTAACCTGAGGTTTTAACCACAATTAGAAGAGTGGTTTAGGGTTATTACCTGTTAGACAGTAGTCCCCCATTATCCTTAATAAAGAGAATGTAATTTATCACAATTAGGCGTAATTGGCAATTCTCAGTCTGTGTTCAGCAGAGTATCAGGACTAAGACAGCATGGACAATCACTTTATTCCCTTCTTCCTTAAAGGTGATGTGCCTCAGCTCAGTGATAACAGTATGAGGATCTCATTTAAAAAAAATAAAAATTATATATTCTGAATCAGTATCTGTCACACATTTCATTTTTCAAGTTAGGCATTCTAGGCAGTTCAGTTAGGAGACATGACACTTAGAAGATATCTCAAAGCGTATTACGTTAGATATATTGAGAAATTATCATTTCTTCTTGGGGTTAAAGACAGTATTCACTTGCAGATGCTGTTGTCGCCAACAGTCCATTTCCATTATACCAGCATCACCTCTTTCAGCCTCTGTAAAGACACTTGATAAACATCAGAAGCTTATATTCAATCCCTAAGAAAAGTATAAATAGATGCATATGTGGTGGATGTAGCCACGTATTTTGATAAGCATTATTTATGCCAGATTGTATTCTTTTGTAAATTTATGGAATGCGAAAGGAATAATCTCCCTCAAAGCACATGAATGCAACATAGTGCAGTATCCGAAGAAATTTATGTAATGAAGGATAGAGATTTTACTCTTTCACTTGAGACATAAGATCTGTGTCTCAAAATGTGCTGGTTTTGACCTATGAGCAATGGAGAATTTAAACAGTCTCTTCAGTGCAGTAACAATGCAATACATTTATACAGCATCTTCCCTGAAAGAGTCGCAAGGGGCTGATCTGTGATCTTTCAACATGTCAAGCATACTGGATCTGACTAATTTCTTATGTGCTGAAAGGAAAAATGAATGTTGTTTAGGTCTCCTAGACAACAGACTATGCTTCAAAAGCAAACTATGCAATAGGTATTTATCTGATTCAAATCTAAAATTCAATTTAGGAGTGAAATAGCATGAGCATCTGGCATTGTTTTACTGGGCTGCTTCAGATGGACAAATAAAACTCAGTCAGGCTTCAGTACTATTCAGTTCAAATGGTATTTTTTTTAATGGATATGTAGACAGAAATATCTCTCCTCCATTTTACTTATAGAAAAAATAATTCCATTAATTTTAGTGTATTGGTCATTCTTATAACAGTGATTTTGCTTTGTGTAAATTATATTTTCCAAATCGGCAAAAGCTTACTATAAACCAACAACTAGTAATGTATTTATTTGTGGCTCTTTAAATATTATTTTTCTAAAAAATATATTATTCCTTTTTTTAGACCCTTACAAATTGTTTAACTTTGCTGATAAATATCTGCTATCCTCAGTTGCCAACTCAGGTACCAGAGTAAAATGAATTAGACTGAAATTTTTGTAACTGGCAGTAGAAAGGGGAATATTCTTCACAGAAATTTAAAAAAAGAAGTAATTAAATCAGCAGTTCTTTCCTATATGCTGCTGATGACGTCTTTAAAATCCCAATTATGAAAAAACCTCCATGTGATTTCTAGCACATACGTTATCATATATAAACATTGTTTTGCAGTGTTGATTTAAGTAAAACCACATGGATTAAATAACTAAATTAACTTGTTTTCAGCCACATCAGATTTCAGGTGAAAATCCAATTAGTGGAGGCAAATTTAGCTTAACTTTTTTCCAGGATTATTTTTTGAGGAAAGAGGGAAAAAATGAACGAAAATGCTCTCAATTATAAACAATGTGGACAATTCTTTAATAGTATTTTGTCCTAAAAAAATAAATTTTCTATGTGAGTTGTTGAATTTTGGCATTGGAAACTCATTCAGAGGCTCCATTCTGCCTGTTAAATAATGCTAAAGTAACATTGAAAAAAAATTGGTTTCTCTGAAAATTAGTATTTGAGGTCCCCCAGATTAAGAAAAACATTTTATAATTTGCCTCCTGAGTAATAGTGCTTTTTCTCTATCAGGAAAAATAATGAGTTTATCTCTTAATTCATTTATTGCTTTTAAAATTTGTTCTAGACACAACCTCTAAAGTTTAAAAATATTAATTCAAAAATCCATAAAATTTAAATTATACCTTTATAAAATTAGATGGACTTGCCAAGTAATCTTTAATTTAAAACACTATATGTGAATATATAAGTAGATACGTTGTTTTGTAATTTAAAATGTAGCACAGATAGACATTTCAGCAAGTAATCTGAATAGAAAACAGACCTCTTTTTACTGCCAGTTCTTATTTTCAGAAGCAAATACTTGCCATATTTACACATCTGAGACAATTCTGATACAAAATAATTAGAAAATTGTAATTAACAGGTATCTTTTTTTCCTTATTAAAAGACTTGACATATCTTTCTAGAACAGCTGTTTGGCTGTCAAAATTGGCCATGTAGCTTTTTCCTGCTAAGAAGTGTTTGCAAGAACCTTTTTACTGCTGAAAATAGTTTGAAAGTTTTTTCAGCTGTTTCATCTCAATGTTAACTGCGCTGCAGTTATCCATAGGAAGTAAATGTAAATTATTTGGTTTATATAATTTTAATTGAAAATTATGTGCACTTTAAGATGAGAAATGAAAAGATAAAGTCAGAATAAGAGATGAAATTTAAGCCAAGTAGTCTTGCAACTATAAATTGTTAGTAATTTTTTAGATGAGATTGCTTTGAGACATACATATAAAAATGAACATTTTTTCTTCCCTCATACTGATTTTCATAGTGGTGTAATTCTGTGGTATTTGAAGGATTTTTATAAAATCATATCTCAAGATTCTGTGCCATAAACCCCTGACAAAATTAAAAGAAAACGCATATAACTTCAGTGGGGCTCTCTCCTGGTATTCTGATATGGGACTGCATTTGCGTGGGAAGGGCTGGGGAAGGGTAGGATGTGGGATCAGTGCCTAAGTAAGGAGACTCCAGTGAGTCAAGGATTGCAAAGGATGACACACTGTCAAGTCACTGACTGTTGCCCCCACCTGTTATGATCCGACTATTAAAAGATGCCTCTGCCCGAATTAAGGTGCAGACAAGATCATATGCTGAAGTCAATAGTATGGCTTTTATTTAACAGCAAATGTGAGATAGAGAGATAGAAAGAAATAGGAAAAAGAAGGGGACCAGAGGGGTGGGGGAGGGAGAGAGAGAGAGATGGAGAGATCAAGCAGAAGATAGTTACCTCCCATGGATCCCATGGCATGCTGCTGGTCCTCCTTCACCCTGGTCTTCTCAGTGGTGGGGGTCCCAGGATCGTTCTTCTGGTGGTACTATCTTCATACAGTTCAAGTTCTGGGTATCCACAGGGTGGTTGCAGATGTTCCTACAACGTGGGCTCACGGGGTGTAAGCACTTGTTTCCTTTCTAAGAGTATGCACACTGGGAATTTTTGTCCGGTGTGCTAACCAAATCTTCACCTCCATTAGCGCAGGAATTAGAACCTTCCTGGTGTTGCCATCTGTGCTTATCTCAAGTTTCTGCTGTTGTGGCTTATCTTATAGTTCCTTCTCTGACCTTGACAGTGCTTTGAGACAGGCAACTGCATGCTTTAAATCCTTACACCACCCCATGGGAGAGCTGTTGCTTGACCTGGACTGTAAAAATGCTCTGCATTCTTCTGCAGTTTCCAAGTTTCACAGCTGTGTGTCAGAGGCTCTTGATGCACAAGAGCAGATCAGTCTGTAACCTGCTAAGTGTTGAAAGCTGGAAGAATGCACCAGAGAATGACTGGATATGTGTGTGCACATGTTCTCCTCTGAAGCTTCTGAAACTGGTCTATGTCATAAAAAGAGACACCGGATGCTCTTATGGTTGAGCATTGTATGGATGGAAAGAATTTGTTTTCACTCTCTGGAAACTGAGAGCTCAGAGCTATAATGTATATTTAGTTTCCCAAATGCTATAAAAGGCTTTTTCAAGGTAAAAGGCTTTGCAGTAGCACAGTCTTCATCTCATACTGGTGTAACTTAAGTTGTGTCAGGTTATACTTAATGACAGACTGTTAGAAGAACTTCAGAGTACACATGGTTTAAGTACTGACATTTGGCCACACATGCCACTGTGAGATCCCAAATTGCCATTGCAAATAGCTAGACTATTAATGGGGAATTAAATCTCTATACCAGTAAAGGATGGAGAGAGCATCTTCTGTTATGCTTCCCTGCCCTGTCTGAACTACTTCTCTTTTATAACGGCCGCATTTCTGCCAACTGCCTCTTCTTTCCGGCGAGGAACTATAAAAGCAAACTGTCCTTGCCATTTAGGGAAATGTTGACAGGAGGTAGATGCAGTGATTCCCTGCATACTTATGGCATGAATTCTTTCCCATCAGCATCACACATGAATAAGTGACTAACTGCCAAATGCCATTCTCCGGAATGGAGACATTTAGACAGTGCTGGAGAGTCTAGTCTGGATCCCCAAAACAAGAAAACTCAGTGTCTCATCTCCGCATAAGAATGAGCTTAAATGGTTTTAAACCCGAGTTTATTACTAAATAAAGTAAATGGGCTTAAATAAGGCATTAAAATGAATGTTTACACTTTACAGGTGAACTTCTACCATAGATCTTCCTGTCCCTAAGTAAAACAGATGTGTAGACCTGACAAATACCATCTACCAAATGAAAGCTGTGTTTTCTCAGTGCTAAATTTGGGTGTGACGTGTATGTAACTGTAATGCTTGGCACACCAAGCAGGTGGCCAAACAAAAGCTCTGCAGGTGTCAGTATATGAAATGTGCAATGGTGGTTGATCTAAAGAGCTGAGAGCTCCTGCAACACACAGGCGGTGAAACAGCACCTGAGTTCTTCAGGCCATTGTACTTTAAATGCTGTAGTATGTTTTCAGATTAATAGCAAACTGTTTTGTGTGAATGAGAGTAATGTGAATGATAATAGCTGAAAAGTTATATTGTAATGTAGGTACAATTTCCATGAAAGTCCTTGACGCTAGCATGCTATTTACTAGGAGTTATTGGATAGCACGTGCCAGACAGTGCTATGTAGCCATTAGGCACTTCAAATGACACTGCAGGGACAGCTATTGGAGAGCAAAAAATGACGGTATCCTTAGGCCCCACAAAGTGAAATGATGATTGTCCACTGGAAGCGAAATCACTCCTTGCAGGAATTTGTGTAGTTTCTGTTTCTGCATACAACGTTGCAAGGTGTCAAAGCTAAAGCTCCTCCCTGTTCTCACTTTCTGTGTAGCCTGTGTTGCCTCTTAAACAACTGTAACTTTTCAGTGAAGAGAGAAACAACTCCTTAGAAGATGGGTTTTAGAAATAAAAATGGCAAACATTTCACACCGTGTAGAGGTGTGATATATTACAAGTAATCTTGGAAGAAATGCAGCAGTGGGCAGAGTGCAGGTGGAGTGTTCAGAGCTGTATGTGTAATTCACACTTGGTGTGGTGGGTGCTATAAAAAAGATCAATACATAAACTTGAAGGCAGATGGAATTCATCACATATCTCTGCCATTTGTCACCTGAATATCACCGGGATGTATAGAATGCATCTGTATAACTTAATCTTATTTTCCTTCTAGAAACACAGATGCTAAATGCATATTAATTTCTATACACAGAAGTAGAAGTGTTTTGTGTAAAACATGCCTAGGATGCTGGGAAGTTTTAACTGGAGATAACTTGCACAGTGCCAGAACAAAATGCATCTTTTCCAGCATCACATTTACTCCTTATCGAGAGATCTGTCACATCAGTGTAACATCAGTGCTTCATTTTGGATAGCTCATTCTGTTGAAATATACAATAATGACTTAACCTGTAATAAAAAAAAAAAAATTACAAGACAACAAAACCTATTAATATTAGCAATCATTATCATATCCTTATAAAATATATTTACTTCCTTTCCATAGCCAAATGCTGATTTCTGACAAGTAAATATTCTGGTTTTGCCATTTGAATGACATTTGCAGTGGAGTCCTAAAACAATGAGGAATGATTGAGGTATCTATGTATATTCTTGCTATGGTAAATAAAAAGTGGCCTTCAGGCCTTTGATATGATATTGAAAAATGACCTATTAAAGGGGAACAGTAGGAATTTGAATTGCAATATAGAATTTTCAGTTTTCTGAGAGGCACCTTCCTGCTAGTTTAAATTGTAAGCATCTGAAAATCCAGTGTAAATTGATGTTATATTTACTGTGTAGCAGTCACTTTAATATGCTTGCCTTGAAGCCTCAAAAGCAAAATCCTGTGTATTAATCCTATGGCTTCAAAAAAGCAGGGAGAAAAATAACCATTGATGCTTATAAATATGAAGCCTGCAGAGTATAAGTAAAAGAAATTTATAGAGAAAACCTTGAACAATTCCTACTGCAACATCAGCCCAGTTTCATTCTGAGCTGTTGAGCCAGAAATGTGAGAAAATGAAGTGACTGAAGCCTGTCAGAAAAGAAAAACAGCCAGTGGAGTGATGATATGAATCCATAGTCGGAAGCATTGAATCCACTATCTTTACGGCATTGATTAAAGACTGTTACTATTCAGGTGAATTGAAACCTTCACAGAAGCCATGGTGGAGAGAAGCACAAAAAAGAGTTGTTTGTCATTTGTAATTCAGTAGGACTCTAGGACTCTGAAGTAAGGAACTGATTTCTTCTTTTCTTTTTTTTTTGCTTCAACTGGGTTATATTAGATGGCTTATGGGAAAAAATATATATCATGTATGTTTCTTCCAATAAATACCTTGGTTTATAGAACACGTTAGCAATCAGATTAGGCCAAATCTACAACAAGGCTAAACTTTCCAAATATAACTCTACCTTACTGGAATATCTTATATCTTGAGTTCATCCAGTTTGCATAAAACGGTGCGTCACATTTAGCCTCATTTGAAGATGAAGCTGAACCTCAAAAATACCACAGATTTCAACACAGTCTGGTCTCTCCTGGTCCAAATTAACACTGATATTTCATCCCAGTTGTAACAGAAAACAGTCCTTTTTCATGACAAAAAAAAAAAAATTAAGAATTTGTTCAGGATTTTAAACTTTGTGTTTTTGTTGGTGTTCAGGCCTTTTGGTTTGGTTTTTTAGAGTTCTTTGGGTTTTGTTTTTTGGGTTTTATTTTTGTGAGAAGACAGCAATTTTTATTAAACCTTCATTTTTATAGCATTTCACAACTTGTGGACAGATTAACTGATCAAAGCCAGAGACATCACCCCTGGGATACTCCTGAGGACCAGATGACTGCTAGGGGGGAGGCATTTACATGGAGCTTTTTTCCTGTCTCAGAGCTCAATACTTAATCTGGGTCTCCCACATTTCAGTCACACCTCCTACAGACACAGTCACTTGGTGCTTGTGAGTAGGTCTTCCCAGCAACCTGAGTAGGAACTTCTCCATTTCGACAAGATAATTCAGGGAAGTTATTTCAAAAGTTAGATTTTTCATGGTCTGCCTTCATTACAACGAAGATAGTATTGCCATAAAAGGCTTGTTGTAATAACATTATTAAATATATTATTCATGGCAGGCCAAGACCTGTAAATATCAGGTATGTGGAAAATGCTCAAACAGACTAAAAGAATTATCCAAAATTGGAGGCTTGTCAGGAATTTGACACACATTTAAGTGAGATTCAGCAAAACACTATAATAAATCTTTCTACTCCCTTAATATGAAATAAGACCTGCAGTTTACAGCATTCCACAAAGAATGATTTGGATATACTCTCAGGAACACACCAGAGAAAACCTCTGCTCTGCCACTCATGTATGCATAGTAGCAGAAATCATTCACTGATTTAAGTGTAAAATAATGATTTCTTCCAACAGTTCTTAAATTGACTTGACACTATTTCCAATTCATGAAGTTAAATTAATTCAGAATCCTTTTTGTCTCTCAGTCAGTTATAAAACAAAATATAGATTTTATTCCTTATACCTCAAAAATATGAAAGTGAACAAAAACCACCTTCTAATTTATGTGAAACTGATTTGAAATGTGACTTGTAGTAGTAGCATTCAACAAAGTATCCTCAGCCTGAGAAAATCAACAAAACCACTATATTCTGCTATGTTACTGTCTTGTTTCTGTTGAAAAGCTTTCAAAAGTCGGGGGAGAAATCCCTGGTGATTTTACAAGATAACCTCCCTTTAGCAGTAGAGAACTCAGCTTTTTCTACATGCTTTATCCTCTCTCACTACTCTTTTGGCATCACTGCAGAGGACATGAAAATTTCGGGAGATATTTATTAAATTATTAGAATATGAACTGTGTTTTGAGTTTGCAATATGATGTCATAAAAGTCAGTAATTGTTCAGGGCTTTGGATGGAAGGAGTTTTTATTTCAAGTGGCATCAGTTAACAGTACCATGTGATTTGGGTAAGTAATCTTTATGGGATAAGATTGTGAGTAACAGCATTCTCTGATATACATTTATTTCATTAAATATGATTATTTAGAATTTATGAACTTACGATTAAGAAAGGTCTCTAGCATTTTTTAGGTTGTTGATAGTTTATTTCTTTTACTGCTTAAAATTGTTTGCGTCATTGCAGTTAACTCTATCCATCCTTACGCAAAGCTTTTCAAGAATAGCAGAAAAATGTCAATCCTACTAATGCAAATTCATATATCAGACATAAAGCCGAAACAAACTGGCTGTTGCATGTTTTTAATTTATATCTGCAGCACCTGAATGTAATTAAATGCAAATTGTTAGTTAAAACCAAAGTACTGATAAAAGAATATCCCTTCAAAGTAGTTTCCTTAGTCACAAAATTTGGCAGGTTTTTGCAACACCTTAAAGACGAAAAATAGCCAAAAAGAATGCCTGATCAGGAACTTGAATCCTGTTGATTCTTTCCTCATGAGCTGACCTTGCTTCAGCAATTGAAGAAACTCATTACCACAATGATTTTTTCCCATGGTGGCAACAGGTAACATAAACTAGATTGCTTTCCTTCACGGACTCTGGAATGTCAGTCATATACTTCAGTGGTGCTGTTTCTTTTCCAACAAATACCAGTAACCTTAGGTGAAATTCAAGGTGTTTGTACATAGCCCTAACTGTTCAGCATCTCATTTCCTGCAAGACAGCTTTTCAGTCTCTGCATTGCCGTGTTTCCTGTGTTTAGTTACCCACCCCATGGCTCGTGAGGTAGAAGTCACGTGCTATTCATACTGCTTGCCTCGTGCTTCTGGAATTGATCCTCCATGGATAAGTGTGAATACATTTAGAACCTGACATAAGATGTGAGCTATGTCAAGTTATTTACATTATATTCCTTGACATTTAGATTCCTGAATTTTTTTTTTCAGTACTTTGATCCTTTCAGGATGTAGGCCTTGCTGCAAGGGATCTCGCAATAAAGTATTCCCTATCATAGAAAAAAAAAGCCTGCTGTAATTTTCTTGATGGTCAAATCACTTAAAGAACCCAGATCATGGAATGGGAGTTTTATAAATATGGATTTTAATAATTAAAATTAATTAGAATCTGTGCTGCTGTGTAAGTTTAGGATGAAAATTCTTAGTGCGTGCTAAGCAAGAAGAAAGAACAATGAGTCAGTCATAAAGAGACCATGGGAAAAGTGGAAGTTTCATTCACAGAACTGTCAACATTTCATTTGATCTGAAGCATTTGCTAATGGCCTTTGAGAGAAATGTTTCTTATTAGTAAGCCTACCCCAACCACTTGTACCAGTGCATGTGATACCTTCCAATAGATCAAGTGGATTAGAGTTGAATGGGGAGAGCAGAACCTATCTTCCAAATCTGAGTTTCTTATCACCTCTATTTGGAGGTGATATTCATCTTCTTTATTTTTATCTACCTCATGTAAGACATAAGAATGAAAAAAATCTCAAGTGCACATTTTTTCTGTGTCTGGGGTTAGGCAATGCCTATTACAGCAGAACAAGCAGACTTCTTTCTCCCTGTGTATCCTCATGGATTCAGCTAAACACTCTTTTAAGAACAGTCTGAACAAGAATTTGCTTCCATTCTATTTTGTTTGGAAGCCTATAACAAACATTTCTTCCATAAGTTTATGTGGTAGCTTTTTTTAACCCATTGAAAATTCTGGCATTCAAAGAACCCGATAGCAATGAATTCCACAGATGAAATGTGTGGAGTAAAACGGAAGTACTTAAATATTTTTTTAGTTCTCAATTTAATTTAACATCCCTAGTAGAAGAAATAAGAAAAAACAATTTCCTATTCCCTCCTTCATCCTATCTCTCATTGCATACAACCTTCTAGCCCCATTTTCTTCTAGCTGTACAGTCACAGGCTATCAACTTCTCCTGCAACAGTTATAGCTTCTTCTCTTATGGAAGCCATTCCACTTGTTTGATCAGCCTTATCCCATTTTCTGCATTTTTTCAAGGTCTTCTTTCAGCTTCATATACTTGAAGATCAGCTAAGTAGAACTGTGCATATTATCCATAGTAAGGCTATGGCTTTAAAGTGACATAGTGACATTTTGGGTTGTTCTCTATTCTAATACATTCTAGCCCTTCATTTTGTCTTTTAAGCACCTCTGAGGATTGATCTGAGATTTGAAAAACTATCCCCAAGTCCTCTTTCTAGACCAGAAGAACTAGAAATACACAGATTAAAAGCTACTGTCAGGTTTTATCAACACTGAATTTAATCTGTCATTTCATTGCTCAGTTATTTAGCATTACAGTGTCTTGCAATCTTGCAATTCTGTTGCCTGTCTCTGTTCCAGTTCTGACTGTCCTGATTTTTGTTTCTATTGTAGAAATTAGGAAAAGTTTAGAAGTGCCAAACTTTCTCACATACTGCTTGTGCTCATTCTTCAGCAAATGTAATAACGTTCAGATGAGTTGTTGCTAGTTCATTATGTATGGATTTACTTTATCACTTTATTCTAAAACCTATTGTACTAGTTTGAAAGCAAACTAGTGAGAGACTCCGAGTCAGAAATACAATTTAATAGGGAAAAAAATAAAATAAATGTAATAGTACAAAAAAAGAACAACCCAGTGACAAAGTCAGAGCACAAACCTGACCCCCTGATATTCAGGGGGTTGGTAACAGTCCAATCAAATGGTGACTGCAGTCCTCCTGGAGTGATGGTTCTGTTGAAGGGTCCAGTCTTCTCAGAAAGTCCAGTAGTATAGACCTTGTCCTCTGGGATCCCAGTAGGTAAGGCTGCCTGTGCTGTTCCAGGCTTCAGATTTTATCCCAGTGGGAATGCTTGGCTCCTTCCCCCTGGGCGGAGCATCTCACAATGGGATGGTGAGTCATGGGGCAAGGCACTGATGGGCCCATTAACAGGAGATAGTCCGGAGGGAGGAGGCAAGGAACATTGCTACACCTGGTTTCAACTGCTCATGGTAATAGAATACACTGTAACCCAGGACACCTATTCTACTGGCTTTCAAGTCTGACATGTTATAGTCATACACAAAAGAAAAAAAAAGGAAAAAAGGAAAGAAAAAATATCCTTGTAGTAATCATCATTAGAAAGAAAAATTAGTCTTGTTTTTCTGCTGTGATCTTCTCTTCTCTGAGTGCTCATACAACACACATCTATAAGCACTGAAGACTGTTAGTCTGGTTAAACTCTTCTAATGAGTCTGGAGAAAAAGGGTTTTTTCAGAGTTTAATGCATTTAAAAAGTACTTTCTCACACTCTCTTTTTGGCCTCTGTTGTCATGCTTTTGCATTTAAATTCCCAAATATTATATTCTTTGTGTTCTTCTAGTCTGGGTGCAAATTACAATTTCTTAATGATATCTTTTACTGTAGATAACTTCTTCTATTTTTTTTTTTTTTGGTTCTGTTTGAAATCTTAATGATGAGTGTTCTTACAATATTCTTCGGGGCCATACAAAGTCCTCAAATTCATGGACAGCAGAGAGCAAGCCAAGAATAAATCACACCACAGGCCCTGGATTGATGCACTACACCACTGTCTAATGGCTGATGCAGATATACTCATTGTTTACTTTGAATCTCCTTCCTGTGATTTCAACACTACCCATGAAAACAGCAAGCATTTTGTGTCTTAAGTTTAACCTTTTCGTTTGCTTTTATAAAACATCCTTGCTTTCTCTTTTAGAGATTCTTACCCTGTAGGTTTTATGTTTTTAATGTGTTCCTTCAAGGATGCAGATAATGAATATTTTACCATGACTATTATGAAATGTCTCTTATAGCCATTATGCCTTAAATCAGATTCTTCACAGCCGTACCATTTACCACAAAAAGCTAAATAGAGTATATATATGTATGTATATCTATCTATCTATATATACATATATATGTATAGATATAAAATAAGAATTTAATTAATTGGAAAAAATAATTTACCTAGCAATGGAATATATCAAAGACTGAGGATTCCACATTAAAAATTAGGTATAAAGTCTGCTAAAGTGGTAGAACACCTTCAAAGGAAAACATTTTTAATAAAAGCAGTTACACATTCATCTACTACAGGCAAAATCCTAAATCCATCATAAATATAACTGCTATTATTATATGATGGAACAGTGAAAAGCAGATGGACCTTATTTGCAATAATGTAGCTGGGCTGAAGGTATTTTTCTGCCTCTCTTCCTGCATTAATAATGACAGGTGGTGTTGAAGATAATTTTAACCAGATTATGATGAGCTGTAGTTCTTTTTTCCCAGCTTCTCATACTTGGTGTATGACTGAACATACTTTTAAATGCAATTCTTCAAAAACAGCATTTGAAGATTTGTGTGTGTGGGAGCTGATGAGGTGCTTGCCTTTTCTGAAAAGAATTCTTTGAAAAACTTAAAAAGGACATATTTCAAAAAAAGGTTCTTCTGACTTTCATGTGAAGATATCTATTTTGATATGAAAATGCTTGTAAATGGAATTTCCAAATAGCAGATTCCCTCCTTCTGAAAAAAGGATCACAAACCAGGCAGAGAACAAAAAAGAGCCCTGTGCTTAGTTTAGACCTTGCAAGCTGACAAGGTAGTGTATTAATTGCAATCTGCTTGCGAGACAGTGTTTCTTCTTTTTCAGAAGAAAATAAGTATATACATTCATGTGGTACTTGGTTTACCTCACAACTCAGTGAGTTACCTTCAAAGCTACCACAGCCCTTGAAGAGAATTTCAGTTTCTTACTCACATTCTTTGAGTTTCACCTTCTGCGTTATGTGTATTTATGCATATGAATGTATGCAGATATATGCAAATGGCTGCATATGTTCAAACTTTCTGTAGTTGTTTAACTGTATGTAGTGGGAAAACAAAGTACTATGGTGCTTAGTTTATAGCTTAAGTAGGCAAAGAAATGCTTTGTGAAAGGGTTAATACTCATAGCAGCCCTATTCAGCTGAATGAAAATATATATTAGTGAAATATTAAATAGAGAACTTGTGCTTTCTCTCCTTTCTTTTTGATGAAAAGTTTCATTTTATGAAAAGTGAAGTGTGTTTTCAAACTGCAGATATAAATAAAACAAAAGAAATGCATTGAGTCCGGTCACAAATTTGTTTTGAATGACATCTGAATTACCAGGCTTCAGTAGTTGTGAAAATGGTAGCTACAGGTATTTATTTGATCATTTCAAAAGAAAGAAGTATAAAGAACTGTGGCAATTGACCATGTATCCACTCATAGAGTCTGAATAATTATAACTTCTGTGAATGTTTATTTATTCTGCATGTTAAAGCTAAAATGTGATGCAGTTTGGTTCAGGCTATCCCTCCACAGAAGTTTATATCTCTGCAAATACACTAGAGTAATAACAAGGTGCTGTCTCAGCATGTGCTTGAATTCATTTCTGTCATCAAGAACTTGAGGGAAAGCTGGTGGCAGATTCAACCGGAGCCCAGATTCCAGGGAGCCCAAAGCTTAGTTTAAGGTCAAGGGCTCCTTCTTTCTCCTGTTCGTAATCAGCTGACTTTCTTTGCTAACTGTTTTGCTCAGCCAAATTCTCACCCATACTTTCAGCAAGTTTTCAATCTGGTTAAAAATGAAGTTTAAGCAACAACGAGTCACATTAGTAGTGAGTTTTTATCACCTGGGCTAGGGTTATACACAACTATGACTTTAGAAGATCCTGAGAAGACTCATAGTAATGCTCGCCCTTTTCAATGTGAGCTCACTGAGACCAACGACAAATGATTCGGTAAACAAAGATGTTTCTCCCAAATCAATTCTTTGTCATAAAGAGGATCTGCATAAGACTCAGTTTTTTCTTTAAAACACCTCGTAGCATTTGAGGACTGTTCAAATCCAGTGTTTCAACTTGGTATGAGTAGATCTTTGTAACATGCTGTTTGGTCTCATGTGCATAGTGCAATTGCTTTGCACAGTAACCATTTTCAGACTTGGGCTTTGTTAGTCACTGCCTGAGGTAGCAAGATAACCAGCAATACTGGCAGATACCTGCTGCTGAAATTGAAAAATTTGTCAGATGCAGATGACATGCTGCATATTAGCTTAAAATTTCAGCCTTGATTCTATGATACTGTTATCTTGGTTCAATCAAATGCAATAAATCCAACTAATTTAACTAAACCACTAAATGAAGTTGTGCACCTGCGTTTAGTTCAGTTTAAATGAGGCATTTTTCAATGTAGCATAAATTGGGATCTATTTAAGCTAAACTGAAACAAACTGCTTTTAAACTGAGTTATACATACACAATGGACTTTAACTAATTCACTTTATGAAAAAAGCTTAAGCTAATAACCCAAAAATCTCTTGTGTGAACAAAACTTTATTCTTCCTATACAAAACTAGTAAAAGATTATTAAATATGGTTTCCACATCTTAGTAAAAAAAATGCAAGAGAAGTAACATTTGACACATGGTAATCAGAGCACATATGTGCTTCACTGAAATATATCAGATAGAAAGTAAAGGTATGAAATAAAAATTTACTTTTGCTAGAATACAACAGTAAGTGTAAACACTAAAAAAATATTTTGTGAGAAAATATAAATAAATTAATCAGCTCTCTGAAAGCAAGTGCTTCTATCATTAGGGAGAGGTAAGAATAAAATGTACAAAATATCTTGGTTCAGATGATAGATTCTTCACTATAATAAAGATGGTGGAATTGCAGTGATTTATTTATATTATCTAATGAGCTGCCTTCTTCTAACATACTACTTAAATTTGATTTCTTTCACACACAAACCTGAATACAGACTAACAAAATTTTTAAGACAAACATTAAAAATAAACTGTTAATATTCTGCAAGAATGTGCCTCGCTTCTATCAAACTCCTGGGTAAAGAGAGACTTAAGCACATACTTATGGACTTCTTCCAACTGGGACTCTGCACCACTATTATCTTTAATTATGTAAGTACAGGTTCTCCTGTGTCATTGAGCTTATGTCAGGATACCTTCCCTTGCGGCCGAAGGTGAAGAGCAGAGAGAGCTGCTGTTCTGCTAAAGTTCTTTATTTTGTAGTTTCATAGTTTTCTGAAGGCAGAGTTCGAAGGGGTTACGTGATAGAGCCAAGCAGCAGCAGCAGCAGCAGCAGCAGCAGGCTAACAGCAAGTTGTAAACAGTCTCTTCTTCTTCTTGATGCTGTAGATGTTGTAGATGTTGTCAAACTTACAGAAGTGTCCATTGTATTTATTAATTAACCAATAGAATTAGCACACGATTCTAGTTTTTCTTTTCTTAACCTATCCTGGTCTAATTCTAACAGTCGTAATTCTTACATAAGTCTTACATAGGTATTACACAGATTTGCATATATAGTTTCTATCAGCTCTTATTGTTTATGTGAACACTCTATCTAAAAAATGTGAACCGTGTAGTTCCATCTATGTTTTGTCTAAAGTAGAGAAATTCTGTGAAAAGGTAACACTGATGCAGTAAAAACTGTGTTTAAGGCCTCTTTCCTGCAGCTTTTCAATGCTTAAGGCACTTAGCATGTATTTCTACTAAAAGCTAAAAGTCTATTTTTCTGTTTCACTTTGGTGTGACTTCATGTATCTCAGTTTATCCAAAGGTTTTAATTCAATTCCTGTGCTTTGGCGTTCCTCTGGGCCTGAGTCCAGAGGGGTTCTCACTCCAACACTGTGTTGTAGTGGAGTATGACTGAAAAATGAAATTGCTTTTGACTTCAGAATGACAGAGTACCTTGGAAACATTTTTGCTTCAGCAACTTAAGGCCTCTTTGTGGACAAGAGGCATTTGGAGTAGTATAGCTCTTCTGCAAAAGAAGAACATTTTCTACTGGTATAGATACCATTCATGGATCATACTTATAGGGGAATTGTATTGAAGATCACTTTCATCAGGCTTTGATATATTTTTTTAATGTCTGACTTCACTGAACTCTTCCCCAGCAAAACAGCAAACACGTTTATTCTAGGCAGCTCAACAGCACTCTCACGTGCCAAATGCAGCAGGGTGGATGTCCTCATTGTGACACCAGGAAAGAATAAAGGAAGAAGAGATGCTTCACAAAAAAATCACAAACACTTCATGTCTGGGGCCATGGAGTTGTTCAGGAACAATTCATGATTTAGATTTATCTTGAAGCCTTCACTTGAGGAAGCCCTGTCGTTGATATTATCTTGCCAAGCAATCCAGATCTTCTGCAGTTGTTTACATGAGAAAAGTCTGGAGAAGAAAGTGATGGACAGCTTCTCAGCAAGATGAGAGTCTCTCCTTCTCAAAAATGGAGGCTGCCCTTGAAGAAGCATGGATCTGGAAAAGATGCTAGGGCAGGTAAAGGCAGGACTGTAGCTGTATGTTATGATTGCCCTGTAAGACTGTATCAGACATTAGGGACAAAAGGGCCTGAGGCCATAAGTAAGATCACCAAGAAATTTTTGTTGATTAGTGATGAGGAAACATAGAAAAAAAGGTCAAGATCCCTCTTAAGTAGGTACTGTGTTTTCATTGCAGAGGGCTGGCATGGACTGTCTAACTCTTTTTTAACTGTGTTTTATTCAGGATTAAGTGTTGCCAGAATTCAGTTATTTAAAAATAAATAAGCAGCAGCTTGAATGCAGATAAAGGTACCCAACTCAATTAGGAAGGATTTTTTTCTCCAAGTCTGAAAGCAGGCATTATCCTTCTTTGATAGAAAAACACAGCTGTGCAGTGCTGAGATACTAATGCATTCTGCATTCAGCAGATTGTAGGGAAAACAGACATTCTTATTTTGGATACAGTTCAAACTTTTGGCACTGTCTTCCAGCTTCTGAGGTCATTTGCATCACTTCATTACAATGCACACACATTGTTCATACCTTGTTATATGCCAATTGAGTATAAGTAAGTATTTGCATATTATTGCTCCACAGCTTATTGAGAGGCATTTCATTTCAGAATTTTAAATATTTAGTGACCAGGTGTTTAACTGCCAAATAAAAATAATCGTGTCTGTTTCTTATGAGGAAAAAGTCCAACCAATCCGGTAAAACATTCTCAGTACCAAGCCAGTGAGATGTGTAAAAATGTAGTGAGCGAAATTCTTTTCTCATTTAAAACAGCATAAATGTGCAATTATTCCTCTGAAGCAAAATGTACACCACCAGATATATTTGATTTTAATTAAAATTGGAATGTGGACTCTAGCCATCAGTACATCAGTATGTTAGTGATGTTTTATGTTAAAACACAAATACAGTGGATGAAATCACTAGTCATGCAAAGAATAAGGAAAACAGAAGAGAAAACATACTTTAAGCTTCTTCTCCATTTTTATTTTAATCTTTTCCAATTATTCATATTTCATATTTTTCTGCATTGTTTTCAGTGGGTTTCGTTTGTTTGTTTGTTTGTTTTTAATTGATGGCTGACTGTTGGACTCTTTAACATGTACCTAAATGAAAACAGATTGATTTTCAAAGTCATAAAGCATCTTCTGCACTCTTTGATTCAGTAGCTTTCATTATTTGACCATGGAATGACTATTAAGAAGAATGTAATGGGATCATAAAAAAGACAGATGTTGCACTGGGTTATGTCAGGTAAGGTTTTTCCTCTAGAAGTAGGGAGGTATTGAAGCTGTTTTATAAGGCATGGCTGAATTTTCGTACAAAATACAGGGTATAGTCCCAGTGTTTGCATCCAAGAACCAAGTATTCAAAAACAAAAGATGTAAACAGAGGCTTCTGGGATGATCAGAAGTTTGGAGAGCTTGCAAGAAATGACTATGAGAATTCAAATTATTCAGTTGAATACAGAAAAAATGTAAGAAAGAGGGCAAGAGGAGGGTGTTATTTTCCTGATATCTCTTCATGCCTCTGTGACTTATGGTACTAGAAGCCTCCTGAGCTATAGAAAGCTATTCCATACTACTAGCCATCCTTGTCACTTTATGTGTACTGTGAATAGTATCATAACCTCATGTCTGAGATAAGTGGCCTGAAGTGTGCACACAGTAATTGAGGTTTCCATGCATTATGTATTTGTACAGAAGCATAATTATGTTTTCTAATTTGTCCTCTTTTGTTTGGTTTCCTACTTTGTATATTAGAAAATAATTCAAATTTGCTCTCTGTCTTTCCATTGTAATTGACTTTTTTAGGTCTGCAATCATTCCAAAGTCTCTTCTCTGAACAGTAACACCTAATTCAGTCATCAATGAGTTTATATACGTTCAGGTGTCTTTTTTTCTTTATATGCTTTACTTTGCAGCAGTAAGTACTGAATTTCTTTCACCTATTACTTATTCAAAAATGCAACTGGTTTTGGTCCTGGTATGCAGCCCACATCTATGTTACTAGATCTAAAAGAACTCAGACAGGGACTGAATCACTGGCTCAAGTCCATATCCTGGCATTGTTTAGCCAGGTCCCTGACCTATTTTTGTCCTGTGCCATCAAATCATTGCCTTGACAATTGACAAGCACCATTTTGGCCCCCAAAACAGGGCTTTTCAAATGCAACTATACCATAGGAAATAATGTAAGCAAGTTTGTTTTCCAATTCATGACTGAATAGCTTAGCTTTACAATTAAAAGGTATTTATTACATTAAAGGAAAATCTTCTACTTAAATCTGCTGGGTTTGTCCTATTTCTTGCCTATAGAGGCAATAGACCAATTGCTTAGCAGCAAGTTTTACTATGCCCCCACTCACGTTTGCCTTTATGTTGCCGAAAGTCTTCAACTTTCTCCTTAGATTTTCATGGTAGCAGCTCTTCACCTCTGCTCTGTCATGGGCATCTCTGCCAGCCCACGACTTTTGGGAGAACTGGTATTTAGAACAACTGTTTGCAATGCACCAGTTGTGTCATTCCTAGTGCTGGGATGAGAAAATGATTGCCTTGCATGTCTTACAGAAACTCTTTTTTCTTCTTCGTATGGTATTTGCTATTTCTACAGCTGTGTAAGGAAAATCCTTTCTATTGGTCTCATGGTTCTGAGACCTCCAGCAAAAGTAGGATATGTTTTGTTTGCTTCCTTTAAATATCTCAACCATTTAAAAGAGATTTTCTGGGTGCCAAGACTATCATTTATTTTAAGTATCTTATCAGATGCCAATATTTCATTGCAGTGTATAGATACTCCTTCTTTATTCATGGACTTTGAAAGAGAATGATTGATGAATGGAGTTACTCCATCAAGGTAATGATTAAAGCTTCAGCTTTTAATACTTGCTCTAGATTATTTCTTTTACTATTTTAACTTAAAGCACTAAAGTCATAAATGTTTCATTAGACATTAGACCTGTTAGGTCAGATGACAGATAAAAGTTTGAAAAATTTCTGGTGGAAGTGCTGAGGGCAGGTTTATGATTCTTTTGCATCATGATACCTTATTGTGGGCCCATTTTTCAGCTAAATAAAAAAAAGAGGATTTTGGTCTGAGAGACTTCTACACATTTTCTTTCCTTTTCTCTAAACTGTTGAGGAAAACAGAGAGGAGAGTTTGTGCATAAAGGAGGAATTGAGTTCTTTGTTCAGCCTAATAATTATGACCCCTAACGTTCTCCTAAATCTTCCAAATATAAGTGAGTAGATATTTTGCTATTATTAAAATAACTTTTGTACATTGTTTTAATCTTTCTTTTCTGCATTTGGTGTTCTCCTGGTTGAAAAAATATATAACTTTAAATCTTCATCTGCTGACAAGCCATGACCTGCTTTGATATATAGGCTCTAGACTGTATAGAGAGGATTACCAGTTGTTTCTTGTTGGTTTATTTCTATCTGGGTTTTTTTTATTATTATCACAATCACATTTAGAGCTCTAAGTGTTCTGTGCTTTTACATACCTGCAGTGCCAAAACATTTTAACACTTTTAATATTTTTTTAATTTAGAATTAATCTTAAGGGCTAACATCTCGATCTTTGTTTAAGAACCAAAACAAACCTAAAACAGTCCAGCTACAGGCAATTAAAATTAGATTTTAAGACAAGCTTGATAAAGGATCTGTAAGAAAAGCTGTAAAACTATTTGAGCACTAAGATGCTATAACTAAACACATACTAAGAATTACTATTTTCAACGTTTTTCCTGAGTTTCCTGTAGAAATTAATTGCTTTTCTAAATTTTACTTGTCTAATTTTCTTTATTTTTCAAATGCACAGTAAAATATTCTAAAAATAGACGTGACTGGATTCATCTTCATACGTCCTCTTTTCCATACATTTAGGAATTTGTCAAGTGTATACTGTTACACACAGCACAGAGAGAGAAGCTCACTGGCCAAAGGCAGTTTATTTGAACTTCCATAAACTTTTCTCCTCTTCTATTACAAATAATTCAGATATTCAAATTAAAAGGCTGCCTAAAGCTTGCTTCTTACCTTTTAAATTTAAAATTCCAGGATCCCAGCATTCTTTGGCCTCACAGGCAAAACTGATGTTCCCTTCTAAACTAAAACTATTAGGATGCAGTGTTGTAAATATCAGACTGTCAAAAGCATGATTATTTCCATGCTAAGCCTTTAACCAATCTTGATTAAAATTATAACCTCTGTAAAATTATAATTTTACAGTATCTAAACTACTGTATAGTATCCCATCTTCCAGCAGAGTTATGATAAAAGTGCTCAGAAAGTTCTCCTGTGGCAACAGATACTGCTCTTGCATGTTGGACTTAACACGAGTCCTGCTTTGAGATGTTTGAAGTTTGATGGCCAGCAACCACTCGTGTCCACAGACTGTTAGAATATTGATTTGAAGAAACAGAAATAGATGTTCAGATTATCTATTTTTTCACTCCTCTCTCTGCAAGGGAAAAAATACAAGGGAAAATAGAAATGTCAGCAGGTATGCCTTTGGCCTGGTAATTCATTTGCTATGTTGTGCTATTATTTATGTCTATTTGATTGCCAAAATAAAGAGGATGCCCAAGTTAAGTTATGCTTTATTTTTATGTTATTAACTCCAGCCTTGGTCTCTTGTTCCCTTTTTCTTGCTTAGTGCCATTACAGACATTTCATTTATGAGTACTATCAGCAGTTATGAAAGAGCAATAAAAATGATTGAGGGTTGGGAAGGGACTGATTTATGAGGAAAGGAGAAGAGCTAAATATGGTGTGCCTGTCTAAATAATGATTCATGAACGGCATGCTAAATATCTGTAAGTGTTTTAAGAGGGTAAATGAGAGAGGAATCAGGTAGGGTGGCTCAAAGAGAAGTTACCAGGAGTGACTGGTTGGAAGTAAGGGAAGGATTTAGGCACATTTTCTTTTTCAGCCATATTTTTCTACCAGTAAAACTGCATGCAACAAGAAACAGTCTCCCAGGAGTGCTTAAAGCAGTGCTGCCACTTAACTGGATCAAGTGCACCATCAGGATGCTTTTAAAAAACAGTTTTTGAACAGTCATAGCTATAAGAGTTGCTTTTTTGTATGTATTTCAAGGTGTTCTGCAGCCAGTACTTAATACCTTGGGACACCTTTTGGGTCAGGTGATGAGCGTTAGGGAGCAAAATCAATGTAGAGACAGATGTTTACAAATTATGATGTAAATCACACCTTTAATCTTAAATGCTCTAGTTTGAATCACGAAATTGAGAAGAAAGAAATTCTTTGCCTTGCAGTCTAATTACAGGGGGATCAGGAAGTCTCAGTCCCTGGTTCCATTCTCTCCTTTATTAATGGATATTTGATTCTCTGTCCATTATCTCCTAAAGGAAGACCTAGTCACTCACATTTAGAGGTAATGACTATGAAGTTTTTGAGGTGCATGATTCTATTTTCAGCTAATTAAACTATCATGCTTCTTAGAAAATTATTCTGCATGAACTGCAGAAAAGCACTGAGAATGATTCTGGGGCATGACAACCCTGGCAGTCCTTTGGAAGTTGGCCTTATGTGTGGACTTATAGTTGTACTTGTGTCAAGTTCCCCTGAGAAGAGCAGGAAGGGAAACTTCCAGAACCTGGTAAGTCATCTGATACTGGCCATTCTTGTCATATTACATGGATCTTCTTAAGTTGTGTGAAAGGAGCCAAGAGAAATAAAAAGTTTCATTCATTACCAATGACATTTTATTTTCTGTTTTCTGGCACATAAAATTTTATTCACTTTCGTTTGCAATTTCATTTTTTAAGTTTGTCGGTTCAGCTCCTAAAAAAAGATCTGACTGACAGCTGCCAATCATGTGCAAAACTGCTTCCATTAATTTTAAGTCCCAAATATCCACCTACTTGCAAAGCTGGATGACTTGCAAACATTCACAGCACTAAGATTAGGGAGAGAAAGCCAACCACCAAATATCTCACAAGAATAATTGTGAGACCAGCAGGAGAGGGGGACTTTGAATTCCAGGGAAGTTGCTTTCCTCTTTTTAGAAGATCCAGCATTCTCTTGTTATTACTATGTAGAGCTAGAAAGACAAGGATTAGTGACTGTGTTTTCCCTGCTCTGACATTTTATAACCTTATTTCTCTATTAGAACGTCCTGCTGGATTTGTAATGATCAAAAAATGTAGTTCCGTTTCAGCTCCTCCATGAGAGGCATTCCTTAGGAGGTGAGGGAATGGTACAGGATGGTGCCTCTGTAAAAGGATATGAAACAGAATTGCAGAAGCACAGAGGTGTTAAGGCTGAAAGAGGACTCTTTTTTAAAGGTTGTCTGATCTACCCACCCTGCTCAAGCGGGTTCACCCACAGCCAATTGCCCAGGACTCTGTCTAGGCAGCTTAAGAATATCTCCAGGGATGGAGACTCTGCAACCTCCTTCAACCTCCTTGCACAATCTGTGTCAGTGCTTGGTCACCCTCTTAGTGAAAAAGTTTTCCTGATGCTCAGAAGGAACCTCCTGTGTTTTGGTGTGGGCCCATTGCCTCTGGTCCTGTCACTGACCACCACTGAAAAGACCCTGGCTTTTTGCGCCCTCCCTTCAAGTATTTATATACATTCATAAGATCCTCAAGAGCCTTCTCTTCCCTAGGCTGAAGAGTCACAGTTTCTCAGCCTCTCCTAATTTGATAGCTCACTCTTGATCACCTTTGTGGCCCTTCTCTGGAATCTCTCCAATATGTTTACATTTGCCTTGTACAGGGAAACTGAAAACTGGACTCCACACCCCGGGAGTGGCCTCACCAGTGCTGAGCAGAGGGAAGGATCATCTCCCTTCACCTGCTGACAGTGCTCTTCCTGATGTAGCCTAAGACTGTTACTTCCTAATACTGTCAGCCATCTTTGCCATGAGGGTGTAGTGCTGGTTCATATTCAGCTTCATGTCCACCATGGTGCCTCTTTTCTTAAAAGAAGCCTTGCAGATAGTCATTCTCCTGCATACGCACTGGTGCCTGGAATTATTCTACCCCAAGTTCAGGAAATTACACCTTGTGAAGAGGTCAGAGTAATGATGCTCAATTTTTGAAGGACGGATATTTTTTATTTCCCATAATTTCTTTTTACAGACATCCTCTCCTCAGTTTGCACTTTAGGTTTGGTCTTGCACTATTAACAAGGAAGTTCTTTTTTCACATGTGGCCTCCTAACATAAACCCATTCAAATCAAATTCAAACTGATCTTGCCAATTTGGACTAGAAAAGACCCAGTCAAGATCTGTGAGCCAATCGGGAATCACTTCATTTGGTGTGATTTTTAATTTCTTCAGAGAAAGCTGATAACTAAAGGTCTTTGGATTCTTAGCATGCAAAGACTATTAACTTTCTTTATGACTGCTAATTTTGTGTCTTGCAGAAAAGACTCTCCATTAGCTTTCATATCTTTCTTCTTTTACATCATACTTCTTACAAGAACTAGAGGAATTGTTATTACCATAATAAATTATGTTGAACGGCATCCATGAAACAACTTTGAGGAGAAGAATTTTTTTTTTTTATCATCCAGTCCTGAATCCTAGAAGCTATTTTGGACTTACATGGGTTTATGTACTAGTTTTAATTACAGAACCAAGCAATATATTAATATATCCTTTCTAGAATACAGCAGTAGGTGTAGAGGTTGCACCATATATAATCTATGTTCATAGATAAGTGTGACTAATGCAGTGTACATCAAAAAGAAATCTATCTTAAGGCACAATGCATGAGTCACAGAAACGATAGTATTATATTCAGGGTAATAACCAGACAAGAAATAACAGACTCCTAAAATTTAATGAGGTCATTTAGTTAAAAACTATATTCTTAGTCTGTGTTAAGCTACAGACCGGTGCTATATGTGCTTGGTTCTTTTTCTTTCTTTTAAATTCTATTAACCAACCACATGCAATGGAGCTATAGATTACTATAACATTAGTCCATAACCTCAGTGAGGTAATAGGAGGTGTCTGTAGTTTTTGTTTTGTAGTCATGTTGCCTGCATAAAATAGGAATCATTGTGGTGAAAATAAATATCTCTGTAACAGACTGCCTGCCTTATAAGTGAATAATCCTTACTGTATCACTGTAGGTGATAGAGACAACCTAGGGGGAAAAAAAACAAACCACTGTTTCAAAGATGGCCAATTCCAGATACTCAAATACAAACAGGTAGGCGATTTACCTTTTAGGAAAGGTCAGGAGTCAGCAAACCTGCATCACTTCTTTCTTCTGCTTGTTAGAGAAGGAATAATACAGGAACTGCTGTCATAGGTTCCTCACAAATCACAGGGGTTTCTTTTTCCTTTTCTTTCTGAAGTAGCATAGCTTCTGAAGAAAGGGTGTTTGAATTAGCTACTTCTTTTTTGTGATGTCCCTTATATATACCTGAAAAAAATACCTCTCTGTTTTTTGTTTCTTTTTTTTTTTCTTTTCTCTTTTTCTTTTTTCCTAAAGAGGTGGACTGCCAATAAATGAATACAATTTTTTACTATGAACTGCAGTGATATATTCTTTCAGTTTGGTTTGTACCTACCTCTAATGTGCAGGAAAAGCAACTACTGCAAAATCCTGATAATTTGAATTATTAGTGAAATTTTATATGGGGAGGAAGCCTAGGTTTATTCAAGAACATGCTTGCTTAAACAAAAATAATCCACTATAAAGTTAAAGGATCTCTAAATGTTAATGCCATCATTCCTTTATACATCCCATAAACTTGAGAACTGTCAGGCAAGAGTCTCTTCTATACAAAGATAAGGATATTTCAAGACAGGTTTTGAAGTAATAATGGGGAGTCTTTTTCTACTTGTCCATTTGTGATTTGCTTTTTGTTTTTCTGAGATCTCTTTCATCTATTAATAGCATAACCATACACACAGGGCAACATTAATTAATGATCCTAATATTTCAGTTGCAGATTATATTCTTCACTGATCCAGTCCCAGAGCTAGCAGCCAGTCCTGAGTTAGTTGACATTGCTGGCTATTATCTGACACTACAGAGATGGACAAATTGCTTTAAAACCAAACCAGCAAGTTAAGCAAAATAAACAACCCATAGTTTAAAAAAAAAAAAAAAAAAGAGGAAGAGTTTTTTTCTAGAAAGGTTTTCTATTTAGGCCATTAATTACCTCATAAAATAAATCTTAAGAAGTCACCTTTGTGATGTGGTGTTTGGCTATCCTTGACACTGGACATGCAAAACAGGAGGTTAATTTGAAGACCTTTTGTATAGAATGCTCTGTACTTCACACAGTATACTAGATACACAGAATCTGATTTTATTCTATAGCAGAAAATAAAATGCATTAGCGTTAACAAAGTACTTTGTTGATACTTATTGAAGAAGAGGACTTCGGACTGATGCCAGCAGGTTTGGTAATTAACTGTGGTCAAAAAACACAATACTGTCAAAGACTCAACTTCTTTATAATGCTGGTATCTTTTTATACCCCGCAGAGATAATGACTGGGTTGCTAGGAAACTTACTTGAGTTTAACAAAGGGTAATGTAGGCATCTCTCCCGTGGAAATGATGCATGAGCCAAAAGCTGTGTTTCTTAAGGAGCTACTTACCCTAAAATGCCTTTATTTTGTTTTACAATGAGTGGACAGGTGCACTTGTCTCTTCACAGAAACATTTTAATGTATTTTCCTGTTGTTAGAGTATATAAATGTACTTTAATCTAACTCCAAAGAGGATATTTCCGTAAGACTTGATGGGATCAGTCTATTATCAGAAACACACAAGTGTTCAAACTGTATCAGTGGAAGAACCAAGGAACCTTACCTCTCTTGCCTGAGTCTGTCTCTAACAAAGTAATTTTACAAATCTAACATTGTGTAAGCAGAAAGTTGGAGGGGGAGAGTTATTCTTTGGTTTTGTCTTTAAGAAGGAGAGCCTTAGTTCTGTACCCCTTTTCCTGAAGACTAGACTGCTTTTGTGAGTTTTTTGGTGCTGTCCCTTCACCTCTCCAGCCTTTCCTCTACAGCTTCAAAATAGAATAGGCAGCTTCAAAAATGTTCTTGTTCCTTTCCTCTCTGAACTACCGCAATGCCCAGGATCATTCAGACAGCTCCAGGGGTAGGTGGCTCACCTCAGTGATGGGGTCTCTTAGATGCTGCCCCCATTTCAGCACCACCTTACACAGGGTTTAGAAAAAGTTTCTATGCAGGGATTAACCTATACAAAGGCAGTGAAGACACTTATATGCCTTTTTTCTTATTTTAAGGACATTTCCCACCAGGCCAAAACCTTACTCTGATTCATATCTATTGCCCACAAATTTAGGCAGACACAGTCAAGGTGATAATCTGACTTTGTTACATTTTTGTAAAAATATTCTAGATAGATATTCTGCGTCTTGGTTGAATACTATTGGTTTTATCCTTTTTGAATTGTATTAAAATTTGCTGCGAGCTTTCTCTTCACGGAGTAACCATGGCAGCATAATTACCTTACCTGATATTTCCTTCTTCCCGTGTTATCAATATTTTTTTCTAGGGGATCATAAGTTTATATAAAAATAAACCCCCACACTGAAATAATATTAGGACATTTTTCTGACATTTTTACCCTCACAGTTTTATGACCACTAAGAGTAGAATTGCTTTTGTCATTGGGAGTATGGAAGCTATCACTTGCACTGTGCAGGCCGCTTTAACATTGTTGAGATCATAGAAATAGCATCAAAACTGATGTCTGATGCTCTTCAGCAGAACAGTTTATATCTATTTCTTGCTGTCAAAAGAATAATGATATAAATTTAAAATAACAAGTCAAAGAGAAAATGAAAACAGATCTTATGGACTTCAACCTATAATCAGGATTCCTCATTACAGTCAATATCTGAAATCATAGGTATTCAGAATACGGAGCATGGGCTTCAAGTTCACTGGTGAATATAATTTTTTAGTTTTGAGTATCATCTCAGAGGAAAAATTATTTCTTTAAATGTCAGTAAAAATTTCTCACTTTACCTATCAAACAGATTATCCTAAAGACTCTGGAAATTCCTCTGTAGAACTCAAATCGTATGCTTGTTTCTGGTTTGTTTTGTGTGTGTGTTTGTGTGCGTGTTTGTGTGTAGTTGCTGGCATTAAACCTATATTTAAGTCAGGAATATCTCCTTTTAGAAAAAATATTTATATTGTGAGCAAGATTAATCTAAAACAGTGGTAGGAAAGAAGTATTCCAGTCCTTGGTCATCCCAGAAAAGGTAAATATAAGATTTAATCAGTTTTTAATCTATATAAAAAAAAATCACCAATTAAAACTATGAAAGTAATGAGAACAGCATTTTTATTTTTATTAAAACAATTGCAGAACTGGGATTTGATTAAGAAAATGAATGTAACTGTCCTGACTATAAGAGAAGAAAATTAAAAGGTGAGAGAGGGGAGACTTGTGAAATTTTGGGGAATTAAATCTGGTGAACTTGGAAAGGTCATCTGAAAAATAAGCAGTTTTTATCACACCACCTGTCTGTATATAGTATATGCTATTATTCAGATTTTATATGTAGGTATGTAACAGTTATAACTGTAAAAGCAATAATCAATATTTTAAATGTAACTATAGTTCAGTGATTATCATAAAAATTAATTTGTGAATTTATTCAACTTGCATTATTGAGTTTGAAAGAAGGAGAAGGAATCAAGGGACTGTTTTGAAAGAGAATTGAACTAACTGATCCTTCATGAGACTGACTGAATTTGTGTTGAACTCAAAAAGCCCAGAAAATAGGTTTCTTTGAATTCTGAAACATCAAATGTGCCACTGACTGAAATTTTGTCTAGTGATGAGCAGAAAATTGATGAGTCTTATGATCCTGCAAGACACTTTTATTTCATTGTCTCTGCTGAAACAGTCACATGTTAATTAATGTTTCTTCTTAGAGCTTTCAGCAACATTTTAACATCTGCTGTATTCAGTAGTAGTTTTTATTCATTTCCTGCATCCAAAACACTGCAGAGATCAATCTGTGCTGTATGACATAAAAAACAACTAGAAGGCAAAAGCTTCAACTTGATCAAAAAGTTAAAATTTCCTTTTATATTAATGAAATTGCCTTCAACTGAACAAAATCAACATTAAAAATAGTGACTGGAAGGCTTACATTTACACATTTGCTAACAAATTTGGCAAGGAGAAAAAACATAGGCAGCAATAAAGGAAGAACTGAAGCTTAAGTCTTGTGAAGGTTGTGATGATCTACAACACGTATTGAGCAACAAAAGTACAAGCTATGGCTTTAAACAAAATAACTATTTTTCAGGTTCATCTGACCACAAAGGTATCATCAGACACATCACTGACTTAAAAACTCTTTAGTGCTCAGTGACCCTGCACATGTCCAGAACTGCTGTTATTTGAGGATCCTGCTTCCCACCTAAGCTCTATGATTTGTGTGCCTGTACTCTCCAAAGAACCTAATCTCTAACATTATATAAACTGAATACTTTACTGGTGGCAGCCTGGTGTCTAGATTACTTGCATAGAAAGTAGGTCGTCTGGATTCAGTTATTTCCTTCCTGTAATAGCATTCAAGACCAAAGTCTCTAGAGGGTACCTTAGGCAACAAGCTAAAAAATCTCCATCATCTTGGAGGAGTGATTCTGCAGTGAAGAACTCAAGAGAGGGAATATGTAGAGGAGGGAGCATGAGCTACAGCCTTGCATTCCTTTTATAAGAAAAATATACTAAGTCTGTTCTGTTTGTGCGTTTTGTGTTTCAAAGCCACTCACTAAAATATTAAATAACATCTTTTAGAAAACATATCCAAACCCTGATCTCTTCTCTCCTGATGATCATCTTATTACTGAACTTCCCAAAGCCCTGTGGATCCATACTCTTTCCCACGGTGACACAACTTCAGAAAGATAGAAGGAACTTACCTCTAGCATGAATAGCAAATAGCATAACACCTGGTGCTTTTTATGGAAATGCAAATTTTAGGTTGGACTCCCTCTCACTTTTACATTCAAGACCTGACAGAAGGAGGTGGATATCAAAGAGAAAGAAGTGCTTAACATAGGAGTGAATATAAGATTAACAGAAGGTGGTTTTTATATACAGCCTTTTTTTTTTCCTACATATGACCTAACTATGTTTGTTCATTGTGTGAGATTTTTAGGTTACAGTTCTACTGCTTAACCCAGTAAGTCCAAATTTCATTTGTGATCAACATGTTTAAAATTCCAACTTTCCAACACCCAACTTGTAGTCAGCCAGGTTGTTCATTAGAGCTATCACTACATAACTCAACAACTAAAGTAATGCCAGATGGTTAATCAGGCATGACATCTGATCTAAAAATCCATACTGTGATCCATAGAGTTAGCTGTTCTCATTCCTGAAATACCCCAGGCAGAACTCTGTATCCAGGTTTCCTAGGATATATTTTGTAAACACATGGGTGGCAAAATGAGCTCAGTGCTAATTTGGCCCTACAACTCCAATAGCCACAAGTGCAGCCCAGTAGGAGATTTTCAGAGCAAAGTTTTTGGTGCTGAGGACCTGACTCGCACAGTATGGAAGGTTCAGGGTCAGACCCCGTGGCTTTAATGCCTGCAGCCGTGAGATGTCATTGGAATGCTTCTAGAATACATCTGGGGTTTTTTGCCCAAGAAGGCTCCCTTGAAGTATTTCTGGGCCTGCTCCGCAGTGTGAACTGAGGCCAAAAGTGAGGTGACCTGCCCCAAAACAAATCACTAAATTAGTCTCACCCTTGTGATGCAAAAAAACTTGAAAATTGGGGGATTTCAAATTGAAATCTAAAAGGATTGTTGGATCTCGAGCAAGCTACGTGAAGTCATGTGGCCTTAGAAATGCCCTGTGGTATCTGGTTACCCCGTGCTGGCTGGGCAGCTCTGACACAGGCTGTGAGAGGAGCACCCACCTCTGCAGCAGCAGCAGCCACACACAGGGTGGGCTGGGTCAGAGAAACCCTACTATCCTCTGGACAAGGCCTTTAGTTCAATATTATGGCTCTAGGATTTAGGCGTCCTTTATACAGAGGTGTCTTGTGTGCCACGTTAGGCAGCTATGCTGTTGATATTGTTAACAGTGTGGCTTTTCCTCCAGAAGCAGGTACCTATCATCTGGTCATCTAAGTCACTCCTTAGGCTCCACTGGCTGTGTATCCATTGACTGTAGCAGAGCCTTACAGGCCCATCTAGTGGGAAGGTAGATATCACACCAGCAGACACCTACATGAGACAAAATTAGGTGTCTTAATCTTGCACTGGATTTATTTCTTGAAGTCAGAACCTGGCCATGATGAATCTCCCAAAGGGCTTTAAAAGTATCAGCAGAGTATTCTTCTTCAAATTGTTCACATTAGGATTATTCAGATCAGTGTAAACCTTTATAAACTGATCTTTTAAGAGGGAGTATATTTTGAAAGGGCAAGCAACTTCAGCAAGAGAATGTCAGTGTCTCAGAATAGACTCAGAAAGCTGGCTTCCCTTTGCAGGGAAACCAGATTACTTAATGCTGTATGTTACTTGCAGAATGGCAAGTTTTTCATTTACAACATGAATTTATTTTTGGTTTTGGAATAAATATGCTTATGGAGTAAATTTAGGATTTTGAGTTCTACAGGGTTTCAGTAAGATAGTAAATTTCAGAAATTATCAATTTGCAGGGAAATCTTGCAGCCAATGAATAATTCTCCCTCTCCTTGGCTGTTGTTATTAATTCCTCTCTTGCAGAAGAGCAGTAACTCATTTCTCCATGTGCTTGAGGGACAGATTTTTCCTCTTCTCATGCACAGACACAGACAGTACCTCACAGCTGAGGGGCTGGGGTCATGTTGCTATACTTAAATCACTTCTGTTAGCTTTACAGCCCTCATTTTACTCCATCCGTTTCCTTTTACTTCTTTCTGCATCACTTATGGAAACTGAAGGACAAGATCTACCTGCTTTACAGAGACAAGAGTCCCTCAGTAAGAGGCAAAGAAAAAATTTAAAGATACAGATGGGAAAAGGCAGAAAGGCTGGGAGATCATAAGCAGGCACATCTGTGTTTTAAGAGACAAGTTAAATGTAGGAGAATTGAACGTCAACATGAATGTACCCAGCTCTCTGAGCCAGAAGGCAGGGATGGGGAGCATCCTGGGAATAATACCATAATCCAAGGGAAAATGGTCAGTGACCTGCTACACCACTTCCACACACACACACAAGTCTGTGGGGCTCGATGGGATTCATCCATACTGAGGGATCTAGCAGAAGTGCTCACCGAACCACTTTCAAACCAGGATATAACAAATGTTGAAGAATAAATTTTACCTGAATTACAACCTTAACATTTGAAGAAAGGCTGAATGTCTTTCAAAAGCTTTGGTAGCCCTCAAGCCCTGATATAATTCTATGATCTGATACTCAGAAATAATTTCTAATTTGTATGGAAATTCTGTATTGCTGGAATGAGGAGAATTCATTGCAGTGCCATTGGGGTCTTTGCATTTTTAACACAGAGAGTAACGCTGCAACTGAAAAGTGGACTTGACATTTTTTTTCTCTGCTGTTTTTATGAATTATGCAAACCATAACCCATGGCAGGTCACTGCACGGGGTTTAGAGAGAAAAGGCCTTCTCTGTTTTCCATTCATGATGATCCAGACTTCCAGACTTTGATTTCTAGCAGATTTAAAACTAGAAACATCTGAGATAACTTTATATTCAAATTGTTTTGATAATCAAACTAAATTAACTTTAGTGCTGAGATTGTAGTTAACTAATTAATAACTAAGTGTTTCATTAATTCATATAAATTTGTGAAAAACTTCTTTCCGTGGTCCAGACATATTAAAAGTTGGATCAAAATAAGCAAATTACTTTCATTAAATCATCATTTTTGAAGTAATATTTTTAGTTGGTTTTTTAAAAATTTTTGATTTGAAAAAAAGATTCTGAAGTATCTTTTTAGAAGTTTTAATCAACCTTTCAATATGAAACAAAGTTTTTTATTTGAATCACATAAGTATAATAATATAAGGTTGATTGTTAATTCAATTTTGGTGATGAAGATCAGATAAATTACTTTTGTACAATTTCAACTATCTTTACAACTTCCTGGTTGCTAATGTTCTGCCACTGATTTGAGAAGCGCTTTTCAATTTATTTTTCAAACTGATATCCATGTAGAAAATCTGTAGAAAATTTTACAGATAAAATATAATAGAATGGTTTCCCTGGAAAAGAAAAAGACTTTCTTTTCCAGAGTGCAATTACTTCAAGGTATCATTTTTGCACTTTGCATATATAATAGGAATGGCTAATACCATTCTTGCTTTCAAACACTTCATCTGTGCTTGACATGGAGAAAATGTCATTCATTACGTGGCTGCAAACACGGCTGCTGTTCATTGACCCCAATTATACGAGCTATCACCACTCAGGCTTAAGAAAGCACTTAGGCACACACTTGAGTTCCATTAAAGGGACTTGTTGAACGAGGAAAGGCAGACACAGGCTTGAGTGCCTGGTTGAGCAGGGCCCATCTTAGGCACTGGCCCTGCCAGCATCGATGTCTCATAGCACAACAGTAATCTCATTGATTCCAGCAGGGCAGCTCGCACAAATAAAAGGTCAAACTTAAGTACGCGTCTGAATATTGGAAGAAGCAGAAGCTGGATGTCTTTGTAGTTAGCTGCAGATAACTGCAAGCAAGCCTTGTCCACAATGTGAACTGGCCTCATAATACTGTCTCAAATCCTGAGTGTTGTGTCAAACCCAGAAGGATACTGTTAGACTATTCCTTGAGCAGCAACAGTGTCTGCTACTGTGGGCCATCGTACACCATTGTACAACTGTGATGGTCATCATAGATTTGGGGTTCAGATGCAGGACAGAGAGAAGCCCTGGCAACAGAGGTGTCCATGCCCCTGCATTAAACACCTGTATCTCAGTCATGGTCTATGAAGAAAACAAAGCAGTTAAAAACATCATTCGCAGCTGCACAGTTCACATAGAGCTGCCAGAGCTAAGACATTGGAAACACCTCCCCAGATCACACAGTGGGAAGCCTTTCCCCAGTTTCCCTCACGTATCACTCACTGACAGGAGGGGCCAGGGACAGGCAAGGTGGTTTCTTATGAAACAGAAAAATGGTGTCTAGGGTGATTAGGGAAATTAAACAATTTTATTGACTTTTTTTTCTTCTGAAGAAGGAAAGCTAAGAGTGAGCATCTATAGTGAAAGAAAACCAGCTTGTGTCTGCACAGAGCACATAGTTTTCAGATGGGCAAGGGATTTATAGGGAGATAGTATCTGTAATTCTACATCAAGCCATAAGCCAAATTTACAGTATGTCATTCACTTCACTTTGATTATTCTATGTTTTTTTTGCTGAAGTGGTTTTTACTCTCTCATGACAGTCCATTGAATTTAACAGAAACATCCAACTGCTGTCATTCTTGACACACTTACATGTCCTTGTAGATCAGATTATGCAAAACAACCTTTCTGTCTATTAGGTCACTACTAAATCAATGCACTGATGCTTCAGGTGCATAACTTCTTGTTAAAAATACAGCCTGACAACAAGGAAACAAATTTATAAATTACCTTTGGGCCAGCCATCGTATGTAATTTTTTCCCAGACTCTATTACCTCCTAGGCACTTGTTGCAACAGTCTCGTATCAGAACAGACAATACAACATCACAATTTTTCAGGACGAAGAAAGAATTGTAATGAAAATGCCACTTTTAATAAGAAAGCTCAATAATATTCAGTCTTGGTTGTTCCAGATGATATATTAATGTCTTGCACTTCTTTCTGGAATTCAATAACTGAGCAAAAAAAGGGTAGAGATGGGGTGGTTAAAAAATACTTGGCTGTGCTAAGCATATAAGGTCACTGGAATTATTGGCGGAACTGATCTAACAGCAGTTGCTCTTTAAACACTTTTTGTATGATTTTTCAAGTCAACTGGAAGGGAACTCCTTACCTGCCTAAATCATAAAAATGATAACTCAGTCTTTCTGCAAGATAGAAGCTGTATCACATGGAGACCAAAAAAATTCTGAAATATTTGGAGTGAAACATTTTTGTATGACCATTACCTGTACACAGGCACTGTGATTGAATGCAACTGCACCTCAAAGTCATGGACTAGAACTGGGGAAGACCTAGTAGTCAGATACTGAAAAAAGCAGGTTTTGCATTCACCAGCTGTTTTCTGCTTTAAGATGCTCTATTTGGCCTAAAAAACACTGGAGAGAGATCTTCTGTCTTCAGACCTGTTATGTGGAGTTTTGTGCCTGACGGAAAAAAACACGAGCAGAAACATTCACTTTCATGAGATTGTCCTGTGCATAAAATTAAGAATGAGTGCTTTTAGACTCCAGGAGATGAAATCCATTATTGTCATATATGTATGATCAATAGAGATATTTCAATTAGAGATTTGGGTGGGAATTAGGACAGCCTTAGCTGAAGATGATGCCTCAGATGAAAGGAACTGAGTCCTTTTCACTACGTTCTCCTCAGTCAAAAATTGCTGAAGTAAAATTGCTGCATAAGTAGCAAATCCTCACATATCAGAAAGAACTATGGGGAGCAGCTGAAAAATTTTTTGATAAAAATTTCTGTATGTAGCCTTGCTAAATTTCTTTATTTTTCCACTGAAGTCATGGTATTTTTGGTTTCTTCTTTTGTTTGTTTGTTTTTAATGACAGTTTCAGAATACTTGGGAAGACTAATGTTTTGTTTATTTTATTTTTCCTTTTTAACTCTTATTGTGGCATGCATTTTAATATTTAAATGAAGAAAAGAAAAAAAAGAAAAGAATAAAGGAAAAGAAACGTTGACTGAAACATTTAATCTCAAGACATATTTTTTTGAGCAAAAGCAAAATTACAGCACTACGATTTATCATATATCACTTTGTTTACAGAAATGTAGCCATTTAAAACAATTTTAAAGTGTACATTTTACATTTTGAAAATGAAAACCTCAAGTTTTTTCTTTTGATTTTTTTTTTATATTATACCCTTCAATTCTGAAAGAAAAATTAAACAAACAATACAAGGAAGCTTGAATGTTTCAAGTAATTTTATAATGCAAAGTAATGTGTTTTCTTCTAAGGCTAAGCAAAAACTTATACCAAAAATCATGGTAGCAAATAAAAAAAAAATCTGTTGGAATGTAAGTTTCTAATTCAGGCCCAAAAAATTTACTCAAGCTAAAGTGTACAGAATTTAGGTAAGTGCCCAACAGACCTTCATTCATTTTTAAATATCGACTGCTGGAAAAGAATATTTGGGTAATGATGATAGTCCTTATCTTTTACAAATAGTGTAATAATGAAAATATTTTCCTAGTTGAATCTGAGTAAAAGGTCTCTAATCAAATTTCAGGGTTTCAAATCCTCATCTGCTGCTTTCATGGAAAATTTTTTTCGTAGATGGAGTACAGAACAGCTGGGAAATAAATGGATAAACCAAGGCTGGAATACAGAGCAGCAAAGTACACAAGATTTATGAGTCAAAAAAGGAACACAAAAGCATCAAACTCCCTAGTCAAAAGGTTAGCTTACTCCCCTTGTGGGGGGAAGACCCAGTTCAAGTCCTTGTCCCCAGGCTCTTTTATGTATTATTCACTAGAGAATTATTGCATGGAGAAAAAAAATAAGGTGCATAAATCACTGCAAGAAGGGTAAGGTAGTTTGAAAAAAACCCTGCTATTTTCAGTTTTGTTTCACTTTGGGTTTCTTGGGTTTTTTTTTAAGGAAGGGAGAATATATGATTGGTGTTCATTAGATTGGTGTTGCAGGATGGCATGATGTCAGTGTTGATGATGCACCTCGGATTTATCAAAAGTTACATAAGCAGAAAGTTTGAATGGCCTAAGCACAGAATAACTTGCTGAAAGTGACCTTTTGGTCATCTAGTTCATTCCCCTGGCTTAAAGTAGAATCAGCTATAGCACATTGCCCAGAATCATGCCTAAGGGCATGATATCTCCAAGGACAGGTTCTACAAACTCTCTGGATGGTCAGTGTCAGTACTCAGTAACCAACACAGATAAAAGTGTTTCTTGATGTTCAGAGGGAACCTCCACATTTCAGCTTGTACTCATTGCCTCTGTTCTTGTAACTAAGCACCACTGAATAAAGCCTGTCTCAGTCCTGCTGCACCTTCCCCCGAGCCTATTCTTATCCAGCCTGACCAGTCCCAGCTCTCTCAATCTCTCCTTATATGACAGATGCTCCAATCACTTTATCATCATAGTGACTGTATGTCTGTGTCTGTCTTGTATAAGGGAGCCCAAAACTGGGCCCAGAGCTCCAGGTGTGACTCCACCATTGCTGAGTAGATGGGAGAGGATCACCTTCCTTGAATGGCTGGCAGTGTCCTGCCTAATGCAGCCCAGGATTCCATTGGCCTTCTTTGCTATGAGAGTGTATTCATGGCAGGGCCTCAGGCCCTCTTCTGCAAAGATTCCTTCCCCATGGTCACCTCCAGCCTGCACTGGGGCTTTGATTTTTTCTTCCAGAGGTGCAGGACTTTGCCTTTCACCTTGTTGAACTTCTTCAGGTTTCTGGTCATCCCTTTTCTTAACCGTATATACAAAATACAATTATTCTCAAGTTACAGCTCTCAATCTGATGTGATTGTAACTTTGCAAGTGTTCGAAACATCAAATTCTATGATGAAAACCAGTGAACCCTTACTGCAAAGTAAAAACTAGTGTTTATTTTTCTTATTCTGATCTCAATTGTCTCAAAATAGAGAAAATAGAACCACTGAATAATTTTGAGATTTTCAAGTACAGTATAGTGTTATGGATGTCTCCTGTTGGCTGATTTAGAATTCATATAAACAAAGAATATCTGCTGCTGCTTTTTTTTATTATGATTTAACTATCTGTTTTATCAAATGCAATAATAAAATGGCTTGTCTGTAGCAGTGAAAATCAAGGATCAAACTGGAGTTCCTGTATTGATCACAAACAGGGTAGTCAGTGAAGCAGAAATGTTCCCCTGCCCCTATGGAATTGTTTGTACCTAAATAGCACTGTCACCCTCCTCGGGATTTCATATTCTAGTGCAAGTAGTGGTCCAGCTATGGTGGCTTAATCAATCCCATTTTGACATCAGTCTAGTTTTATGAGCTCCAATAAATGTATTTCAAAAATGGATTCCTCAGCTGTGAGATTCCTTGGCTTGTTATTCCCAAGGTCTAGGCCAGTGTCAGAAGTGTATATGAGCAGTATGCTTGAAATTTGGGTGAAGAAACACTAACTGCAAAAAAAGAAAGAGGTTTGGAAAAAGAGGCAGGACACCAATCTGTGTGCATTGGTCTGGGATTCTTCATCTAATTCTACCACTTTTGTAAATAGCTCTTATAAATAAAGAAACAATTCAGACTTATAAAGAACAGGTCCTCTAATGTAATTACATAGTGCACAATGCATGTAGAAAAGTAGAAGCTCTCACAGCAAGGAAGAGAGAGTGATTAATAGGAAAACAAAGCAACATATTGGAACAGAGCAGGAGGCATCCAGGAAAGACTCAGACTACCTGTAATCCTTATTTCCAGGAAAATAAAGCAGTCTTGCATAAACAGGAAAGTGGTGGTAAGAAAAATTAAAACTGTGTTCGTAGCGATTATGGGGGATGAGGATAAAAAATGAGAATATGAAGATGAAGTTCATTACTACCTCTTTTAAAGGACAGATTAGGAAGTCAGTGAGACAGTGTGGCTAGACATAACTTTCTAACTATCAAATGGCTGGCAAACACTGGAGTGTTGCCATACAGGAAAGAATAAATTGGATATGAGATGTCTTTTAGGGAAAATTGATCTGCTGCCGATATCGGGTGCCCAGTCTGAATGTAAACCCCTGCAGAGTCCCTCTGCAGTGACTGGAGAGAAACGAAACCTCTTTCCAGAAGCAATTCATCCCATAACAAAAAAAGAGTCAAAGATTATTTATCTCTTAGAGAAGTCTTCAGTTAGTTCAGTGTTAGTGAAACTAAAAGATTGGGTACAAGAGATTTCATCATTATAGGCTGAAGTGATAGCATTTAAAAAAAAAAATTGGCTTACTTTTGAACCAGAAATGGGTCTCAGCAAGTCAGTTATCCCTACAGCTGTCACAAGGCTGTACCTAGGAAATTTCTAATGTTTGTCAAAGCTGTTTCTTAGTTTTTCAAGTACCTGAATAGCTCTAGATATTTTATCCTAATTTTCGTTACCTTAAATGCGAAGAAATCGTTATCATGGGGAATAAATTCTGTAAAGGTTATTGAACACATACAATCTACTGTGCTGTAAGAGTATTTTTTGAATTAAAGGCTATATGCTCACCCCTTCTTATTTGCCTCCCAAGGCACCTGATTCTGGCCATTGACAGAGATAGGACCCAAGTCCAGATGCATTTTTTGTCTGACTCATTACAGCCATTCTATCTTTCTAATGTTGCTGCTTAATATTCTTTTCTTAGTTAGGATGCACTGCACCAGTCACTTCAGAAGAATACAAAGTTTTCAGAAAGTCAAAATCAGATTTAAGATTTGTAACACCAATTTCTAGGAGGCATTATTTCAAAGAAACCAGTTTAGCTACACTAAAGTGACTCCCAAACAAGAGTGACCAAGCTACCGAGGGTGAAAGTTAAAAGGTGAGGATCGCTGTTGGAGAACAAGAGCTTCTGGCTAAGTTTCAAGAGCTCTAGCAGCAGGACAGAAACACTGAGTGTTTAGTCCTACAATGTCCACTACAGATGTCCTTAAGATCAGCGTGACTGGAAGGAAAACATTCACTTGCTATCCAGTGCTGAGAAGAGAGTGAGAAATAATCCTAGACATCCTTTCAAGGCTTCTTGTATTCTGATTATCCCAGCAGGGCTGTGTGAGACCAGCACCAACAGCGGTGCTCCTTCTCAGGCAGTGTCAAAGTTGGCCAGGGATGGCCAGGCTTTTAGACCACAGTATATTTTTTTTCAGAATGAAAGAAGAGAAGAAATTGATCACAGAGCAATAAGCAGCTTACAGTCACACCTTGCCTTCCTAACACTGCCTGTTGCACCTGTAGGAACTCATTTTCTTTAGTCTGCAATTTTTTTGTTCTGATTTAATGTCCCCTATCCTACCAAAGCAATATGTATTATGCTAATGTCTATGGAAGTTATGGATATAGGAACGGGTAACACCCATGTGCTGTAATACACATACCTGCACAGAAATACGTATAACTCTTGTATTACATTGATGCAATTGTTTTTGAATATTTCATCATGTGCCCTACCATTTATGTCAATAGAATATTTATTATTGCATCCTTCCAAAACACCTCATCTGTTACAAAGGATGACAATGATGATCCTTTCAACTGCTGCATTCTGCAGCTATGCTATTAGATCAGTGAAAAATTGCATTCCAGCTGATTTGTGGAGGCAGATACATTGTAACCCCTGCCACACTAAAAAGCAGAAGTATTGTGCAGAAGGAGCATGACCAAGTCATAGTGGTTTGGAATAAGAAAACATTGTAATGCCAGTGGCAATATGCAGTAATTTGATAAGAAATTCCTGAGAAAGTCAAGGTTTATAGATGTTTGCAAACATCAGTGGCACCAAGTGCTGGGGAGCTTGACAGAGAAATCCATTTATTTAATTTCAATGCAGCCAAAAATATTGTCAAACGGAAACAGTTATAAGGGGCTTGTACAGCTTGCAAATAGAAAAGCATAGTGCTAGGAAATAACCACTAAGACAGTAAGAAGAATATGAAATAGATCCCATAGTGCAGCACAAGAGACTACAATATGCAGTGCTTTATTGGTTTTAATGCACCTCAGAGGGAAGAAAATGGCAAATCAGTGAAGAAAAGGCAATGCTGGCCATGCTGGAACTTCTGCAACCTTCTAGGAAACAGTAAAGGACTCACATAAAGTGGGATTCTGCACTGCATATAAACAGTTTATCAAAATGTGTAGAAGATATCAGTGTGAGTCCAGTGATCCTGTTCACACCTGTCAGCCCATTCAGGAGAAAGTGGTTTCTGTAAGTGACCAAACTTATCTGGGTAGGTAGAGTGCTCCAAAAAGGAGGAGAGTGCCCCATAAACACATCAAAAGGAATATGGGAAAAGTTCAACAATGGCTGTCAGGAGTGTCCAAAAGGGCAAAACATTTTCTCATGCCAAAGATATTATGCAATGTCCACTAGAGGAATCACAAACACTGCAAAGAAGATGTTGAGATGTCAGGCTAAGCAGGCACCCTTTAACGACAAAGGAGCTGAGGTTTTGAGACTTAAGAATCCTGATTGGTTCAGTCACACTTGAGCTAAAACAAGTGAAGGACAACAGGCTGAGCCTCAAAGGCTTCTGATTATGTTATACCACCACATATTAAAGCATTAAAATAGGGAAAACTGTCCTAGACTGGGAGCAGTCTCTCCTTGGTGGCAATAACATAAAAAAAGAATATTATTTTGGTCATCACAGCTGAAGAATGGTCTTGGTTATTAAAGGAAAAAAGATTGAGAATGAAAATCATTTTGCCAACTTTCTTCTCTAGTTGTATATCTAGAACCAGCAAGGTAGTTCAGAAGTTTCTGAGCAGAACTCATTTTCAGGAAGGGAGAGGAACAGAAGGTAGGAAAAATGATTGAAGCAGGTACCTGGAAAAGAGACTACATGTGTAAACAGCTGTAATGGTAGGCAAACACTGGTAGGCAAACACTGCAGTATCCTTGTAGACGGGTTTTATTTTATGAAACTTGTAATTTAGTCTTGTACATTCTTGTACAATGCAAGCAAGAAATATCAAGATGAAGCTGAAAGCTTTCAAAACATGAAAATAGAAAACATTCAGAACTTATGTCAATCCATGGTTTTCCCTTAGGCAGGCTGTGCTGTCCAAACTGTCATCTGGTACAGGCTGGATAAAGGAGTAGCAGAAGCAGTAGGGAGTAGCCCTGGCATGGGAGGATGAGCTGAGGGGATCTGGCTGACCACAATACAAGCAGTGCCCTCAAGGACCTGGGCACAGCTCCAAGCAAGATCCACATGGCACCAGTGAAAGGTCTTGTTGACAGACAAGAGGTAATGGGTCATGTCCAAGGTCCCTCCTGGTGAACAGCAGAACATGGCCGGAGTCAGGGTTGAGGGCAAGGATATCCAGTTCATAATCCTGCAAGCCAAGTGTTTAGATGTGGTCTGCCCTGCTCCCGTGTGTGGATCCAGTTCCTTGCAGCTTAAGGGATTTTGCAATAGAACTATGTTCATTACTCTAGAAATGTTTAGTTAAATACTAGCAGTGCTCGGTTTTTTAAATGTACAGGACCACACGTTTCCGATTCGAGCTAGTGGCAGATGGTTCTACCATGCTTTACTGAATTTCTTGAAGTGATGAGGATACATTATTTAGAAAAATGTAGTCAATAATTTATCACAAGTCATATGGTATTAAAAGGCCAGTGTTGCAATAGTGCACCAGAAAACTTTGCTTTCCCTAGGTTAAAGCACACGAAAAGTGTGTTCCATCAATATTTAAGGACTGTTCTGTAACTGGCTAGACTGAATTCTTATTCATAAAGTGTAACAATACCAAACATAATGGGGTAAGGGTCCTCAATGTATTCTGCAGTTTGTAATGTTAAAACAATGGCTTTTCAATTCTGTGAGATTTTAATACAAAATATGAACTTAAATAATTTGAAAACTGTGTAATTTGAAAGCTGTGTATAACTGTGTTATAGTTTTGTATGGTTGGTACAGATTAGTGAAGTGAAAATCGGAGAGGTTTCCACTTCATAAACTCATTCATTTGTGTAGGCAGAAAACACAGCCAAAGAGGCCTCCTGGGGGTGTGTGGAGCTTCTGTTGTGTCAGTGGAAACCTCAGACTTTCCCAGAAGAGAGAAGGATTGTGGCATGGGGTGGTACAGTTGCCATTCCTGGAACAAGTGACTAGGAAACTGGGTGTTAGGCAAAGATGGTTGTAAGGATTTGCCTCTATAAAGCTTCACATTTATCACACAAAATGTTATTTCTATCTTGTTGTATAGAAGCCCTGTAAGCTATACAGCAAACCCTTTACATTTGGCTACAAAAATACTGTATCAAAGTAAGTATTTTTCTGATGCTGCAAACTGGAGCAGCATATTTCCTTACCACAGTTTACACAGAAGCTGGTAATATCTTCTTAAGATTTTTATTTCTTCACATTCTGAATTGCACATGAAGGCTGTATTTAACATCTCATTGAAAATTAAGAACACCTAGCAGCAATTTCTGACTTCGAAAGCAAGATTCTTTGTCTGGATTAAATCCTTTTCAACAGGAATTACCACTGATTGTATAAATTAATCTAGATGAAACATACTTGCATACTTGCATACTTAAAAATAAGAGTGGGTTCCACTAATGCACCTTAGCATTCCAGTGGGACTTAAAAATGGAATACAAAATTAGCTGAAGCATCAAGCTGGTGACTTGTTAAAGAATCATTTGGTTTCTTACCTGACTGAGCCTCACCTGCCTTCCCTTCACCACTAGAAATGTTTGTTCTCTTTCTCTTACCTCCCCTCCCAGCTGAAAGAAGAATTATACTTATGTGCTTAGAAGTTGAAACCACCATGTGCTGCAGCACTAGGGAACACATTTATGATGCTAAAATATTTATACAGCTGGATTCAGTGAGATGCAGCATCTCCTTTTAAGTTAACAAGCTTGTCAACTGCTAGTTAGAAAAAAATATAAAAAATACCTTTAGAGCCAAAACCCCCTCAGACAATTTTTGTCACAATCTTATGAACCATGTAATTCACAACATCATTTAAAACACTGTGCAGTGCCAGATCCCAAATACGGACCAGGATATGCACACAAATGCATGTAGAATATACATTTACTATTCTTAAGTCTCTGTGCTTGGAAAGATTTTACTTTAATTCTAACTCTGGGAAGAGAAAACATTTCCCAGAGAACAGGAAAATTGGGTCCTCATCAAGGTGAAACCAAAATCACCCATTAGTTTCTCTTTATATTCTGTCTGGTAAGATTGGAGAAAGCATTTTCCTCAGAGTAGCAGTCAGAGCTGGATTGCTTTGATATGTCTCAGATAAAGCTGTTATCCTAGGCGTAAATTAAAGGTTAATATACAGTATTTATTCCGACCAGTCATATCATTATTTTTGAACTGACTATAACATCTGAAATTACTGATTTCAAATCACTAATTTAGAAAACAGAAAAAAAAATCTATACGCATGACCTTGTTACTGCATAATATTGCTGGCACATTTCAGCACAGACAGAGTGGCAGCTCACATAGGAAAAATGGAAAACATGATCACTGGAAGCTAGAAAACCCCCTCATGATGTGTGCCTGTCTGTCAGACAGGTGCATATACATAAATCTCATGGTTTGGGGAACTTAATTTTCTGTTTAAGTGGCTGGGAGGAGGCAGCCTTTCTGCACAGACCCCAGGCAAGCCACTGTCCTACTCTGGTTCAGCAACAGCCAGTGTTTGTGTCCCCTTCCTTCTCTGCCCTCCATAAGGCAGAGTCTAAACATCATAGTCTGTGCCTGATCATTGCTGCAAGTGCCTGGAAACACCTCATGCCCCAAGTTAGTTTCCTAAAGAGAATTAGCACAAGATTCTCAAGATTAGCTTTTCATTTTTAACTCCATTGTGTGGTTCTGGCAATGAGGTCTGGACAGTGTTTAGTGCCCATGAATTTGCTTGCAGGAAAGTTTACCTATTCCACAGACAGCCAAAGGCAAGTACTTGTGCAAACTTTCTTCTCTGTGGTTTTGGACATTGCTTCCTATTTTAGATGCTGAAAGGCTGTATAAATTTTGAATTTGGGATTTAGGTATGAACTCACAAAAATTTAATTTTGTTAAACCCGCCCGACGTTAATAAAGCCACTACTTCTATATTTTAAAATTGTAAGGATAACAAATAGGTGTACATTCAAGAAAACGACACTCCTGCATTTGTCCTGCAAACAAAGGTATGAAAAACTGTCTGTTTCATTTAAAAGTCATAAGGGGTCACTTGTGGGATCAATGCCCTGGAGCAGACCTTCCAGTTCCATGTATAACTTGGGCACAAGCTGGGATCTGATTGGGCCGAAACCAAATTATAAGCAAACAAATAAAATTCCCAGAGTCAAGTCAGCTTTATGGATTAATCTGGATTTCTTGATGAAGTAGACTCATCTGAAAAATGCAAACAATACAAAATCCGAGGTCATGCATTCAAGAAAAAAAGGTGTATGTTGTTCCCGTGAGATGAGAGAATCTTTTGGATTGCATTGATATTAGACAAAATTTGGAGGCACAAGAGATTAGGGAAAGTCTCAGATACTGTAGCTCTGAGGGTAAAGATAACCTATGGGTATAGAACACTGCAGATGTAAATGGCTGTTGGTCTCCTGGATGCAGTTTTGCTGTTGACATTTTTAGAAGGGTAGTGACCAACAAGAGAGCAGTGGGAAAAGAGTTATTAATAAAACATAGCAAGAAGTATAGGAAACTCAATTTATTCAGTATGTTCACTCCAGTATAATGACCAGAAAAATCCTAGCAGATATTTTTTTTAATCTAGGAGAAACCAAAGTTACGGTAAAAATTATGATTGAAAAATTTTAGGTAGATAAATTCAAAGGGCTTGTTTATTAAATACAAGCAATTAACCTTCCCTAAAGACCTGGAGGAGCCCTCATCACTTGAAGTGGTTAAACCAAGGTTATAGGCTATTTTGAATTCTGTACAGAATGTCACTGGGCAGTATCTTTGTACTTGGTTCTGAAGTTCTCTGTCCTGTTATGCAGAAAATCCCATTAACACTCCCCTCTGACTTTAAAAACTACATTTCTGGTAATATTAAGATTTTTCTCCAAGGAGCAAAACACGGCAACTTCCTGAATCCTGGTGGCATTTAGCATCTCCTATTTCCCTTATATTCTGTTGCCTAGTGAATAGAATAGTAACCAAGTTCCAAAAGAGAAGCCTTGATTGTATATACATTCATAGGGGGACTTTTCTATGGATGTGTGTGACAAATTAGGATGTACAGCTGTTTTGATATCTTACCTAAACCCCTGAATCACTGTTCACTCTGCATATTGAGGTTTGGTCTGCAGCTATCCGCATTCAGACAGGAAATAATTACATTTACATATGCAAACAAAATCATCTTCGGTAACCTAGTTCTTGGAAGCAAGGTCATTGTACTAAACTGATTACTTTTATCAAACTATCCTTAGGAAAAAAAAGAGAGAGAGAGAGAGAGAGAGAAAGAGAGCAGACTTATACAGACTTATCTGGGCTTCCATAGCCCTTCAGTAAGTGCTATATTTAGAAGCAGGGATCAAAAAGTTTGAGTGTTTTACATGCTTGGTTGTGAAGTCTGATTCTAATTGCTTTTACTGTCTTTGGGGATTATTTTCATGAAGTGAGGGATCACTCATCACAACTAATAGTGCCACAATTAAGCCTTTCAACAGCAGAGTCAGCAAGGAGAATTACCCATAGCCCACAGTGAATAAAACTGCCTTTTTTAAAACAACTATATTGACCAAAAAAAAAAAAAAAATCCTGAATTCCAGGCAATAATTTCAATCATAAAAGGGTTTTTTTGCCAAATTTCACTCAGATTCAGGAGCAGAAAGAAAAAGAACAAAATATACTGAAATTTAAAATACTTCACCAATTAGCAAGATTTGTTTATTTATTTGAATAGGAAAAAAAATTTAGCAGGCTTTCTTTGATATTCTTGAACACAGGGGCCTTTGACTTTGCATCCTTAACTGAGACACTGAGCACAGCAGTGGTCTCAGACGTGACATTTTAACTTGTGTTCATTTGAACAAAGTATCAGACTTCAAAAATGTAACTCTTCAGACATGTTAATAACTGATTTAATGTTAATGAAATGTTGCAGTTTTCATGTCCTCTTTATAAAGTTATAACATCCTGTCATGCTGTCCTCTGTGCATTAGAAGTTCAGAACTGAAAGCCACACATACATTAAGCAGTCTGGCTCACAGCAAGGTGTTCAACTTGACATTTTGAAGAGCATGGATATTTCTATCCCCTGTTTTTTCAGCTTAAGGCATGATAATTATGCATTTTAAAGCATTTTTATTCTAATTTATTGCTGTCTTTCCAAGCAGTATTCCTCTTGAGTCTCACAGAGCATATATATTTCATGACAAGTATAATATTTTTTTCAAAGTGAATCCTTTGTGTACACTCTGCTGAACCTACTGTTATTTCTCAGAATTTAATAGAGGCAAATTTTTTTTGAAAAAAATACCCCTCAGATTCTTGTTTATCTCTTGCTTTATGCAGACAATAGGAACAGAAACCTATTTGACTGTAACAGTTAGGATCATACACGCCATACATTTTTCAAATGCAATATGTACTATAAGATATTCACACTGTGTGCTTATGAAAGAATGCAGGGCTGGGCTTCCTGTGTAGCTTCAGCTCTGAAAAGTTTGGATTCTGTCTGCCTTCAAGGACTATACCATGGTTCTGCTTTCCTAATTTTAGGAACTTGAGTTTGTCTAAAATAGCCAGCAGGATTAAGCTCCCACTGTATTTGAACTGGAGGTGCACGAAGTAACAAGATATTTGCCCGTGTTCTGTGACTATATCTGCTGATTTATTTCAGTCACACTCACACGGTTTTTATTCACAAACATTTGTACAAGGAAGACCTTATTCATGTGAATAGTCCAAGAAAGGGAATGAATCATGAATACTAGAAAGAATAGATTTATAGAGTATTCACTGCTAGTGAAAAGCATCATAGCCCTTTATTAAAGCTTCTTTTTTGCCTTTATCACAAGAGCCAGTGGATATTCATGTATAATTCATTAACAAACAAGGCAATTTTCCTGTTTATAATGCATAGGTCACTCATTCTTGGAGCAGAAATAATACCATCTGATTTTGGTGATTAATCAAAGTGCACAGAGTAAATAGAAAATAATCATACTGACCAGTTATGAATAAATTCTACAGGAGGTTAAAAACTGTGCATATAAACTACTACAAATACACAAATACAGAGATTTAATTAACAGCCTGCTCAGGGATGGTTTGCAGAATGACTGTATTCATTGAGAAAAGTTGCTCTCCATAGTTAGTAAACACAATAAATATTCACTTTTTTTTGCATATCTTGGACAAGCAAAATATGTTCATACACTCAGTCCTCCTTGCAGTTGGGAAAGCTTTGTTTTATACTAAGAAGTGGAATGGGTTAGTTTGACTGTTTAGAATATAATCGTAGATGTAGAAAAACAGTGTGCAAATGCAGAATCCAAAAAGGATGGAATATAAATGAGCAAATGCAAAAGAAGTTATTACATAGGCTGAGTAATTCATAAGATTTGAATTCCTGTGATTTTGGTTCCTTTACAGTTATTGTTGTGCCTGCCCTCTGCCCAAAAGACTTATTTTTCCACAATACTCTCATTTTTTCCCTCAGTGGCCTCCAGGAATAACTCTCATGTAGTCCTGAAATATTCCCTACCCTCACTTCTCAATGGCAATACCTCATTTGCCAACAAAAACCAACCAAACAAATAAAAAGCACACAGCAACAAAACCACCGCAAAAGAAAAGCACTTACACAATGCTTAGCACCTTGTCACATTTGCTACCTACCTGGCTAGGCAAGAAAAACTGGTTGTGCTGAGTTGCAAGCTCTGTTTGTGCTGCTTGTCTGGTCCAGGTACATGTGCTGCCTTGTGGACCACCAAGCCAGCCCACAGAAAAAGCTTCAGACACATTTTAACCTTCCCTCTGTGGATTCAGTAACAGGTTGTTTTCTCCTCTTCCCTGTTTTCTCTCTTCGTGAAATTTGTATGATTTTAATATCTAGATGTCTCTGTTAAATTTGATTAAAATCTGCCAGCAGGCTCAAAAATTACATAGGAGATGGAAAGAAGGAGTTATACAGAAAGAGAATATATCATGTCAGGAAGTAGAATGCTGCAAGCCTTTTTTTTTTCCTTATAAAACTCATCTAAAGTTCCTGTAATACACAGTTAAGTACAGAGCTTTAAATATTTATTTACTGGCTAATTAATACACAAAATATGGGATTGAGAACACCCTCACAGTTTCTGTGAAACAGTAGCTCTAATTGAAAATAGCAGTTTTTCAAAGACAGATAATGCAGTGTAGAATCGTGGCAGGTCACAGCAGGCAGGTGGTTAGTATAAAGCATGAAAAGCCTGTAGAAATTTAATAGTAGTGGCCTAAGAAACTCATGTAATCTTCAGACTGGTGGGAACTCAAAGCAGATGGCACACTTAGCTCTGGTGATTTTTTCACTTCTTGGAAGCCAAGAAGCCCAAGAGAGACATGAGCAGCCCTGGCTATTTAAAGCAAATGTGGAGACAATAAATCTATCAGGTTCTCTGCCTCTGTGCTAAGGCATTCTTTGTACCATTCAGTCAGGTGCCTGCCTGTGTCTCCATTATAAATTTTTGTGCATTTTCTGAAGGTAAAAAAAAAAAAAAAGCCAGAACCAAAAAACAAGAAAACCCACCCCAATATATTCTATTACTGGAACTGCAAGTAAACTGTTATGATTCTTAAAAGAAATCACCTTCTGACTGATGGAAATGCTTCCCAGTGTTCACACTTAGCATACTGAGAACTCAGAGATTTTTTTCCGCGTGTGATAACACTTTTCAAGTTTCTTACTGTTACAAGAAGAAAAATACAAACCAAGTTCCTCTTCGGTTCCCTTCAAAATACCCAAGAACTCCACCTCCTTTGAATAATAAGGTAGCCAGATGCTTTCTTATTAATGACACCTCTTCCTTGTGTAAGGAGATTGCCTAGGTGTATCAGCCATCAGCAAAGTCTTTCTCTGCCAAGTGCTCTACAAATATATGACAAAAAGAGAGTCCCAAGCAAAAGTATTCACAATTTCAAGTATAAGACAAAAAAAAAAAACCCCAAAGGCTAGGGAACATGAGATAACAGAAATGTTACAGGTGTGTAGCATTAACTTTATTTAGGATACTTTACAACTCTGTGTTACCTGTTTATCGCATATTTCACTTAGGCTGGTTGCTTTTGTCTAGTTTCACTGATGTTTGTGTGTTTAAGACCAGTACTGCATTTGATTCCACTTGCTTTATATGTATTTGCTATCATGCTCAATTTTAAAGATGAGTAGAGAGATAAAAGTGGTCCAAAAATAGCATTTCCTTCTGGATTGTGACTTGTATTCCTTACCCGCTCCCAGCCCAAGACCATTTTCTCCTCAGGCAACAATCCTTAATATCTTCCATGCAAAAATACTGCACACCTGCAAGAGAACAGCATATCTAAGAATTAATTTCCTGCACACAGGTTTTAGTATAAACCACCTTTACCTTGATACATTATGTCTTGAAAGTACAGGAGCCCATTAACTTCAGATTGTGATTCTGTTGCCTTTTTTGCTCCAGCAAGGGCTACAGCAAACACAGCTCTACTAAAGCTTGTAGATTGGTTTTACTCACCCCAGTTTTAGATTTCCATACTTGTGTCTTTTAAGCTAGTTTCTCTGCAACATACAAGGTGTTAATAACTCTTTGTGTGTTCCAGTTTTTCTACAGAGCTGGATGAAAGGGTCGACGCAGTTTAATTGTCATACAGTATATTCTGCATTTGGTTCACAGTGCAAGCAGTTACATTTGCTGATAACAAAATGCATTTATCTTCAGTGACATTTTAGATAGCTCCACAACCTGCTGCGTATTCTAATGAAACCTGTATCACTACCAATTAGACACCTGCAGAAGAAGTGGGCTATGCAAATGCCTTGCCCCCCAAATGCTATTTTCCCTCTCTCATAAGCTTTCAAACTAAATTATATCACGGCTAATGGCTAAAGCCTTTCCCCTCAAATTTCAGTGTTGCATGGAATTTAGCCAAATATCTCGCACAGACTTTAAGGAGTTGTGTGACTGAAAGTCTTTCAAAATGTATTTTCCTTGCTTCCCATATGCTTAACCTAGCCCTGCACTTGTCCACCTTCCTTTTCTTTCACTGACATGCAAGCAGAAATGCACTCCCTCCCACCCTCCATCACTGTGACAAGGTATTCTGGTGGGCTTGGAAAGCTGTAGATTATTGCTTTGTTTTTCATCTCTGGAGGTTCTTGAGTTCAAATGTGACTAGATGTAAGTCAAATTTGCTGTAAACACATATTTGTTGATTATATACAAAAGATGGTGATTAAATAGAGGCTATTTTTCTTATGAGGTTATATTTCCATCAGGGGTTTTCAATGACATCATAAACCATGATAGAAAAGCAAACATGATTTACAGAGTTGCCACAAATCCCAAGATAGAACTGTGTCTTGGTAATTCACACTTACCAGTTTGTTTCATGGCAATCTCAGGACCTGTTCTAAGCCCTGCCGGGGATACAGTCCCCGTCCTGTTCCCAGGAATGTTGCATTAACCTTTCATCTGCTCTGGGCTCCTGCTGTTGCTGCCCCATATTCCAATTTGTCTGGCTCCTGCTCTGGTTGCTTTCATCTCCTTCTCCAGGGTGCTCTCTGCTGAATGCTTTGGCAGCTGCTGTAAGCATTACCCCATATCTATTAATTACACATGCAAGCACATTTCTGAAGGCATGCTGTGCATTCATAAGTCAAAATTGGATTATGAGATGCCTAAACTGTTTGTGCCCACAAGTAAGTAAAAATATGTGATCATCTCTGAAAATGTGGAGTGCACAGATTTGGTAGTAGGCTTTAGATTTCCCCTTTGAAATTTTGGCCATAGCATTTCTGGAAGAAAACTGTGTCAAGAACAGCTACACAGAAAAGTTAAAATCTTAAAAGACAGAAGGATGGTAGTGATTAAGTATTTTATTGAATCTTGACATACTATGACTTATAACAGGATCATCTACACATGTCAGTTATTGTAACATGCCACAGAAAAGCTATCAGTACTCTGCAGTAAGAAAATGTATGTCTTTCCAAGTTGGACTACCCCAGCCGCAAAAGTGAGGGTTACTTCATTTTTGCCTATCTGCAGTTACCATAAATATTGAATATGCTTATGAATTACATGTTTTTATTGGGCAGTTTCAGTGAGACCCATTGTAAGAATACACTTGGTTTGTGTAAATCACAATGGAAATTAATGTCATTCTATCTTCATGCACATTCTTGTATTCTAGAACCAGAAAGCAGAGAATAGGCTGGATCTGGTGTTGAGCTTCAAGTCACATGAAGTTTATATTTTAAGTAATAGCCAAAGCTGGAATGAATTTAAGGCATTACACCTCACTTTGACTGACCATAAAACAATTATGTTGTGGATTAACCCCGGTGCACAGCTCAGGTCCACACAGACACTTGCTCACCTCCTCTTCCCGGGATCATAGGGAAGATGATTAAGATTAAAAGTGAGAAAATTCCTTGGATAAAAGCAATTTAATAGGTAAAGCAAAAGCTTTGTCTTCAAGAAAAGCAAAATCAGCAAAAAACAAAGAAAAATAATTTTAAAATTTCCAACTCTAGTAGGTTTGAAAAATATGGGCAGAAGTTTGGACACAAGTCTTACTCCGATAGAAACATCAGCAGCATTGTCTTTCTAGCTAGCTCAAAAACAGCAAGAAATTTGCACAGTAATGTTAACTACAAATATTGCCTTTAGCACAGTTCAATATAGCTGGCTATAAAGTAGCATTTACAATGTGAGCTTATCCTCATCACAGAGATCTTTGCTCAAGGGGCAAACTCTGCGAAAAGGGATGTCAAATGACTATTTAGTGAGCAAGGCTTGTGTTTATTCTCTGGATGGTTTTTTTGGTATTTCTTTTGTTAGCTTACAGTAACACCTGTCTAGGTGACAGAAAATATTTGAGTTTTCTTTATTTGCTATTGCTCACAAAACCTCAGAGAACAGAAGTGTGTAATTATCCTGAGTCTCAAGAAAATGAAAATTTTAGATATTGCAAGACACCCCATTGCTAACCTGCTTACCTGAAATATTTTTCTGGCAGCACACAAGAATTTCTTGAATCACAAACAAGCACTCTTTTCTGTCTGAGAATTAAATATTAATTAGTTTTGGTCAAAATATATCTCTGTTGTTAATTCCTTATTGAGGAATATATATTCCTTTTGTTTTCTATGTAGTGTGCATAAGAAGGTGAGACAAATTTAAGACATTAGTCTGAATGCACTCTTTTTTCTGTCACAGTCCTGGCCAAAAGCAAAGGGCAGTGACTGGAAAGATTGACTGAGATAGAGCAAGGGAGTTCAGCACCCAGAACCCACTGAAAGAAGTAAACTGTGCTGCTTCATAGCAATAGCTTCAGCCTCTTTCAAATATTGGTGTAGAGTTGCTCAAATTCCTAAAAACTGCAAAAAGTTTGTTTTAGCAGTTATCTCTGTAATATTTTGTGTTTTGCTTGAATTCCTGTTCCTGTAGACAAGATTCATCATGCAAATACCCTTCTATCATAGGAATATCCTAATGAAGGATCTAAAAAGTATTAAGTAAAAATGTTTTAATTACAACCCTCACATTCATTAAAAAACATTTGAAGTCTTGGCACAACAGTACCCAAAAAGGTTCAGAAACCAACAAAGGGAAACAAGTTTTTTTAAATGCTCATGTTTTTAAACTTAATCACAGGATTCTGAGAGACAGGTTCAAGATTTTTATATGTTTGATGTTGTAAACCAACCCAGATATATGGGGAGAAATTTGGATTGGACTCCTTCTCTCATAATTATTCTGTATTAAAGTGCATTAGTGGAAGGGCTGCCTAACAAGTCTTTCCATCTCTCTCCACAAAACACCTACTCATACACAGGTTAATAGCTCTGTAAGGGTCCTTTTGGGCTATCTGGTGTACTATGAGCTGGTAGCAACCATCAAAACACTGACTTCTACAGTTGTTGAAGAGATATTGGCATCTATCTCCAACCTGAAAGGAGGCTGTAGTGAGGTGGGGTCGGTCTTTTCTGCCACTTCTCAAGTGAAAGGATGGGAGGAAATGGCCTTAAATTGCACGAGACGATGTTCAGATTAGATAATAGAAAAAAAATATTTTCACTGAAAGACTGGTTAGGCATTGGAATAAGTTCCCCAGAGAGGGGATGGAGTCATCTGTCTGAAAATGCTAAAGAGGCATCTGGATGTGGCACTTGGGGATGTGGTTCAGGGTGATTACAGTGGTGCTGGGTCGGTGGTTGGACTACATGGCCTTGAAGGTCCCTTCTAACCTTGATGATTCTGTGATTTTGTGGTATTCAGAAGGTTATTCATTTCATCTTACCCTCTGGATAAGAAGGGAGTTTAGATGATAGATTGAAATCTGTCCTTTGGATGACTAAAATTAGGTGGATTACACCCCAGTCTTTGTTAGTAACATTACATAATGATTGCATAATTAAGAAACATTTGGTGCTATTTCTGTACAGCAAATACTGCTTTATCATTTTTTCTTTTGTTTTACGGAACAACTAAAGGATTGTTTTGACAATATCTTATTGATCTAGAAGAATCACAATCAATAATTATTATAGCTACTTAGTGACTAGATTATTAGAAAAATAAATTAGGAACCATCCTGCTTGCAAATAACCATTATTTCACATGATGGGTAGAAAAGAATTGTATACATGTCATGGCATATTGTTCATTTGCAAACACAAAGAGACCTTTTCTAATCCTATAAATTTCATTTATTGATCAGAGATCATGATAAAGTGGTTTCTTTTGGAGTGCTTTTTGTCTAAGCCCTCTCTTTTAAATTAAGAATCTATTTTACATTACCACAACCCAACATAAAAGCTATGTGCCTGTGTGTGTACAAGCAAGTAACTTCTTTCTCTTCCATTTCAACGTAACTGTTAGTTTTCTTATTAAGAAAAAAATCAGTTTTCCTCTTTCTCCAGCTGATCTTTGTGTTCAGGTGTAGCAAACGTGCTGCTTCCTATTGTGGCTTATGCTATAGGCGAATCTGACATTTGCATTTGTATATCATATGCATTTTGAAATAAGGAAGTGACGGCTGGTCTCCATGTTGAAAGCATTATGTTGCTATTTCTCTATAGTTTGTTGGTTTGCTTTGTTTTGCTTTGCTTTGCTTCCTCTGGAAGGTCTCACAATCTGCTGTGAAAAAGTTGTGTGTTAAGAAGGAAAAAAGAAGTGTAAATCCCACAGAGGCTGGTGCAGAGCGAAATTGTCACAAAGCACCAGACCACAGAGATTCAAGCCTTTGTGTCCTTAACAATAAAAATACACCAAGGTAGCCATAGATTCCCTATGTGGGAATTTTCTCCTCCCAAGCACACCTCGCATTTTGTGTTGACCGAGGAATGACAAGGTCTGAAAATACAACTGCTCATCCTTAAGAAAAAGAGAAAGGGGCTGTGGTAGAGAAATACACAGAATTCAGTATACAGAAAGAGGTTTCCAAACTGTGATATGCACAGCTCTGGTCTCCTCTGTAAATAGCAATAATCAAAAGCATCTGGCTGCCTATCTATGTGCCTCTGGCTTGCTTGGTAAATGCCAACTCACAGATAATCACCTGAAAACAGCTGGGAGAATTGAAAGAAAGAGGATAGAGGCAGAGAAATGAGGATGAGTTTGTGGAAAGTGGAAAAAGCACAGAGGCTGCCACTGTGGTACAAAGAAGAGAGATTTTAGGAAAAAGACTTTAAGGACAAAATAATCCTTATGCTGATATTTTCATGAGGCCATTTTTAATGCAAAACTGTCTAAAAAATTCAATTTCTATAAGGTAAATTTTGGATGCCAAATCAGTACAAATTATTGCTGCTGAGGTCTGTCTCAGATTCTCACTGTATGATGAGTTGAAACGTATCAGCTGCCTAAACATATTTACAGGGAAATGCCAGGGCAGAGAGCTAATCAATAAATGACCCCAAAGCTTAAGAGAAAAAAGGTTAAAAATATTAGGCTAATCAATCCCAAAACTTATGATAGTGCAGCCTTAAGAGTCAAATGGTACATGTGTGGTACAGAAAGGAGTTGAGGACAAAACAGGGGTATGGGGAAGCACAGGGCCTGTCAGCCTGTTGTCAGCCTGCACAGTTCAAGCCCTGCATCCTGTGTTAAGCACAGGAGTGCAGTGCTGGCAGCACGTAGAGCATTGACCAGTCCTGCCTGTAAGCGGAACAGATGGAGCACAGGTGCTGCAATGTGCTGACAGGAGACCCTTTTATTTCCTTTCCCTCACAGTGGGTGCAGCTGACCCCTGATACTACATGTCCCACCAATTGAAAAGCAGATATCTCAAAATCTGATCTGTATACATTGCCTTCCTCCTCTTCTCCAACCTCTTCCACATCTGGGAGAAGAAGAGCTTTATAAGAGCCAGGTTGCTTTTGGTCTTCTTAAGTGAATGAGACAAACCTTTTGCTTTGAAAGGCGCACTAGACTTTTAGTTCCCCTTTTCAGCTTGCTCATGTCTAGCCAGATTTTTGCAAACCACCAGTTCCTGCACCTCTAGTAGGAAAACTGTGGGGAAATGAGGAATTATTCTGCATCCAGCAACAAATGGTCCTCATTACAACTTTAATATATGCTCTCACACTTTATGGGTTGTTGCTCCTGTTATGTTAATTACTTTTTAGTGACATGGGAGAAATTTTTTTCTAAGTATGCGTTTACTTTTTCTGAGAACCCAGTGCCCTGATAGGCAGGTTCAGTTACCTTACACCCTCTTTTTTGGTTTTGCTCCATTTGGAGAATTGTCATGTACCAGTGCTTGGAGAAGGTTTATGAAGCACTAAGTTCATTATTGCCTTCAACAGACATTTGCAGGTACCCTTTGAGGTAACAGAGATGACCTTGAGGCACTGAGAAAACCACACCATTGCACGGTCCCAGTGATCCGTCCTAGGGTGAGCCAGGGGAGCTGTATTGTCAGGGGGCCTAAGGACAGCATTCACACAGATCAAGAGCAAGCCTGCTGCAGCGGTTGACAGCAGTGTGCCCATGACACCATGTTCAAAACTCCCCACAGTATATATACACCACAAAAGCTTTTCTCTTTGGGTGGTTTTCATTGCATAAATGCTATGGATTTGCTATTTTTCTCTCTTTATTACCTTAAATCCTAATGTATGAGTCTGTGGCACTAATGTATGTTGCAAAATATGCAGTATGGCTGATGTAATAATTGCATTAGCAGTTGATTGATGATTTTTGAATCCTTAACTCCAGAAATTTAATGCTACATTCGATCTCATTTTTGCATTTAAAAGATAAGACCTTGTTGCACAATATTTTGCTTGAAAATAATGGAATGTTTGGCTCTTGCAGTGGAATCAATGCCACATTTTAATTTCTTTTAAGGTTTGCCTACTGTATCATTCTTTTTGAATTAAAGTGAGTGTAGCACTCAGAAAATGTTCCATGTTTCTAATCTACAGAATATTGCAGGTAGTATCTACTCTCCAGCATAATGCAGGTAGTCTCTTCTCCAGTCTACAAATTTCCTCCTCTGGGTTTTATGAAGGTACAGATTCTGGAGACCAGGGAAGTAATTCATTCCCTGTACTGATCCAGTCTCTGACCTTGCATTGGATGTTCAAAGCAACAAAATATTTCTTCCTTCCTCTTATCTCTGATAGATTCCATAAAACAAGTCTGTGTGTAGAGGTAAAAAACATTCATAAGGGACTAAAGAAAGAAATCATCTTCCTTTCTGTAACAAATGTAAGCAAAGAGTGAAGCACCATAACAGGAAGACATAAGGATACTTTGAGAAACGCTGTTTTCTACTGCAGAAATGTATATGATGTCCTGTACTTAGATAGTACTTTGAGATGTTCAACATATGTGTCTAAAAACTGTGCACACATCAAGAAGTGAGAAACAAGCAAATATGTTTTCCTAGAAATCTGAATTTTAGGGTGTAGTGATACAAATGTCACGTGCTAATGACTAGATGTCCAAATTACCACTTTCGCGTCTCACCCTGACTAATAGTCTTACCTTAAAAAAAAAAAGCAAAATCCCAACAACCAGACCTTCTAGAAGATAGCATCTGCCTTCTAGAAAAGTTTGCTTCTTTTAGAAATAAGATTTGCAGGTACTCTACATCAGCACAAAATTAATTTATCCTCTGTTCCTGTACTTATTCATACATTTTCCACTACTCCCTGAAGGAGGAGAGGTCAGGAAGTTATTCTTTCTACCTACCTGCAGCCTTCTCTCTGGAACGCTGAATCCTTAAAAACAAATTTATCTTTCCTATGTTGCCTTGAAATATGAAAGTACTATCTCCTGTTTAGGAAGTGCAAGAAAAAGAACTGGTTTGGTGGGTTTTTTTCCAATTATTAATATATTTTCTCCAAATCTTGGAAATCTGCACAGATCTTTTGGATCTTGGTGCCAGTGCTCCTGTTAACCATGTACCAAAATCCAAATAATATAATGTTTTCTTGCTTAGTTCTTCTTGCCTCCTTGTAGTCCAGTAAAGAATATTCTCTTGAGAAAATTTAAAACAATGTGAATATCCTTGCCTAATGACTGAGTATTACAGAGACCACCAACAGGGAGAGTATGCCAAGAAGAAAAATGTCAGATGTTGTACAAAGCACTAAATAAAGACACATCCAAAAGTGTATTGGATAAAGCTGGTTTTATAAATGAAATACCCTGCCAGAAGGTTTAAGCCAAGTCACCTTTTGTCTGTTGAGATGGCTGCCTCGAGAAGCCTGCGAATATTTCTTTAAATTTCCCCAAAAAGCAGATCTTGCCAATTGAACACATGGACTACAGTTCTGCAATATTTATTTATAGCAGCAGAACTCAGTCTATAAACAAGCACTACACCCCATGTCATTTATTATGTTATCTGCATTTTACTGTGATTAGAACAAACAGCTAGATCAGTCCTACTTCTTGTATTTACAAAGTAGCCTGATAGACAGTCAATACGGCACTTCTCTGTGAGGGATGAGAACAAACTGTGCAAAGCAGGCTTCTCCCAGCCCCTTTTCTCTTTTTGATCATTACTCCCTTCTTTAATGTTGTTTTCTGCCAAAAAAAGCACTATATGACCTTTGAAAAATGTCAGGAAAACATTATTTTCTCTGTGCCACTCTAGTTAGTGGAAATCGGGTACATCCTTACTCCAAGCCCGGCTCAGAGTAGTGTCTCTGAGACAAGTCGTGCTGAAATGCCTCTCACTGCACTCTGGGGGGTGCCATGCACCCCTCCTGACCTTCTCCGACTGCTAAATGTGGCTGTGGGAGTCTCGCTAATGAACAGCACTGCACCATCTGTTTGGCTCCCACTGCTGGACCTCCTTAGGGTGAGGGAGGAGCAGCAAGCAAATGCCAGTCCAATGCCTCCGTCTGACTCACAAAGCAATACAGCTGCTGCTTCTGTGCTTTCTGCTCTTTTTTTTCCCTTTCCAGAATGACTCAGATGCATTATTTTTCAGAAATAATTCAAAAGTGTAGAAAATTAAAGTGCATAGGATAGAAATAAATTCATCACAGTATATGTAATAGAAATAAACAAAGGAAAATTTAAACAATTAAAAATTGCATCTGTTCTGCATGAATGACTGTGTGTACAGGTGTCTTTGACTTAAGAATATGAATTTCAAACTGGATAAAAAGTTATATGTGAATAGTTACAGAAGTACATGTTTTGGGTTTTTATGATGACACAAGTTTTGACAGCTCAATCTAAAAAAAACATAAAATCTTGGGCATAAATTTTGTATCAAGGCTTTTACATTGCACTCATTCAGTAAAAAAAGGGAGACATATTCCTTTATTTTAATGGCACTTCCTTCCTTTTAAAATCCTTGGGACAAATACCGTCTTCTTTCTTTTCTGTATAGTTTCTAGTGCCTTTTTACACATCTGTGTAACATAGATTTTACACTGTATGATAGGATGACAAATAATGCTTTACTATGATATGTAGACTAACATACTCAGGCTTTATGTACACTAAATAAGGTATTGCCATTCTGAAACTATTTTAGTTGGTCTTTAGACAAGGTCTTTAGGCTTCTTTTGCATCTCTTTCAAAGGGAGTAAGTTTAGCAGAGGACTGGGCTGGTTGTCCTGTTCTTTCTGATGGACAGCAGAGCATTGCTGCACTCCTGGTCGAGCAGCCTGGAGGCGATGTGATCACACACTCAGATGGGATTGGCTGATATAAGACACAACCTTTGTGGCTACAGCAAATCTTCAGACCTTGGTTAGGGCAGTCTTGTTTGAAACTGCTGCCTTTCCTACAGTTTCCTTGTTTACTGTCAGCAACACCTATGTTGGTTCCATGTTGTAAGTTATGCAAAATTGCACTGGGCTTGGGTTGATGAAGACCCACGTTGGTGCCAGTCCTGAAGTCATGATGGGCAAAGCTCCCTCTCTTCTCTGCTGGTCAGGGCAAGTCCTGGGCTCGTCCTCTGCTGACATCCAGGTCCTTCACCCAGCTGTGCCTCTCTTGGCTGCATCCTGGGAGCCCTGCAGAGTGTCCTACTGCAGTCTGTAGTCTTGCCCCGTCAGTCTGGATGCTCTTCCTGTATTGCCATAGTCTCTGAGAAAAAAAGAGCTGAGCCCTCCTCAAAGCAGCATGCCTGCTCCTGCAGAGCAGCATGGTGCAAAGAGACATGAGAAAGAGCAGGGAAAAATAAAAGTCTTTCTCATACCAGCCTCTTCATGTCCCTTCTGTTGACAGTATACAGAAAAATGCAAAATAGCAGCTATGTGGAGAGGTTTTCCCTGCTCTCTGGGGAAAAGTAGTAGGCTAACAGTAATGAGAAAGCAATTTTTTGCCTTTCTAGTAGGACCAGAGTCTGAACTGGGTTAGATGGTATAGGAATATATTTTTCTTTGCTTTCTGCAGGTGTGTGCAGTTTAAAACCAGCAGAGCCATGGCCACAGTAAAAGAAAATACAAAATGGAAACAAACCACAGTACTAAAACCAAATAACTATCGTGTCATTGTTGTGCCAGATACAGTCAGAGACATAAAAGAGATGTTAATTAGTTACATGTTCCTTGCCTTCTGAGGCTGTTTGCTCCCTGTTCTGCATTTTGCAGCTCCTTATAGGGTTGAGTGTTGTGCAACAGAGTGTGAGCAGATGCTATGCTTCCTTTCCTTTGTGAGCACCTATGCCAGTGACAGGATTTGAGCATATCAGGCATATGTTTTATTCACTAAGGCTAAGAAGCCATTTTCTGGAAAGTTGAATATTGAATGATGGAAGAGGTATCTTGCGTTAATTTTATAATAATGCAGAGAAATAGATGACCTTATTAAATTGTATCTCTCCAAATCTTCCAAAGCAAGAGGCACATTTACATTAGAACCTTCCAGAAACTCAGTAGATTTCCCTGGATTTTTATTCAGTCATGTACTGCCCAACTATTAAACCCCTGTCCAATGAACACAGCATTGCATGATATACTTCAAAGCCTAGGTTTTAGGTACTATCATAAAATTATTTATTTGGGAAAACAGTAAAAGTAAAACATTTGCATTTGCAGACTGCCCGCATGAAAATTCTTACACACGTGTCTTTGGGCTTGATTCAAGATCCATGAAAAACCTGTTGTATTGTTCAGGCCTTGTGTGAAGAGAACTTACTATAGGGAGGAACAAAGCAGGAGTAATAGATAAAATTAAAAATTGGAAAAAGAAATTTACTCACTGCTTTTAGACCAATCTGCATTTCATACAAAAAGGCAAAAATGTTTCATTTGTGGCTGATATTGGCACTTACCAGATTTTTGTGGTTTAACTTTTTGCATTAATTAAAAACTGTGTAGTATTTTCTGTATTGATAGATTTCCCAGGGAAAAAAAGAAGGATGTGGTTTTGGCACTTACTGCACACAAGACGGGTAATTTAATCAATCCCCCTGTCACCTGTATTTGTCTATCTACAGAGAAAAACACAGTGATACCATCAGCAATTTGAAATAGCTGTCATTTAAGTATGAGTATGATTCACCAAGGGCAAACCAGGCTTGACAAACCTCATTGCCCTCTATGACAAAGTAACGTGCTCGGTTCACGTAAGGTGAGTGGTGGTCATTGTCCACCTGGATTTCTCCAAAGCTTTCGATAACGGTTTTCCACAGCCTCTTCTTGGAGAAAGTGGTGTGTTATGGTCTAGCAAGTGGTCTGTGCAGTGGTTGGGGAAGAGGCTGACCAGCTCACCCAGAACACCAGACGTGCTGGTAAATTACTCCATTCCAAACTAGCAACCTGTCACAAGTGGGGATCCCCAGGGATCAATATTGGGCTCAACACTGCTTCTTGCATTCATAAATGACCTGGGAGTTAGGATCAAGTGTACTCTGATGACATTTGCCAGTGAGACCAAACTGAGGGGAAAAATGAAGACTTTGGAAGGGAGAGCCACTCTGCAGGAAAACCTGGACAGGCTGAAAGAGTGGGATAAGAAGAACCTTATCAAGTTCAACAAGATCTTGCACCTGGGAAAATATAGTCCAGGAGTGTAGCACAGGCTGGGATCAATCTACCCAGCTGGATCTATCTACCCTTTCTCTCAGGAAAGGGAACTGAGGGAATTGAAATCATCACCCCAGGGAAGTGGTGGATTCCCAAACATTGAGTGATTTTGAAATTCAGCTGTACAGGATGCTGAGTACATTTTGACTAGACTGTGCTTTCACCAGGAAAGGTTGGACAAGATGATCCTTAAGGGCCCCTTCCAACCTGGTAGTCTATGACTCTGAAATGAAAATCCATTTTATTGATTATGGGTGCCTAGTGTCTTACTGTTGCATTGACAGCAGCCTTAAATTTTGTTGTTGTTGCTTGGATTAAAAGAAGGAGCAGGAGCAGGTGTAAAAAAAACAGATCCCAGGACTCAGGATGCACTCTTCCTCTCTGTCTGCCTCCTACCTGCTTGCCTTTTGCTTCCCCAGCACATGAATCAGTGGCCTCAGGCAGAAGACACCAATGCATCTTTCTCACTATGACACCTAAAAGACCTGATCTATAGGGCACCTTTTTAAATTGCTATGGTAAAATCCTATTTATGGTTTGCAACTATAATAAAAAAATCTGACCTCCCAGAACTCTGGCCCTGCAGTGGGGAACTGAGCAGCACCCAAGCTGAAACACAAGATTTTTCACTAGAGTGGGATTTACTGTGTTACCAGTCACTCAACAGCACGCTCTTTAAATACCACTTTTTGCTCAAACATGGTTTTTGAACATGCTGTGGTGTGGCATTAATAGGAGAGGAGACCACAAATGTTATTTAAATAGATCTATCAGATTTATGTAGCAAACAAGATGTACTAAATTCTCTTAGCTGAGTAACGACTTTTAAAAAAAAATGCTTTCTATGGCAAATAAGATATGGAGCCAAAAATGGCATTAAATCTTTATAACTTGTGGAGTCCTGTTTAAATAAAAGGATTTATGCAGATAATTCTATTAATGGTATTGATAGCTATCTGCATAACTCAGCCTTTCTAACAGGAAAATATGTTTTTACATTCAAAATGCATCTGGACATCAAATAATGTAGCACTGTAATCCTTGCTCTCAGTTAGGAAGATGAGGATGGTGTTCTGTATGTAATTATCATATACATTAAGGAATAATGCAACAAGACATTTTCAAGGGATTTTTAAATAGAGTGAAAAATAAGATGTTTGGTTATCTTTCAGAAAGACAGAGCAAATATGGCCTATGAGGTCTCATTTATTTTCTGTTCAAATAATCTGTAACACTTGGAAATTTAAAAATCTTTTTGAGATGAGTTAATTTATTTTTATCAAACAGGAACAAGTTTGTATAGAAGAGGTATTAAAAAATTTCCAGATACATTTCTTAAAGCACCTAACAGCTGAAATAACTGTGTGTATTTTGATAATTCCTGATGAGTGTACTAGAGCTCTGGCCAAATAGTCAGTAAAGAATAGGATCAAATGCTAATATTTGATTAAGTTCCTCTAGAAGTTTTCCTTTAGATTAGGTCAGAATCCTACCCAGTTAAACCTGGATAAGGAGCATGTTTTCAGAAAATTTGTGGGGTGGGTGCGAGGTGGCAGGGGAAGGAAAATTCATTATTTTGACCAAATATCCTACCAAAAAATGGTTTGTGATTTGCAAGCTGTGGATCTGAACTCAAAATTAGAAGGAGTGTGTGGGTGTTCATCAACCTTATCCTGACTCTTGTAATTTAAACAATGTTTGTACTTCCAGAAAAAAAGGGTGACTGTGTCCATAGCAGCATAGCTGATCTGGGAGGGTGTATGCCTCTCCCACAGCCTTGTTTGGCTAAATTACCCCCTCTCAGTGCTGTGATGCTGCAGCTCAGTGGTTAACTAAGCTAGCTGAGACCTGCTCAAATTTGTGCAGGCACTGCAGTTGCATCTCTGATGGAGCCTTGGAGGGCCTACCAGTCCATCCAATAGCACTGCATCCCATGGCAAATCTCCAGGTGATTTCCTTGCAGAGACATTCATGCCCACCCAGCCTACTTCTGTCTTGGTGTCCCATGCTTGTTTCTTGCACAGATTGTGTTTTGCCTTTTGCACTGAAACAGTAAAATGCTTACGTTTGGTGGTCAGCTGCTGTCAGGAAGTCTAGAGATGCACTCCTCAGCATGATATATTTCTCAGTGGTGGATGTCAGGTCTATGCTGGGCAGCAGGGCAGGAAGCAGGAGCAGCACATCCATCCACTGAGGAGCCAAGCACTGGCTAATGCTCTCGGTGTGATGTGGAACCCAGTGTCCCAGGTAATGCAACATGCCACAGAGCTCCTCACTGCCTGGATGTACCTGCTTGGGTGGGAATTTACACCTATGTTGCTGTGTAGAGGTTTTTTGCCTAGGGAAAAACTGCCTTTTAACTTCCAGTCACCTGGATAAGGTCTCTTCAAGACTCCTAAACATATTTAGCCAGAGATTTGCAACATTGTTTCAAGGGACATTTGAATCTTATTTCTGCTACATTTGTTAATTGAATATCTTGTGTTATGTCTTCAAATAATATTTATTATATTAGTATGACCAGAACAATTTTATTGTCCTCTATTTTATGTTAACTTGGAGAAAGTAATCCAACAGTGTTGCAAATTACTCTTCACTGAGGGAATGGAAACATGCTAACACCCAGAAACTCTGGCTGTCTGCTGGTAGAGGTAGGAAGAAGAAACCTATAGGTACAATGTTCAGGACAAAGTATTCTGGAAAGGCTTATAGGCACACTGAGCATCTTCTGTAAAGACTGAAAGGATTGAGCTGAAAAAGAACAAGCAGAAGGGGAAAAAAGATGATGCTTTTATTGTTTGTCTCTTACAACTGACAGGAAAGATCTTTAGAAAGTAGTCTTTGAAGAGGGTTGTCTAGTTCTGATTATTTTATTGCAAGTCTATGCCACTGCTGTGTGTTTTGATATATGTTCCTTCTCTTAAATAGTTCAACCTGTTCCAAAGTAATCAGTGCCTCTGTTTCTGTATTGCTCAGGCTTACATACAGTGTCCAATCATTAGTGAAGTCTGTGGCTGATATTTTACGCTCCTCTACACCCAAAAGTAATGAGAAACTATTTTATAGCCAGACATATCTTCTAGCTGCTTACTTTACAAAAACAAAATTTTTTAAGAAGCTGATGAAATCAGAAAAAGTACTGAAACTGCTGTTAAGATTCATATTTTTTCCCCTAGGATTATTTTTCAGTGGTCATTTATTTCTAAGGAATTTTTAAAAGTAATATGAAGCATCTAAACAGAAGAGAAATGCTGAAACAAAATCATTCTTGTCTGAAGTTGTAAAGGGTTCTCAAGACTACCTGCAAGACATCTGTTTTATTTCCCACTGAGGAGACTGCACAGTTCTGAAGAGATGTTGTGCCTTCTCCAGTAAGACGAATCTGTAGAGCCATAACAGGGAAAAAAAAGAGGTTTCTGAAGTCCAGATGCTGGATTTCCAGGGATTCAATCATGGCAGGGCTGATTCATTGTTTTCAGAATCGATGGAATTCACTCCTTCAGGCAGCCTGTATACAAAAGTTACTCTCCCCATTCCAATCTACCTTATGCTCCTAAGTATAGATGGTTAGTGACGTTCTAAGTAACATGCAGGGAGAAATTTTGTTTCATTTACATGCAATTGGTTGTCTCATAATTCCCCAAGGAAGACTTTTGGAAAGGTGAAATATCAGACACAACCTCCAGAGGATGAAAGCAAACATGGTACCCTACCTCCCATGAAGACCACTTGCAGAATAACAGCGGTGCTGAACTGCACCCACTGCTGAGCAAACACATGTCAAAGCCTCACTTTGTGCACTCAGATTTACTTTGGGACTGTTTGTTTGTTCGTTTGTTTGTTTTTCAATTGTTTTGCACTCCAAAATTACAGCAGGATACATGAAAACCAACCCCAACCAAGTCTTTGTCTCAAGTTTCACATCAGGGTTTTATCTTATGTTGCAACAAAGGGAATAATTTCTGATGTGCTTTAATATATGCTGCTGTACCTGCTCAGAAAATGAGGTAGTTCAGATGAAATTTCACACAAAAATTATATATAATTATCTCCCCTCTACAAGGGAATGTACTAGGCTGAATAGCTGTAAAGAGTATTTAATGCTATTTTAAAAGATAAAAATGTAGGCAGACAGATTTACATTTAAATCATATTTCAATCAACCATAAAGGTTCAGTTTACACAGTGAGGGTATAAAATGTTAGCTCATTAAATATGCACAATGTTTTGCATTGCATGAAGGATGTGGATTGTACTTTCGATTTCCAAGCAAATTAAACCTGCTGTCAGTAAGTACACTGTAGCAGGATACAGTGGGCTCTGTGGAAACCAATTTAAACAATTTATGCTACTGCATATCGGTTGGGTGAATTGGATTTCAGATAAATCCTCAGTGACGAGCTTAGGTTCTTCTTGCAGGAGCAGGAAGAATCCACATCTCTTTTTCTGATCACAGGTTTAAGACAATACTTTTACACTCCATGCAAAGGAGTTGAAAGAGTTGTGGTGGGAGATCCTGCACAGAAGGCACAAAAAAAATTATTATGCAGCGACAGGCAGTCTCAATGACTTATCAGCAACTGTCTACGTCTCGCCACGTACACATTAGGGATTGATCAGGGAACGTGCGTGTAGCTGGAGAAAAGCCCACCCCTCCTAGCCTTCTTCCGTGCAACTGTAGTCAGTGACCCCATGAGCTCCTTTCTCATTTCAGTTCACAGACACTTAGAGTGCTTTTTTTCAGGCCTTAGAAGGCTGCGTAAGGAGCCAGATTGTGCATTAATTCATTCCAGTCAATCTACCTCCTCATATGGTTTTCCTTAATCACTGTGTTACAAAAAGAGGTGGGCAAATTCTGCCTATCCAGTACCTCATGGTTTGGGGGTGTTTTTTCCTAAGATGTAATTAGTAAACTACACTTGAAATCAAGTTTTCAAACACCAACTTTCCCCTCCTTCAAAGTGCTCTAATGAACAGCCAGAGACACATCATCATCTATAACTTCTTATGGTATTCACTGTGCTTAAAAAAGATATTTTAAGAACTTTCCAAACATTGATTCATCATCCAGCTGAGAATTCTGAGAATTCATCTGTTGAGAAAAATGTTTATGATAAAGATGAGGCCATGAAGTAACTGCCTGCATTTAATTGAAAAGTATTTCAAATAACTGTATGTGTAACATAAACAAAAAAAACAAATTTGAAGATAACCAAATGTCTAAGGCAAGATAATTTTACTGAACACGTACAATTCCTCAGTAATAATGCATTCACATCTTTAGGCTAGAGGGTTCTAAAGCCCTTTACAGACTGCATGCACTGTTTTCAGTGTATTCATAAAAATAGGCAAAAAGTTCTAGATGGTACTCTTAAAAATTAAATGACTCAGCAAAGTCCTTTTATGATTCTTTCTCAAAAAGACTCTGTGAGGCTTTATATTGTCATTATATCCTCCCAGTCGACATATTGTTAAATTGCTGCGACTCCTGAAGAAATTGGATTCTATTTGTACAACACCCAACCGTATTTTCAGCCATCTGGTCTCTGGACAACAATCACAGCAAGTCCAATTTCCAGCCATAAAGTCGGTTTTACCAAAAGTGGCATCCATCTCCCAAAAGATTTCCATCAGACACTTCTGTAAGCATCTTTCAAGTTTCCTCTGGATGAATCTGTCATGCAATTAGGTTATGGATGGGCTGCCGTGACAAATAGGTTGCTGTTTGCCTTTTGATGTACTTTTGATTTTGATGTTTTAAGTATTTCCTTCTTTTAAATGCTGTCTTCTGGGAGCTGTACCCACTCTATTTTATGTTTTGGATAAAATACTTGCAGCAGCATCTTTTCTTTGTGAATCCAAAGAGCACATTATAATGTGTCATATTTTTCCCAGGAGTGAATATTATTTTGATTACTTACTGTATTGTGGAATAGCCTGCAGACTAAAGAGTGTATTTAGTTACTGGTTTTCTCTGGCCTGAGAAATCTTTCAGTGGTAAAATAAATCATAGAATCATAAAATGGCTTGGCTTGGAAGGGACCTTAAAGGTCATCTAGTTCCAGCCCCTCTGCCATGGACAGGGACACCTCCCACTACACCAGGTTGCTTAGAGCCCCATTCAACCTGGCCTTGAACACTTCCAGGGATGGGGCATCCACAGCTTCTCTGGGCAACCTATGCCAGTGTCTCACCTCCCTCACAGAAAAGAATTTCTTCATTCTTCCAAAATATCTAAACCTTAATGTTTTCTGTGAAGCCTTCATTTGGTTCTGTTGCCTGTGGCTTATGATACCATCTTTAATTATATTATGATTTACTATTTTTCCTCAAGATCTCTGTCTTGTTCATTGTACAGTGGACTGGATCTGCAGATAAATCACATCTAAGGAATGAAAGAGACTGCTGTCCGAGGGAATTCCTTTGCTGAGGTTGAAATTGTAAGGCAGGAACCTGAAAAAGAGAGAAAAACTAAGACAGCTATTGCAGCTCTGAAGGAATAGGTTCTACTCCTCTCTGTACTGCCTGAATTTCTGACTGGCATTACTGTCCACTTCTAGAATAATTTTTGTCTAATAACTGGTTTTTTCTTGTTCCTTTTTTTTTCTTTTTGCATTAATTAAGTTTGCACTGAGATATCTTTCTAAGAAAAAAACAAATTGGATACTATTGTAAAAATTTAGAAGATGGGAGATCAAATTTATCTTATTATTTAAGTAATTCTATAATTAAATCCAGCATCTAGTCCATACTGCTTTACTCCCAACTTCTCACTGATACAAGTTTCCAATTTATTCATGTCTTATGTTTGCCTGGCTTTCCCTACACCAATATGGAATATTTCAAGTCAAAGAGACTTAATTCATTGTTAAAATTATTTATTTAAATTCCAATCAGCATGAGCTTTTATAAAAATAGCTTCAAAACTTTGCGCATTCCTGCTTTTCATTACTGTGTTTAATGAAGAAATTATGAATGCAGATTTTAATGTCATCAGTGTGAGGATATTGCTTTTGAATTTTGCAGCACCTCTACAGGCAAAAAAATAAAATGTCCCTTTGAAAGCAATTTTTGTACTGCAGGTAGTTAGGCAACTCCTTAGTTCCTCTGCACATGAGCAGGGACTACTCCTATGTTTCATTTATGCAAATGAATAACACAATTCAGAATCTGCCCCTAAACCAGGCAACTGATCTGCAAATAAATTTGAGTTAGGTAGTGAAGAATATTGTTGTCTGAGGGCTCCAATTCCAATTTTATTGTGTTTTTTTCTTTTAGTTGTCTAATGTCCTAGTAGCTTAAAAACCAAATTACCTTGGTGTTAATGAGGCATAATTACTTCCACTTTCTAAACACTAAGTATTTTCTTTCTTTTTTCAACATTTCTAGGTCAAAACACTAACACTTGGGAACAGTCTACATTCATACTCTTAATTTGGGCTGTTAAAGGATGGGGTTTTCTCAAAGCAATTAAGCAAATTAGGAAGGTATGTGCTACTACTTTTATGCACTGGTCATCATAAGATAGCGTAAATGATTTAGAGCTCTTGATACACTAGCTGTCAAATGTATCAGAAGATGTCTATGGTCTAAAAACACTTTCTCAATACCCACATTATAAAATAAGAAGAGATAAAGAACTGGAAGTAAAAAAAAAAACAAACAAACAAAAAATCCCATAAAATAAAATTAAAATTGAACACTTTGTCTAGGTTAGCCTATATTCCAAATTCCTACTACAAGTCTTTCTTAAGTATCTACTTCATTTTTATGCTGCCATCCTTCTATTACAGGTAGGTAATTAACTCTCCAAAAGATGAGTTTAACTTAAAGAGGAAACACTTTAATTTAGGGGAGAAGACCCCTAAATTCTTCATACAAAAAATCAACTTCCCCATGAACTTGCCTCTAACACTGAAACTGCAGCCTATTTCATCATAATGTTTCAATGTCTTCTGCTCAATTTATATTTTCATAATACTATTACTTTAATGAGATAAGGAGGCATAGGTAATTATGCTATATACTACATTAAAATTTTTTTCGGCTACAAGTAGTTGCAGGCTTTGTGCATTAAGGATGTTGCCTTTGTACTGCATGCTAAGGAAAAGTACTAGAAATTATACTAACTAGAAATATAACTACTTGTTCAAATATTAATATACTCCCGATATAGTCATTATAACTAAAAGGGAAAAATTGCTTTTGAGCATTTCACATTCATCAATAGTTCATGAAAATACGTAAAAAGTTATGACACATCTAATAAAGATGAAAGGGATGAAAATCCTTGTGAATTTTTAATATGGATAATAAAGGGCATTAATACAGCTTAATTATATTGATAAATAATTTAAATTACTTTTTAAACTATGTTTTATTTTTATTTGAAATAACTTTATGTGGTATTCTTGGAGGAATAATACACATGGCATTATACCACCAGCCACTCTACAAGGGGAAGTAAAAGTTGTTGTATTGATGATCTGAGTAAATATGGCCATTTAAAACATTCTTAGAACACTTCAGCCAAAATGCTGTATATTTTAAAATATCCTTTTAAATCCAGAGTTTAGATAAATACTAAATAACAGTAAAAAACACTCAAAGGTCTGTCCTGTGGTTAGATGTCTGATTGGTCTGCCCTCTTAAAGCAAATCAATTTCTGTACGCATTATCATATGAAGGAATTATGTTGCTGGCTTTGCAGGGGACACATTTCGTTTTCAGTCAGCTCAGGTATAGCTAAGTTAAAGGAAATGTAGGTATTTCATTTTAAACCAGGGGCTTAAACCAAAGTTCAAGACTAAGTCCCTAGCTTTAGCTCAGTGAAATATTGTAACTTTGTTATCTTAGCAAAGTAATATTGCATAGGAGCTTTAACTACGTAGCAATTCAAGGTTGACACACTTTTAGAAGATTCATGTGCCCAGATTGAAATTTGTCTCCTTCACCTTTGCTGCATTTTCACACAGGAGTGTACCAGTGTACCTCCCTTTCTCTCTTTCTTCATCTCTGTTTTCCTTGGCTTCAGCCTGCTGACACTTACCTAGAATCATAGAATTATAGAATATCTTAAATTCTAGGGGATCCATAAGAATCACCAAGTCCAACTCCCTTCTTCCCACAGGACTATATAAAACTAAACTATATGACTACAAATATTTTCCAGACATTCCTTGAACCCAGTCAGGTTTGGTGCCATGACCACTTCCTTACAGAGCCTGTTCCAGTGACCAGCTACACTCTCAGTGAAGAAGCTTTTTCCTAATGTCCAATCAGAACTTACCCAAATACAGCTTAATTCCATTATTTCCTCATGTCCTATCACTGGTCACTAGAGACAGATCAGCACCTCCCGCTCCTCTTCATCCCTTGAGAAAGCAAGGAGGGCAAGCCCTCAGCCATCTCCAAGCTCAGCAAACCAAATGTCCTCAGCCTTTCCTTGTAAATCTGGTCCTTGAGTCCTTTCGCCATCTTCTCACTCTCCCCTGCATACACTGTAATAACTTTATAGCCTTCCTACATTGTGGCCCCCAAAATGACCCCCAGCACTCGAGGTGAGGCTGCCCCAGCGCAGAGCAGAGCGGGACAATCCCCTCCCTTGCCCGGCTGGCGATGCTGTGCCTGAGTCCTGCACACCCAGGACTTGGTTGACCCTCCTGGCTGCCATACTGAGAAGACACACTGGACACGCTACAGAGCAAACTGTTCAACTTGCCATCCACCCAGTTACCCAGATCTCTTTCCACAGGGCCTCTCTCCAGCCTCTTGTCCCACAGTTTGGCTACATAACCTGTAAAACTTGCTGTAGTAATTGGTTTGGTCTTACCAGCTACCTGAGTTTCTCCCCTTCTGGCACTGAGAGCCAGGGAAACAGTTATTACAGCCACCTGAATCAGCCAGGGGAGAAAATTTATACAGTGAAATATATATTTTAATTTTTTAGTAAGATGTATTACTTGCAGTACTCTCACCTGAGGACACGTGCCCCCAGAGGTCCAAAGGAATTTTGTGTCCAAAACTCAAGTGAGTCTGATTTCTGCCTTCTCCCACCTGAAAAGTTCCGTGAAAATCTGTCAGGGCTGTTTCTTAACACCTCTAGAGACCTTTAGTCCTTCTCTTCAAATTACATTTCTGGTCTTAACAGGCACCACACCAGAGTTACTAGTTGTGTGCTGTCCTGTGCATCCTGTGCACAAACAAATTGCAAGTGTTCACTGCCAGGTGACTTTATCATACTATCTCCATCCTCCTGTTTGAAAGATCCCTACAGAGAAATACTTAAACTCCCAACACTATGCCAATAAGCAAGCCAACATCTGTATTAATAAAGCATTAAAATCTCTGCATGTTTGTCACAACCTCCAGATATTTAACTTCTGAAATATTCATAAATTGCATAGTACCTTCTGGAGTTGTCTGTATTTTATATTAAAAAAAAAAATAAATTAAAAAATATTATCTGTGCTGTCCAAACAGTGGATGCTAACAGGAATTTTTGGTAGGAGCCAAACTGCATCTTTGCAACAGCTGAGCAAATCACCTGCTTTGCAGAGATAGAGTGTGACTGGTGCACTTCTTACACCCAGGGAAACACCACTTCCATGGCCTCCCAGCAGAGTAAAATTAAGAATTTTTTCTTCCTCTCAGTCTACTTAAAGCTAAGGGTAATTGAATGGGTCGCAAAGATGATAGAGAAGGAGAATGCCTCACTGCCCAATAATATTACAGGTCCTAAAAAAATCAAAGCAAAAAAATAAAAACCAAACCACCATACAGTTGCCTAGAGAATAACAGCTTCATAGATACCTATAAACTACCCCCTCATGTGAATATTCAAAGAAATTATTTAGTCATGCATTAGAATAAAATAAGCCAATACAGCTGAGGTAAAACATTTAGGATCAAAGTTTAGTGATTTTATTTCACAAAATATTTTTAAGTTTAAAAAAATGGTTGCATTCCAATTAAGAGGAAAAACATACAAAAAATGTCCCTCGGAATCATACAAGAGGAGAAGTGGAGCAAAACCTGCCCTAGCTTTTAGAAAATTGAAATCTTTTATCCAGAAAACACTCAAACTTGAAAGGAAGAAAGGTGACAGAGTGTCCATTTCAGTGAAAGCAGATCATACTATTTCAGCTTCCCTGCTGTTTCCTTTTGCAGCAGATGACATCCAGAAGTCCCTTGGCAGGATGTGTCCCCTTGCACAAGGACACCTCTTGCCAGTCATTGGAAACCAAGATGGCCCATGGGCCAGACCACCTGCAGAATTGGACCTGAGGACATGGCTCATAAACCCCACATAAAACAAGGTGCATGTCCATGGTGTACTTCATCAGCTTCTGGCTTGTACCACATTTGGGCTGAGAGTGAGCCCAGGACTGCCTATAAAAGCTTGTGTCAAAACATTTTGATTTTGCTAACATTCCATCTTAACATGACATTTATCTCAGATTCAAGACTTAATAGTTTTCCCACTGTCTTCAGTATTTAAATAAAAAGTAAATTTTCTCTTTTGATGAATTTGATCAAGACATAAGTACACAGTCATCACAACAGGGCATCTCCATCTAAGGTATGTTTGGGGTTTTGCTCATGCACCTGCACACCTGCTAAAGAATTCAGCTAGATGACAGTAGTGCTACTGCTTACGGGAGAACCTCAAGATGACAACAGTATATGAAGGGATACTGCCAAAACAATAGAGGAAACCAGTGTCAATAAAGTTATATATATATAAATTCAGGACTGAAATTACATTTTTGTTCTTCAGTAATGATATTCAGCACTACCACACCTTAAAGAAAAATATGTTTCTCAGTGCACTAAAATTGAATCCTGTTCTTTAACAAAAAATGATAGATCTTATAAACAGTTACATAGAGTGGTATTAAAATACATCTGTTGACATAGTAACCTTTGTTATCTCTCCTTTCTTCTTCTGTATTATTTCGCTTTTTTGAGCCTGTAAGAACTGCATATCAGACCATAGATAAAACAAAGCATTTCTTGGGTTGTTCTCAATAATTTACTGCATTACAGAGATCAAGATTTGAAGGAATAAGAAATTCTTTACTTCCTTTTTCTGGATTTTAGACCGAAGTGTGGGTACTTAAAACTCTGGAAGAAGGATGTCTTTACAAAATAAAAATCTCACAAGGGACATTTGGGTGACTTCTTCAGACTATTCAGAGATGCCAGGGATTAGATGTATGTCAGCTAAAATCCATGCTTCTGAAAACAACGAGCAACTCTGTGTTATATGTAGATTTGAAACATCTAATAATAAAAACCCATTTCAAAATATAAAAAATCTTGCCTTTCTCTGCTCAAGATTACTAGAGCTGTGTTAACACTGTGTAGGAGACCCAGGGTCAGAACTCCAGGCTCTCACCTGCCAAGTCAGCTGTCATGGTCAATTTATGTCCAGAGCTTTGTTCCCAGCCTGGTCTTGCCATTCAAGCAGCACAATTTAGGGCCAATTCCACTCAACAACTTGTTGCTATTATGGAATTTTGAAGAGTGCAAGCATGGCTGTTGTGAGAAGGGAACTTGTTTTTCAAAAGGAAAAGAGTTCAAGGTGAAGGCTCAGTTGTTTACCTTGCAACTGGTGCTGCTTGGTCAGATGTGAACTTTGGGGGAGGATCAGCATTAACTGATCGTATTCACTATTCCTATCACTTAATGGAAGTAGGCTAAAGTTTTACTTCACTGTGGTCTTAATACAGTCTATTGCTTTCATTTACCTGTTTAAACTTAAACTAAGAGAGGAAACATGAAATAGAGTTGATGAGCAGTTAGATTCACCAGCAGAGTGTATTTTTCTAATACAGAAGATAAAAAGCATGTGAGATTTGAAAGTGAGAAAAGTAGTAGGATTCTAGAACCCCAAAGAAAAATGGAGGAAAATTCTCGGAAAAAAAAAAAAGACCTGGGATGAGCTACAATTAGAAATTAGTGTACATGAAAATCATAAACTTTATATAATTCTGACCTTTGCAAGGCAGATTCGTTTTCGTCAGTAAAATAATAAATCTCTGTTCAAGTCTTTCAAACACCTTCTATGACCAGGGGAAAAAATCTGAATTTTGAACCTCCATTGTATCTGTGAGGTTTTAAATTGTGATTTCAGTTCCAAACACTGTCAGCTATTTTCCAAATATGAATTGTATTCATGGGCCTGACTTATACTTTCCTTGAAGCTTTTAGGCTCAGTCTACTGCAGCTTCATGTACGAGCATTTTGTCTGTGTGGTTGGGTATGTGTGTTTAAAATAAGTAACCTAAACCTACAAGGAAGGGAGTGCATCTCACTGTAAGGTATCTCAAGCTGTAATGATTGTCTCTGTTTAGTGCTATTACTAGCTACTTAAGTTTTTAATATTTCTTCTCATGAAAATTAAAATTGGTGTTTAAATATTATTATTTCTTGACCATATTTGTTTCTGTTTACCATGATTTTCCCTTCTTTGTGAGAAAATCTTAACCTAAGAGAAATTTGTTCGAATATTCTACTTCTGTAATTTTACTTAAGATAGAGTAGCAAAGTTTGCAGAAAGTCCAGGCATTTATCAGATGAAATGGAAAAGATGCTGTCAGGATTAAAGCAGCAAAATAATCAGAACTTCTAGCTTCTCTTTCCTTTGCCTTTATCAGTTTGGGTGTTTTTCTAAGTCTCAGAGCCCTTTTTCAAAAGTAATATCAGGGTCCTTTTTATTATTTATTTTTTCTTTTGAGGAGTCTGTAATCACTTTTCAAATATTGCACTCCCAAATCCCTTTCTGAGAGAGGCACACCTTCTTCTCTGTAGTTCTTGAGAGTTGAGCCTTCTTCCTCTCCTCACATGTATTATTTATGTGAGTAGGCAGAAAAGCTGAAAAGAATAAATTGGTAGATCCATCATTGCACACCACTCAGTAGAAAGATTAGGGAGCACAGCACAACAAAAAATGTACCATACTTTACAGATTTCATTCAACACTTTGAAACATTATACCTCTTGGGCAAGATGGCTTCTGCCAATAGAACTGGAAATTGATCATGGCAACAAATACTTGTACCTGCAATAAATGAACCCAAACAATAGTAATAATTCAAATCTCACTAGATTCTCCTTTACTACTTTTAAATAAGTCTATTAAAGAACATGCAAATGTAGACTGTCTGTCAATTAAGATATTTTATGGAGGTTATGTCTTCCCTATGAAGAAATTTCTTATGTCTTCCCTATGAAGAATTTTCTCTCTGTCCAGCCACTACCTAGAAAGAAACAGGAATAACAGTTTTGGGAGTTTTGCCTACACCTGTTAACTTGGTGACAGAACAGTGGAAACAGTAAACTTCTGCAGATGTAGGCCAGTAGTAAGTTGCTAGGTTCTGCAGATAAAAATGAGAGTATTAGTATAATCTCTTCTGTGGGATGTTCCTGGAGAAGAAGAGCACCATAATATCTACTGGAATAGGCATTCCCGCATCTCTAAAGAGTTTAAGAAACACATTCAATCATAGCAGTACCAAAGAACCTCCTAGACTTAGTCTAACCCTAGGCAAGTGCAGCTCAAGCCTACGACCCAGTGTGATGTGCAGCAAGGCAGAAAGACCTTTGAGATGAACTACCTCAAGGTGCAACAGGGTGATATGTGCAACTCTGAAGTCCCTTAGTCAAGGCACAAAGTGGCTATTACCTGAAAGAAGCATCCCAAAATGTAACAGTCATTGAAAATATAAAATTCAAATGAAATTGTAATTGCATAAGAAGTGTAAGCCTCTGAATGATGTTTCTAAGAGGAAACATGCATACACAGGTACGCTGTGGGAACCACAGCTCTTCAGAAGTGTTTATGGTTTCTTTCACCATGTTTTTATACTTAACTGTTACTGATAAGAGAACAATACAACACTGAAATTTTATGAAGAAGAAAGAAAGCTTTATTTACCACAGATGAACATTTAAAACCAGAAAGTTAGAAGATATATGAGGAAACTTCTCCTATGAGCCTCTCCATTAAAGAGTTTCTCATCTTTAATGATTGCCTTCTATACTCATAGTCTACTTCAGAGATTTGCATGCCATTTAATTCAAGACTACTTCTCCTAGACTGTTGTTTGCTGATAATCCTTTACTACAATTCATGTCCCCAGTGTTGTAGTAATATCCTATCAATCTCTATCAACATGAAGGCTGCATTTTTCTTATGTGCTTTACAAACACACATAAAATGCAAATACACACAAATATATCATGACTTTATCTCTCTGCTTAAAATAAAACAAACACTTTAAAAATGTTTTATTTTTAATTATAGTTTTTTGTCACTGCGAGCTTCCCATGTTTTTCCTTAGAGTCTATTCAAATCTTTTCAAGTAATAAATTAGAAAGGACAAAACCCTAGAATATAATGCTTATTATGCTGGTAGGTAAACAAAACCGCAAGGTATATCTTAGCTAAGTTTTTTTTCTCTAGTCTATTTCCTCCTGAAGCTGAGGACACAGTAAAACTGGGGAATGGAAATTCATGTTTTTATGCCATACTACATATTCTAGAAAAGCAGTTTTCTGGATTACTGAATGCAGACAACTAAAATGGAGAAAAGATGAGATTATGGTGTTTTACTTCTGTGTCTAATGCTATTTGTGATGAGCAAACTACAAAGTGAAGTTACAATTCAAATTCTCTTTTCACAGCATACAGTCCTTGTTTACTGATTTAATGAGTCTATAGAGATTAAATTTAAAGAGTTGTCATTAATTTTAAAAGTCCTGGTCTTGTAATTCTTTGCAAACTACTTGTGTAAGGGATGCAGGATTGAGCACTATTTTTTTCTACTGATTTTGGACTTTTGCTGCCTGCAATGTCTTTTTTCCTCTGCACAGTCAGTTATTCATTTGACTTTATCTGTTACCAGTTTGCTGTTACTTTTCCTGTAAATTCTAGCTGGATGTAGGAGAAAGAGTTGTTGACCAGGGCAAGAAGCTCACCAGATTTAGCAGGACATGCCAGGTCAAATGTTGTATGCCTGTAGCGGAGTAGTCAAGAGAAGGTTCCTGGCCAGGCACAAGAAGAAGGTCTCAGTGATTATGAGGATAATTATGATTAGCTTTATTGCTAATACAGTATCTAAATATTGCCGATGCAGTATCTATACAACTCATCATCTGCTACAATGGATTTTAGTCCAATCCAGTTGTGGTCCCTCCTATTGAGTCATGAGCTTTAGTANATGGTGTTTTACTTCTGTGTCTAACGCTATTTGTGATGAGCAAACTACTAGACCCACTTGCTTCCTAAACTTCTCAGAGAAGTCTAGGTGTGGCTGAGTCCACTGAGTTTCAGATTTGGCCAACAGTCTATGTCTAAAGGGTTATAATATAAGCAGGTTCAGCTAGAAATTCTGCAAAGCCAAAGGTTTATGGTCTTTGGCTTTACAGAATTCACAATTACAAAGCCACAAAGCATCTAGGTAGCCACCTGATTTTATGTCTGTATTTGACTGGAGCTTAGTGCTTTATGCTCACCCATCCGAAAGTGTTTCCCGTCTTCAAGTCAGAAATAGGGAGGGGATCTATGTGGAAGCTGCCTGAAACCTTGGTAGACCAGGTGTCCCAGTCTCCAGCAGCATTTTACACCCTTTTTCAGGTTGATGTGCATCAAAGTCAATCACAAACATCTCAGCTCCCCCATTTCTGGAATGCATTGGTTATGTGAACATCCAGACAGTTCTTCAAAAATACCAGCCTGATGTTCTTATCTTAGGACAAACCCATCAGAGAACTGGAAAAGGAAAGAGGTTGTTGGGGGAGGACACCCTATGGTCAGCAACACAGTGTCATGTTTGATCACTACAATTACAATTTTCCTAACCTGGAAAAACTTTGCTAACTGCACGTACTTTCTCATTTTTACATGGAATGAGAAAATGTTATGGTCCTCCACTCAACCTGTGGAGAGAGAAAAATCTGCATGAGAGGAGAAGAGGCAAAGACAGGACAAATAAAGCAAAAGTGTGTTGCTTCTCAGTTACCACATGCTAGAACATTCATCTTCCCTAGTGTTCAATCCATCGATTCAATCCACTGACCCAATTATCCAGATTACCATTTTAAGTCAACGTAGAAAAAGGTACCTCTGGAGTATGATATCCTACATTATAGAGAAAAGAGACACATATATATATATATATATGTATGTATGTATGTATGTATAAAGGAACATTTTTTTACCTCTACAAGAGACTGTTTCCCTTTGATTGTAAAGGGATTCTACACACCTTGCTTAGCTTGTCTTTGCTAGCGCATTATTACATTTTAGATGCTTAAAACAAGGTACCACAAATACCTCCCTGTGTGCCCAGAAAAGAGATCAAAGCAAACCTGCTCCTTACTTCAGTCCTAGTTACTATGTTGAGTAAATAAAGCCTGCTTATGTGAGACTCAGGTAGGATTCAACAGGTGGCAATGCATAACTCTGTGTTTAAATCAGCTTTCTCTCCTTTGAAAGTTACCAGAATTATATATAACAGGGTTAATATGCTCTAGGATGCAATTCATCTCATCAAAAAATAATCATCTAATAATACAGGTCATATAAATCACAGTTTAAAAGTGGATGCTTGCCTCCTCTGGCTGTAAAATGAGAGCCTATAATGTGATGATGGAGGAGCCTGGCGCCAGGATGAGAGCAACAGGCTTGTAAAAGCCTGGCTCCCAGAGTGCAGTTCACAGTTTGGTTACAGACCGAAGCTACACCTTAGGGTCAAGCACTAAATAGCCTAGAAAAGTTATTTTTCCTGATGCCTTCTGTTGTCTTCACTCTCATTCATTCGTTTAAGCTAAGTTATACTCTCTCGTAATTAATTGGACTAAAAACATGCTCCTGGATACTCGTAGCTGCTCAGCTGACAGGAGGCAGCTTGTTAAGTCACTGCAATTCAATTGTGTTTGATTGTACTGCTGTAACCTGAAGCTTTGGCTTTCCTCTGCTGTGGGTTTAAATCACAAGTAACTTCCCTGAAGACATTAGATTTATTTCACAGAATAAAACTGACATGAGAAGAGAATCAGGGCCTTAGGCCACCCAGCTTATACAACAATAAAAGGGAGAAGGGGAATTTATGGATGACATCATCAAAGCAGGTCATAAAACCAAACTTACCGCTTGAAAGTGCTATACTAATTAAGAAAGTGTATTGCCAAAGTTGGAGACTGTAATGTAGATAATAACATTGTACAAAAACATAAAGATTTTTTTTAATAGCAAAATAACTGCTGAACAATATCTAAAACCTACACGAGTCTTGAATCATGAGTGCTTTAACTTGATCAGAGGCATAGGAGTTATCTGCTGCACAATGGAAATATACAGCTTAGACAAATCACTGAAGTGAATATGAATCTTTAGATACTCAGAGTGAGTATTTCCTATCACATTGCAGGTATCTGAGGCATGAAATTTATTTGATTATTCAGTTAAATACATTAAAAAGTAGAAGCAAAACCAACACACCATACAGTTCAACATTACAAAACAATTATTCTGTTCAGTCAGTGCTTTAAAAACAAACCCATTCCAGAACAGCTGGAAGCCTGCAAGTGACATTTATAACAATTGCAAGTGGTAGTTAACATAATGTAGCATAAGAAAAGCTTGACTCTTTTGGTCTTTTTTTCCCACATGTTTTATTTCTAAATTTACATCTGGTTTATGATTTTCATGTAATATCTTGCCTATCCTTTTATCTCTCCTGAAAAGTTCTAATTAGCAATTCTCACTGGCTTTGGTGCACCTGTCACTAGAATTCCTCCTAATGCATTTTAACATGCCCAAAACCTGCTCCAGACTGCTTTTATACCAGTATGTATATTTTTCTTGTTTGTTTGTTTCAAATTCAGATACATCCCCATAAGCACAGGTTTATCTGCCAAAATGAATACTGCCAGGTATGCTGGTATAATGGTGCTAATAGCTTATGAATTACTTCTAAATGTAGTAGAAATAAAGAAGCATTTTTATGGGTTTTTTTAAATCTTAACCATGGGTTTGTGTCATTTAGGGCAGATATCAGTAGAAAGCAAGGTAAACCACACCAAAGAGATACTCTGCAATGACTCATTCCTGAAGAAGAAGAAAATTAACTGGGAGCAGAATGTAAATGCTCAGTTTGAAAGGCACTAGCCTTTTCTTGTCATCTCAGTGGAGATGAATCATTAGACTGACTAATATCAAGGCAGATCTATTCAGAGTCAGATTCCCAAATCCAGAAATGACCCACTGAACTGGATTTATTGTGCTAATGCAGCAACTCATGGAGCTGACTATCAATGCTTCCGTTAGCAGTGTGAGAGTATGAATGGATATTCCACTTAAATGACTGTCATGGTTTGACACTGGCCCAGTGCCAGGCACCCACAAGAATCACTCGCTCACCCTCCCTTGCCACAGCTGAGTAGAGGAGAGAAAGAAAAAAAGGTTAACAAAGGTTTCATGACTTGAGTTAAGGGCCAGGAGGAAACACTTCAAGGGAGAATAGGCTTAACTTAAAGTTACAAAGTGAATTTATTGCTAACAGAATCAGAGGAGGATAATGAGAAGTAAAATAAGCCCTTAAAACACCTTTTCCTTCCAGCCCCTTCCTCCTTCCCTCTGACAGCACAGGGAGGCAGGGCAGGGGGGTTTGGTCAGTCCATCACCGAGATTTCCTTCCGCTGCTCCGGGAGAAGAGTCCTTCCCTGTGAGGCCGTGGGGTCCCTCCCACAGGAGACAGTTCTCCGTGAACTTCTCCAATGTGGGTCCACTCTCACGAGCAGCAGACAAGCCACACCTGCTGCAGCGTGAGTCCCTCCCACGGGCACACAGCCCTCCCAAAACTGCTGCGGCGTGGCTCTCTCTTCCCACGGGGTGCAGTCCTCCAAGGACAGGCTGCTCCAGCCTGGAAGCCGGGCCCTCTCTCTCCACTGGGTCTTCCACTGGATCATAGCCTCCTCCAGCGTGGGCACCTCCCCTGATTTATAGAAAATATGGGTATGATCTAATATCAAAACCCAAATAGGACGGACAAGAACTCTCTAACGCCTTAGAGTTAGAAAATGTATGTTTATTTCCAGCACCGGGTACTACGTGGGATCATTCCCAAAGTACATAGCACGGAGTCACAAAGCAATACAGAGTCTGTTTATCAACAAAAGTTCTAAATATTCAAAATACAAATGCATATTTATAACGTAAACACCTCCCATTCCCCACTTTGTATGGTAATTAGCCAAAAAGTCATTAGGCATGCATAGTTTGTTCCTTGAAATGGGTCGGTAGTGCTATAATTAGGGGAGGGGTCCTACCTGATGAAGTAAAACCTGTCTTCCTCGCTATGACTTTTCTACGTTTCTGGTTTTAGACAATACGGATTGCTCTTTGGGGAACTTCCAGTACCTTCTTTCATTGCTTTTGAATGAGTTGCAGATGGGGAATCAATAATTGTCCAACTTTTCTTTGGTCTTTATTAATTGATGGTGTCTGTTTCTTATTATAAGCACAGCTGAACAAACATCAGATAACTAACAATAGTTTCTTAAATCTTGAAACTTATTCTAAGCTTAACTCCCTTAGCTAATCATTAATTTCTTTAATTGGCTCCAGCTAAACTTACTTCTTAAACCTATTTTTAACTAATTCTAACAAAGCTTACCTTGAACTAAAATCCTAAATGTATAAATGTTAAAACTCTATGTCTCACCCCCACGGGCTGCAAGTGAATCTCTGCATTCCCAGTGGACCCATAGGCTGCAGGAGGACAACCTGCTTCACCATGGTCTTCACCACGGCCTGCAGATGCCTCTTGGTTCTGGTGCCTGGTGCACCTCCTCTCCCTCCTTCTCCACTGACCTTGGTGTCACTGTGTTGTATCCTTCACATGTTCTCACTTCCTTCTCTTCTCTGACTAGAAGCAAAACCCCTGTGACTTTGTTTTGATTTTCTTCTTAAATATGTCATCACAGAGGCATTACCAACCTCTCTCATTGGCCCAGTTTTGGCCAGCAGCATGTCCATCTTTCAGAGCCATCGGAGATTGGTGCTGCTGGACATGGTTGAAGTTTTCAGGAGCTTCTCACAGGAGCCATCTCAGTGGCCCCCCTGCTACCCAAAACCAGGCCGTGCAAAACACATACAACGACCAAGCAGGAGCTATAAAGTTCGTCTAATAAATGAAAATCATTCATTGATGAAATATCGCGGTGGTGGTGTCGGTGAACCGATGCCGCATTTTTCCCACAGAATCCCTCGTGGACACACTTTGGCGGCGCTCTTCCGGCACCCACGCGTGCACACAGCCTCACCCTCGCAGGTGGACGCAAGCAGCCACTCACACACACAGGCTATGCGTGTACCGGAGGCAAAGAGCAGAGAGGGGTTCTTTGCATGCAGTTCTGAGGCATTTATTTGATCCACCCCATGGACCGGGAACAAACACACTCGAAGGGAACAGAGGCAAAGAACAAAGAACAAAAGCCCACGCGTGGTTTTATCCCGAAGGGTCCCAGGGGCGGGCAGAGCATCAGAAACCAACAGTCTGAGGGCTAGGGGGTAGAGGTGGGGTTGAGTGACATAACAGGGGCCAGTGGGAAGGAGTTGGGGAGGGAGGGGAGAGAGGACCAGGGGCCAGTGGGGTCTCGATGAAGGGAGAACTTTCTAGCACAGTGGAGGGGGGAGAGACCACTTCGTAGTAACACGAGGGGTGTAATGTGGATGTAGCCAACGCAACAATGAAAGACCAAAACGCATCATAGACACCTCAGGTAACTTTAGGCAAAATAAATCAGAAGCCTCTTAAGCATCCAATGGACTTGATAAATGGAGGACTGAAGATACTCTGCTGCACAGAAACAGCTCCACAGCCATAGTCTGTGGCCAGATTCAGCAACTCTAGAAACAATTCCTGTAAATGCTTTGGCACACCTGGGAAAACTGAAGTAATGCTACATGCCTTTCAAAACACCGCAGGTTGTATTTACCTGGCGTGTGGGTCAGCCCAGACCGCAAGCATCTCATCTGCTGTTACAGGGCTTTTATGCATCTGACATCGAACAGCCCAAAGGTGCCAGACCTTGTCCTCTCTTGTTTATTGCTGAAACACAGGCTTCTCCAAGGCTGCCTGCCCAAAAAATGTAGGTGCAAGCTCTCAGGTCTTGTGGGTGCCCAGGACTTTAAGCACTCAAACAGCTGTCTGGGCTGCCCTGCAAACCCCTCCATAAACTTTACCATAGTGTAGTTGTATCACTTAAGCTAATCTCCTTCTCTGAGTGTCCATTTAGAGGTTTCAGCCACACTTCAGTAACTGCAGAAGTAGTGTGGAGAGAACAGACCTCTGAATTAAACTCTTCAGCCAGATTTTCTAGTGCTGGGCAATGGGAATCTTCAAAATCATGCTCATGCTGTTGGAGTCCCAGCACCACAGAGCTGCACAGGGCACTGGAATGAGCCCCTGCAGTAGTTACAAACAAGAATTTTAGCACTTACCCAAAGTATTTTGGGGTTTTTTAAGCTTCATATTTGGGAGGGAGAGTATGTTGGGATTTTGTTCGTTTTCCACTGACTCCTTGCAGACCTCGAAGAGACATACCAGACTTCTGATTTCAAGATGGCAGAGGAGCAGTTTGGAGAGACCTAAAGTACCATGCAATAGTACTTTTATTCCTCCCAGACCCACTTATATTTCTGCATGCAATTCAGCTCACCTGAACAAGAATCAATTAGAGTTTATGGTGCTTCATCCACATTCTATATGCATGAATTTTCAGAGGGAAAAACAGCCAATGACATCATGTTGGAGAGATCAATAGGCAGATGTTTTTTAGAAATGTTCATCCTTAAATAGATTAATACAAGCCTAATCTACTATTAAAAGACATTCTGATATTTTAGCAGATTCTTACTTCTCAAGTTGTCAAACCAAGAGGTTTTAATTGCTGTGGCTTCCCTGTTGTAGAATTTTATTTAGCTGATGGATCTGGTCTAATTCCTCTAGCAGTCAGGAGAAATCCAACCACTAGCAGTGATTGAACAGTTCTTTTACTGAAGAAAAGTGGAGTCATTATTATAGCTGTTAATCTGGCATAGCCTATACTTTAAGATATGATTTTCTGTCATGTAATGCCAACTAATGCCACCCAAAGCTCTCCAACATAGAGGAAGTTACAAATTTTCCAAATTTCTATCAATGCAAAATATGGTGTTTAACTGGTGTTACAACTCCAGTTGTGTAACAGTAGGGATAGGCATGTCTACATCTTCATATTTGCTTCTGTGTGACAGAAAGGCTCAAAGATCTTTTTTAACAGAGTTTAAACAAAAGAGAGAATGAATCCACTATTTGACTTTCTGACTTTGTTTTCTTCTTGTGGCCTCTGCTGGGAAGACTGGGGCATGGTGCAGCTTTTGATAAGCCTTTGGGGGTCAGCTTTAGGCATAGAAATAACTCAGAATATCTTTCTTTGCCTTTTTATTTTCAAAGAGATTAATAATAAAACAAAAAGAACAAAATAATGACTGAACTTTTTCCCCCTGGATTTCAGGATGGTATTCTTTAAAACTCTTTTTTTTTTCTCTGCTTCATAGTTAGAGTTGGGAACTTGTTTCTCCCCTTCTTTTATATACTTGGCAGAGCAAATTGTAGAAACTGCTACCAAATGAGATTTTACTGTAGCCTAAACCTTGTCTAAGATTGTTCATCCAGAGCACAATTTCATCTTATGACAGCTTCTGAATCTGTGTAACCTGGGTTTTATTTCAGACATTTTGGGCTGTAAATCTCTCACATCTCACTGAACCTTATCAAAATTAGTGTTGATATCTGTAGTATTCAGAAAATGAAGGAAAGGTCAATACCATTAATTCAACTTAAACTGAGGTCATGCCAACCTCCAAGACAGATCTTCATGTAAGATATGGTGACTCATCTCCTTGAGGAAACCTGCAGCATGGTTCATTTCTTGGTTATTATAGAAAGATGTATTTAGTCATCAAGGTCTACTGCTGCCAAAGAAAGGAAAAGGAAGACTTGTTTAGCTCTCAACTTCAGGAAAAAAACCTGGTTTATTTCTTCATCATCAGGCGTCTGTATACCTGTCTGGCCACAAAGCAAGTGTTGTTTATTCAGATCTTACTGAACACAAAAGCATTGTGCATTTCATAAGTATAGTCTTGCTCAGAGATAGTGCTATATACAACAAAATCAGGGAGGAGTACACAACCCCTCACCAACACAGTCTATAATCTGAAAGATAATAAACATCCAGAGAATGCAGAAGTCAAAAAGAAGGAAAAAAGTCAATACAACTTTTTCATTTGGTATAATGCCTTCTTTTCCATTTTATCTTTCACTCTTTTAGTAAAAGCTTCTGTGCAAAGCTGCTGACTGCAGAAGCTATGACCCTGAGCATACAAACCACATCTTCACAGAGAATAACCTGTACAGTAGTCCCTTCCACAGAATGACAAGCCTGAAAGCTGTGGGAAGGAAGGAAATGTCTGAAGGAAGCTTCAAATTCTAGGAATCAAAAGATCTGCTTTCAAAAAATGTCTCAAAAATTTCACTGTTACTGCTGATTACCTGGTGTGCCTATAGTTAAGTAACCTGGTTCAGTATATCCCTTTATTCCAGGTTCTGTATGGATTTAAGGAAAAATCTTTTCTTTTCTACTAAAGTTGCAGGGCAGACTCAGATACTTAATTGGAAAGACATATATTTTAATGTAACAATGCAATGTGTAAGAGTACTAAATACTGTTTGAGTTCTAGTCCATAGTTAATTAATTATATTTAAAACTATGAAATGAAAAGAACTATTTCCTACCAATAAAATGAAACTTTATTGAGGACAAGTAAGGTCTAATAATTTAATATGTTTGGATTGTGTTTAAACAACACAGTAAGGCATTAGAAGCCTGGAAAGTAAGGCAAGGCACATAGATACTGAAATGGGTGAGGAAGCAGCAAGGCAGTAAAGAGGAAACTCCGTTGATCATTTGATGGCTGGTATTGTAACATTTACCAACTGTCTTTTGTTCACAGTCTGGAAAGACTGATCCTAAAAGTTTTCCCTGTTTGAGGTTTCTGATCATTCTAGAAGGATGAGGGTGAGGCAGCAGGGACAGGGGAGCTGGATACAATATTGGCAGTAGGATCCACAAACAGAGTCTGATGACTTGTGGGACAGGAACATCAAAATGTGCCTGCTTCTACAGGTGGCAAAGAGGAAAACCTCCTGTTTCCTTGTAACATCTGTCTTTGGGCTTTCCCAAATGTGTAATTATTGCCTAAAATCCATGTAATCTTATCTTCTATTGCAGTCTAAAGGTATGAAAGCCTGGCATTACTTTGAGCAGGAGTGGCCAGCTGAAGCTGTCTGACAGTGAGTTGTCTAAAGCGAAGCTAATCACCTTGACGTATTCATCTGGGTAGGTGGGATGATTCATCCACTGGAGGTGGCAGTCACTCCTTAATCCTGACAAAGGCGGCTAAACAGCTAGCTTGGTCTAGAAACTTGACTAAGTTTGATTAGTCAGCCAAAGATAGGTAAGATGAATCTTAACCTCTGCACATAAAATTGCTCCTATCTATTACGAAGTTGTCCTTAGTCACAGAGTGCCTTAAGATGGCAGATGCTAGCAGGTACCTTTTACTGAAGTAGGTGCAAGAATATTTCAAAGCAAGAGTGGTTCAAAGTGGTGCCGGGGGACAGTTAGACTTGGACATTAAGGAAGCATTTTGGTTGACCACTGGAATAGGCTTCCTAGACAGGTAATTGATGCTCCAAGCCTATTGGTGCTTAAGACATTTGGACAATGCTTTAACATTATGCTATAACTTTTGGTCAGTCCTAAACTGGTCAGGCAGCATGAATAGTATATTCCTTCAAATATGTCCCTTCCATCCAAAATATTCTATTCTATTCTATTCTATTCTATTCTATTCTATTCTATTCTATTCTCATGATCTTTCTATGAGGTATTTTGCTGCTGAAGATCAGCAAGTTCAGGGTCTTGTTAGTTGAACATTTTTGCAGTCTTTAAATTGGATTATCCTTAAAAAAGTTATAAAGTAGGCTCCTAACAGTCAAATTTTTCTTACAAGTTGCTCCTCTTCTTCTAGTTTGGTGGAAAGTCCTTGCGCAGATTGTGCTAGGGAGCCCAGACAAAGTTTTTAAATCCATAAATTTTTGTCTTTTGAGCATTGATCTTAAAAGAGAGATATATAGTAGTGATTTCTCTGCTCAATTTTGTACATAAGATCCCTGCAGCAATGGAAAAAAGAATATATACATGCCAGATAGGTTTTTTTAATCTATCATCAGCCTTTGACACCAGCTCTTCCTTACTTCATTGCTCTGGAATTTTCCCTCAGATGTGTCACACACCCTGTTGAACAGCTATCAGCAAAATTAAGTTGAGCTTTTATCCTGCTCTGTCCCACTGTATGGACTACACTGGCTGGGAAGATTTGTAGCAAAAAGCTGAGCTCTGCCATTAATTACAGTGTGTTGATAAGAGTAAATTCCATTTGTAACATTTGTCTTGGAAGTGCAGGTGAATAAATTAAGTGGTGTAAATGTCCAAGGTTCATGGGTAGTTTTACATTTCAAATAGACTTTTCTCAAGTGATCCCTAGGAAAAATATTGGGCTTGGACACAGATCTGAAATCGAATTCCCTGAGATTTTCAATCTATTTTCATTGCACTCCTTTTCCTCACTTGCTGTCCGGGGGCAAAAAGGGTGTGAGAACATGAAGCAAATTGTAAAATCAATTCTGTAATTTGTTCTGTTAAACTCAAGTTTTTTTTCAAGCAGGTGTAGAAAGATTACATTTTTTAATTAAATAGCTAGTATAAAAGTGGATAATTTTAATTGTGAAATTATTTTGGATTGTTTTTAATTAATACAGATGTTTTGCATTTTTTTAAATCAGTCAAATGGTAAGAATTGTCAGTGGTGAAAACTGCAGGTGAAGGAGGATTCTATTAGCAAAACAAGTTGATGTTTTTGCAACTGGTAGTTGATAAATTTTTCTGTCTGTTCTTCACCAAGAATCTGTTCATGTGATTTCTCTTCCACAAACTTAGAAGTCTGCTGTGAATGCAGGCAGGTCAGAACAACAGTCTCTTTTATTTTTTACATGATTATATAGGTTGCATGATTCAGCTATGTTTCAATATTTGCAATACTGTCACTCCAAGGTTAAGGCTAAAAAGAGTTGATTTCAGAACAAAGAGAAGCATTATTAATTTCCAGGAAGTATTATTTTCTCTCAATATATTGGGCAGCAGCTAGAAGAAAATAAGGTTTTCCTTTATAGAGGATTTTGTCTTTTATGGTTGTGGGCATCTACATGTACTGTGAAATTTCTGTGAATACTGAAGTTGTCTGTGTGGGAAAGGGTAAGAAGAAGCAGTGGAGTGGAGCTGAACTCTCAGCTTAAAGAAACCTTTTATGTGTTTCTGTCTTGATTTGTAGAACTGCAGAGCACTTCTTAGCTTCCACTGAGGTATCCAGAAAGAGCTTCTTTATTACAGCTCAAGGCAACTGAATGCAATTCAGCCTGTTTTCTTTTAGAGCATAAACTCTCCTGCACTTGAAGTTGTGAGAAAATATTGTAACAGGAATAGTCAAATCTGCTTATATGTGAAGAAGCTATATTTGTAATAGAGCTTTGTCATTTACCTCCATTTCCTAAGGAAAATGCCACCTATATTAGCTACCAGATAGAGCTACAGGTAAAACCTATTTTCAAAGATCATCTTATTGGTCTTTTGAAAGCTACCAAGGCCATTAAATCTAGACTTGATGTTAGAAATGTGAGCTTGGAGATAAACAGGGATCCTCCCAGTCTGGAATTGTATTGGAGCTCTCCGATTCTATTACATGCATCACAGACTCAGTGGTGTAGCCTTGCAGAAATCTATGAAATGAGCCTCAAGGACTACGAAGAGATTGATCATTTATATAAAATCATGTTCTTTTTCTGGTTTATTCTGTTTGTGCAAGCACTGGAAAAGCATTTCCTTTCTTGACAAAAGTATTGTTCACCATCAAGCCACTCTTATGAAGCTAAAAGAAATAATTTATTTTGCACCAGTACATAGAATTCTTATTAAATACTTTGCCATTATGTTAAGCAATGTTATGCATGCCTTTTGACTTCTTTTTAGTTTTTTTCTTACAAAAGTATAGTAATTGTACCTTTCTTTTCTGTATTTTGGATACAACTTGATAGGAGGATTTATAAAAACTGATTCTTTTGAATTCTATTGGACAGGGTCTGACCACTTAAGTTTACCAAAAAAAGAAAAAAAAAGTAGAAAAAGACAGAATTTCAGATGGAATTACTTCTGAAATACTTAAGATCTTTGAGAAAACCTCAACAACTAAGTACAAGGAAAATTGCATCCTGTATCACCTCATCCTCCTAGTTGTTCCTTTTGCTTTTGTCTGCAATTTCAGAAACAAAAATATCACACTGGAAAAAAAAAAAGATCAATGTGTTTCAAAAAAAGAAAAAAATGTAGAATATCATTCTTCTCAGTCTTACTCAGTGGGATGTTTAGGCTTATGCCTACCTTTTGCCATTTAAAAGCATTAGGCTACAGGCCAGGCAGAGGTTGGAGTCCTGAATACCTTGCTTATCTGAGCCTCTGAACAGAAAATGTTTTTATAACAAAATAGTTTTCGTAATGGAGTTCAAACTTAAGATAAACCAGGTCCTCGTTTATGATTTTGCTCTTCTCCATTTTTGTGGAATCGCCACTGACCATCTGCAAAGATGGTCAGTAGAAAGTTGCCAGAGACTTCCTTAAAAGGTTTGATACGTCAGCAAAATCGCTAACAAATTAGTACTGTTTTTCTGATGCAGCTAATCCTTTTTTCTCCAGTTCCTTTTGATCTTTAGGTGAAACATTTGCACAGACACAAACAAAAACATAGCAGAGTGAATATCTGCCTGGGATAGCAGATGTGATATGCACTATACATTTTCTCTTGGGCGATAATATTCTCACAAAAACACTCTCTAACTCTTTAATATTTTGACTTTAAAAAATAATATTATCATATTACAAGGCAAAGCAGTAATTGACTGCAAGTCCAATAAACAAAGTAATGTCATTTTTTGCTGTCGTAACTCTGATGCTATCATGAGAAAGAATATCTTGGCTCGAAAAAGGTCATTTCTCTTAAGCTGTAGGAGGACTAACAAGCTAATTATAAATCCAGCTGAAGGGAAGACTTATGGACTCAGTCCATAATTATGTCTGGAATTGGTTTATTCTGAAATATGGTGAACTCAGTGGAATCTGCTGGGATTTCAGGCACTGTACATAGACCATAGAAATAAATCCTTAGCACTGTTCTAATTTCTTTTTTTCTATATAGACCAAGTTATTCCTCATGTAGAAGGTTTTTTTTAATGATTTCATTGTATCAAGCAATCACACTATTTTGTAATACAATGTATCCTAATGGTTATATATATTTCAGTATATAA
>VXAZ01010503.1:237537-325830 GCA_013399875.1 Gymnorhina tibicen | reverse complement strand
GTTATATATATTTCAGTATATAAATGTATACAAAATTTGACCTACATTTAAGAGAGGATGTGAGGATATTTTGAGCCCAATAGGAAAAAAGGATGTGTTCAGCTATTTCCTGGACTAGGGCTCTAGTTGCAGCATAAATGAAGAATAATGGGAGTTGCAAAGGGGAATATTTCTTCCCTACTGCCAAGTGACTGGGAAAATTAAAGGAGAAAAAAAATGAAATCTCAGAGGTTTTTATAACAAACCTTAGGAGCAACATGGGAGATGGATGTGAAAGACTGCATTTTTTAAATTGCTTTACAAGTTCAAAAAATAATCTCTTTTCTCTCTTCATGTTAAAGATAATTTTAACATCAAATGAATGACCTTTTTATGTACAATCAATAGTCCTGAATATGTAAATGATACATTGTAATCAATATATAGGAATAAACCCTAAGGCAGAAATATTATCACTGACAAAAACATCCTCATATAGCTGAGAAAAAGCGGAGATGAAAATTTATTCTTCTAAATATAACCTCATAGCAATTTTTTTCCCCTCAGTGTGAATTAGTGATTGGTACTGAAGGACGAACAAAAAAATAGATTTGAGATATATAGTTATAATACTCATACTAAAATTAATATCAATATCAATATGAAAGGTACTGAAATATACTAAAAAACCACTTCTTTTGAACCCCTCAGCTGCAATTCAAGAAACATGCCATAGTTATTGATTGATGTGGGAGTACTACAGCAAAAGCTTTAAAGAATGAAAATTTCCTGAGAAATATCGTATCGTTGCCAGTAAACAGAATTTAATGTTACTACTTCATCCTGAACAACACTACTTCTTGAAAGAAATTTGTGCAACGTGATCTGTTTGTCAAGCTGATCAAGACTGAGCTCTCCATTAACATATGATAAAAAAACCCCTCATATAAAGAATCAGACATGTTGACAAAAATGGGTGAATATCTGCTTTATTATGTTACTGAATATGTAGAAATATGAAATAAAAAACCAGAATTTGAGATCATTTTAAATTTTCCCCAAATGTTGTAATAAATGTAAATGTGAGAGAAAGCTTTGAGATATTATTGAAATTCACAACTCTGATTATTTTACAAAGTCTAAAATTCCCATTCAAAAGCTTTTGTCCAAAGGCAATTTCCCTAGACAATCAAGAAAGAGCTTTGCCTTTGCTCACACAGCTATAGAATGCACTTTCAGCATGTAGACTGACAAATGCATTCAAAAAAGAACATTAAATTTTTTCTCTTTTCCCTGACTGAGCAGAAAAGTTCAGAGGGTTTGTGATTAAAATGCATGTCTGACCTTGGATTATTAAGTAGGGGAAAAAAATGAGTATCTATTAAAAAAGGTTTATTTTGATAGTCTTTCTGTTCTTCAGTCTGTCATCCAGTAAAGCTGAACATTTAAGTCTTACTATCAAACAGATTTAACTATTCTGTCAAGCGTGATTTTAAACCTGTCAAGCAGTCATTCCTTTTCTGCTGCAAAACATCTAACTGCAAGCTTCCTAGTCTTCCTCCTAAACAAGTTTCAGACTAAACCCCCACTTTATAAAAGCCTTTTTTACAAACTTACGGACAAATTCTCAAAGATGCTCCAATTTCCGTTTCCAATCAGAAGCTAAGTTAACTGCTGTTTCTGCACTGAGGTCAAAGCAACTTCTATAAACAATAGTTAAGTGAGGAACTTTGTGAAGCAGCTAATATTTTTGCCCATTGGTTGCCACCTGTCAAGAGTAATAGTGCAATGGCATTTTGTTATCAAACAGTCAACATTAGATTAAAAGTTGTATTTTTCCGTTGTAGCACAGGTTGTATAATTAAATTGGTGTCCTTCTGTACTTCTACCTCAGCAGGAAATTCTAATAAAAAATGTGTATCATTAATAAGCTACTGAAAGTAAATGAAAGTGTCTTTCTCTGGCCCTGGATAATCTTAGAAATCTGTATTTGAGACTGCCTAACACATTCCACTAAGAAATCCCAGTTTTCAGTAGCTTATGTCTTTGCCTTAGGTCAACATTTCATGCTGAAATTTTCCATACTTGCTCCATACTTCAGACTTTTCTTTTTCTTTTAGGGAGATGGGGGTTAAATTTCAGCACAGGTTCAAGTACTTCAAAGAATGAGAGTAGATAGTAGTTTTACCAAAAGGAATTCTCAGGTATTTGATGCATTCTGGACCATTTATACTTTAGAACAGTATTTTGGCAATAGTAGTAAAGACTATTGGAGATACATATCTCTTCCCCATTTGAAAGTCAGATTTGGCCAAATTAGAAGAGTCTTAAAATTTCCTGGTGCACCTGTTCAGTCAGTGCTGCCAGCATTTGCCACAGATCCCCTGTGCTTAAGCCAGGCACCTTACTCCTGCTCTGGTCTCAGAGTGTGCCAGCTGCACTGAGCCCACTAGAGCACCCCCAGGAACAGAGCACACATGCCAGAAGCAGAGAGGCTTAGGATCAGCAGATCCTTCCCATGTGGCCTGGGGAAAGAATGTGTTTTGAGACAGAATTCACATTTGAATGATAATATAGTTTTTCCAGGAATAATTGAATATAGATCAATAGCTTCAACACTCTTCACAATTTTATAGGAGTTTCTGTCAACTACTACATTGTAGGTGGACAGCAAACATTGCTTCTATATCTCACTAAAAATCCCTGGAAAATTTCACAAACTCTCTTCTGAATGATCCGAGGCTGTGACTCCAGCATCCCATGGCAAATTTTCTCTCTACTTAGCCAGTGAACTGTAAGAAAAAGTGAACCCTTTTAAGATCCTTTCAAGAAAAAAGCTGCTAAATCTTAACTGAGAATGCTCTGCTTTTTGACGATCAAAGGTCTAGGTAAATATTAGCAAAGAGTCTTTATATACACGTGACTGTCATAAGAAGTTGGTACCATCCAGGTGTGACCACAGCTGGGGTTGGTCCCAGGCTGGGGTGTTGGAGGGATTGCCCACTGTTCTCCTTCAGGAGCAGAGAGTACTAAACTGTTGAAACTTCTTTTCATATATAGATAATGGGAGTTATTCACTTCTGGAGGTTCTTTGTTGCCCTGAAGTCTTTTCCAGTGCCCCTGACCCTATGTTTTCTCTCCTCTGACAAAAAACCACCACCAAAAATTAGATACAGAGCTTCCCCCTTCCTCCAGTTATGCAGTTACACTAAGAAGCTTAGCAACATAAAGAATTGGTAGAATTTTTTTACTACTTAAAAAGTCTTAGAACAAAAGAGACCAAAATGTTCTTCATGGCTGGATCCTGTGCTTTATTATAGTTGATCTCTGAGAAGATTCTAGGAAATCCAAGGGATAAACAAAAAGCCCAAGCTAAAGATCATTTTCCTCCTGACTCAGCCTCTCTGAGCAACATTTCTGACCTCTGAATCACCTTCAAAAGCCCCAAACCCTCTAGCCTAAAACTACATTGCTCTACACTTTGTTTCAGGGCACCATGATAGCTAAAATGAGAAAGCACATAGACTGAGTAAACTGAGCTAAAATTATGCAACCATTTTTTTTCACAACTGGACTGCACCAGTTATGGTCCTGGGAAAGAAGGGCAAAGAGCTCTCTTGAAAACTGTGTTCACCTTCACACTTTATATCCCTCAAGATCTTGTTTCTGGGGACTTGACAAAGTATAGCAGTATATGGAATGTCATACCCAGTGTTAGTGACTTCTGATTTGTGGACAACTTCACATCCGAGGCAGAATGAGGTACTCTATTCCTCATATCAACTGAATACTCTAAAAAAGTTTCTCACTATACAGAGTTTTTCTACCTTACCATTATGGCAAGTTAACTATTCCCATTGTCTTACAAAAATGAGTCATGAAATCAACTTACACTGTATTTTCTGAGTAGCTTGGTGAGACCTCAACTGAGTTTATGGCCACCTTTGCACCAGTAATTGAAGATGACAGGTAGTAACTTGTGACTGATACTTGAAATCAGGTTGACACCTCCATGTCTGTAGTTTCTCTTTCTATTTAATTGCAATAAACTTATTTTAAGAGGCAAACGGCCCCTGGAGATTTTAGTCCTCAAAGTAAAGACTTGAACTGGCTTATTGAAACAAGTTCACACCATCTTGTAATTTTCCACAATGTTTCTAGTCTTCTTTGAAAAGTGTACTGTATGTGGGCAGAGACAATATTAACAACATTTTTCTAAAGTATAATGAACTCTCTCTAGAAACTCAGTAGCATACTGCATTTAGAATGTGTTCTGTACTAGCCTAAATTATTACAAAACTCCCCAGGCTTTAGTAAAACCACCATTCTCAGGGAAACAAGCAGAACATCGGCAAAAACGTGTATAAGTTCAAGTGTGCTTTAAAAAGTATATGCCTGAAGTTTCAGAACTGCTGACAGCAAGTTAGAGTTTTCTGCATCCACTATAAAACTGGGCAAAGCCTTCTGCTTTGTCCTGTTTGTCAATAACATTTTTTTAAGGGCTGTCTTTAGCAGAGTTACTCTGAGTAATTAATGGAGCAGGATTGTCACAGTTCCACAAAACAGAAACTAGGAAAAAATGGCAGGTCATTTCAAAACGTGTCAAAGCAGGACTGTTTTCTCTTGGAAAAAGCAATACAGCGAGTTGTAAATCCCAAGGTCAAAGCAGTTTTACAGCTTCAGCCAGGCATCCTAAAACCAGTAAATACACAGCATGTCATATAATATGCAATTAAAGTGATTTATATCCACAAATAGAAATCAAAAACTTACTTTGCACCCACCCCTTCCCCCTCCAAACAATAGGAAAGGAAGCAAGCAACACATCACAGACATGCGTCATTTTGTTTTAGTCACTACTGGAAAACAGCCAGAGATTACAATGATGAGATCAGTATAAGGCTGCTATATTGAATGAAATGGAATTGCTTAGTGACAGCAGAGAGGCTGAATTTGTGACAGCAGTTCTGGAGCACACAGCAAGGTAGAACAAAATGGTCATAAAAGCACCCACAGTCATGTTTTAGCTCCATAGCTGATATCGGTGGCAAATGGCTTTGCTTTGTTTTGGGTTAAACACATCATGATTCTTAAAAACTTCATGAAGCTGGGTCAAAGCATCAATCTGTAAATGGAGGACTCAGAAACACAAACATAAAAGCAAAGCTCCTGATTTTAGAAAATGAAAACATCTTTTTACTCTGTACTGAAATGCAAGACAGAGACAGATTTCCTAATGTTATAGAACATGTTACAGAGAGAAAAAAGAAGCTGTCAAAACACCAGGACAGTCTCACCAAGTCTCCTGGGCTAGTATGAAATTATTTAATGGCTGTACAGTGCTTGATAGATTTTCATTCACAGTGAATGTCTGAATTTGCATATAATAGTTAATTCTTTGAATTCCCTTTGCTGCTTGTTATTATTCTCTAATCCTTTACTTTTCTAGGAAATTACAGTGGTCTTTGGTAAACCATTTCCATCAGAGAGTTGCCTTTGCAGATATCTAGACTTTGCAGATTGGTGCATATTACTAGACTCATACAGAATCGAGCATCTCCAAAGTGATAAAAAGACAGTAGTAAACCATGTGCCTAGAATATATTCCTACTGGGTTTCAGGCTACTTCTGTTTAAGATAGTATTAAGACCTTTCTGAAAAATTCATATTATTCATTAAGCTGAGCACACAGTGCCATTGAAATTTATGTGGTTCATTCCTTTAATTTCTGTGTGGGGCAAAGTCAGCTGGGATAAAGAATACCACAGTATTATTCTCAGAGAACAGATACATGTGAAATATGGAGCAAATGTTATAATTAATTGCTGAGAAGACAAAGTCCAGTTCATTACTTTTAAAGACATTCTGGTAGCATCACTTATGAAGTACTCTGATATCAAATGATAAAATGGTGCATTTTATATTTGTTCTTGGATAGAGAAAAGGAGCCCTGTGAATGGAAAAACACTTCACTATGCAAGATCTTGTACAAATATGGAAAAAATTTTAATACTGAAAATTTTAAGATAATAATTTAATTATTTCAAGATGCTTTATCCTGTAATGGAAAAAGTTAACACTGCATTCAGGTTAATTTAGAGGCAGATTGTATACTAAAGGATTGACCTAATTAATTTTGAATTTACACTAACAAGCTGAAGCCGTAAAAAGTGGCTTATAATCTTGTGGTACAACATGTCTTTAGGCAGTTCTCTGAATAACTGTCACACACTTTGGTGAAGGTTCTGTATTACTGTATCTTATTAATACATTGATGTACTTCATGCAGGTGCCAGGTTTCTGGGATCTGGAAAATATTATTCATTTTTGAGATTTAAAATAAAATGAAAGAACTTTTGGATTCTTTTAAGGTTTTGGTAAACTCAAAAAAAATTATGAGGTAGATTAGAAAAAAAGTAATTTTTCAAATGCAGTGACTAAAGAGTAAAATAAGGTTACATTCTAGGCATTTCCTTGGAAGTAATATATATTGTGTAACAAAATTTCAAGTTAAAAATCCTGGGGAACGTTTTTTTCCCCTCAACTCATTTGTGCATGCTTTTTCACTAGCTTTAAGCAACAATTCATAGGCTTCTGAAAATTTTCTGTAGTACTCACGGTCTTAACTTCATCCTTATTTCCCCACTGCTATTAAATCTCTGCAAATCTCTCCTAAGTAAGGAGAGATGCTTCTTAAACTATGTAGTAGTGCTACTTCCTTTTTCACAGAAGGATGATATGTGGGTTTTTTATTATTTCATTACTACAGTCTTTTTTGCTTTTATCCCCATAGAAGGCATATAATTAAGCTTGATATAATGGCAGAGTTTTGTTCCTTGTTAAAGTATTGGCATTGAATGAGTTATACAATGGAAAAAATTACGAAGACATAATCAGTTAAAAATTTTAATAATATAACCCTGTAATTGTTGTGGGTTTTTTCAAGGAGTGGTATGACAGAAGAGCAATTAATTTCAGCTCTCTGAAGAATAATGAAGAAAGTATGTTAATGAGCATAATAATTTTCTTCTGTATTTAGTGTGCTTATGCCAACATGCTGTTCATCCTCACAGTAAGGTTACAGGCAACCATCAGGTCAGAATGTTTGGAATCTTGAACCTCTTGCAAAATAGACTGTGAAGGCTGACTCTATTATCTGAATGCACACAACTGTATTGACAAAAAAATGAGTATGAGAAATGAAAAACTTAAAAAATTAGAACTAAGGGAGCCCTGGGTCACTTAAACATAATTGTTACATCAGACCAGCTACAAATGTGCCATGAAGCATTTTATTGCACCTCACATCCTAGTTCTGCCTGTGAGGTTTGTGCAGAAAGCACCATTCCAGCAGGTTTTGTCACGCAAGTGCGCTTTTGTGTCAGTAATTTGCTAAGGCTGTCACCTTGCAGAGTGAAGCAGCATTAATCTTAGGAGTAGCACAGTAACATTCCCCGAATGATCACAGAAGTTGGAGCACCTGCATCTGGTCTCTGCCTGCTGCTAGTGCTAAACCCTTGTCTCACGAAGATGACCTGCCTTTTTATTATCTTAGGTTTGGTCTGAGAAAGAGAGAATTTCTCATTTGCAGGGTGACTCCAGCACAAGGCTTCTGGGTCCAACAGACCAAAACCTTCTAACCGGAGGGAACACAATTATAAATCCTTAAAATGTCAGACTTTCTGTGTCCTTACAAATGCACTTATGCACCTTGTTTTATAATAGATATTGGCACTTGTGGAAGCCTAAAGAGTGGTACTTTTACTTAACAGGAAGGAATGTCATTAGCTCCAGCAGATTTCATGCGTATTTCCATCAGCTGCAAACTCTTTGTTCCCACCCACATCCTGGGCTATATAACCCCAGTAAACACTTATTTAAAATCTGGTTCTTAAAGATCTCCAATCAATCCTTAAGAGAGCCTAAAACCTATAGAAAATGGATTTTATAGTCCCTTTCATATAGAGCTGCAAAACTCTATATCTAAACATATTTTTATTCTTTAGGCAGGGTTGCCAGATGTGCTTCTTTGCTAGGTAGAAGGGCAATTAATTCTAATTAAAGAAACATTCAAAAAAAGCTAAATTATCACCTGCTTCTAAAGTTTGCCACAGTGAGTTTATACATTTTACTCATGTTATACAACTGATGATGTGCCTCACTGCCATGCAGCAAAAGTCTGGACTCCACAAGGATGTTCCAGATGGAGCTAGGACCAGAAAGGGGGTCAACACACCTCTTAGTACCATGGAAGGAAGCAAATTGTGCCTAATTGGGAAACGACTTCCTGGATCAGGCAACACAAGTGCTCCTCACTTTCTGTAAGTTCTGGAAAAGATAACATTTAACCATGATTCCATGAATCCCTTCCTAAATCTGGGATTTTATAGCAAACCAAAAAAATCTACAGAACAGATAAACAAAATCAGATTTCTGGTTTTGACCATCACAGAACACACCCTGTAAGTATAAAGACAAAAAACATCCAGCTTTATGAGTTTAGAACTTTTCTCTTAGATTTTGTGAATAGACCTCTGTAACTTGGAAAGACTATGGAAGTTTTCAGAAGCTGCATTTCATTTAATTTTTTATCTCTTTATATTTGTCACCAAAATTCATATAATTCCGAAAAATGCAGAAGATTTTTTAGCAGATGAAAATTCAGCAGCAGATGTCTGGCAATATCTATGCATACCAAAATAAGAACTGTGAAGTGTATTTCCATCAAAAAAAAGAAAAAATCCTCGTCTGTAGGGAATTATCTAATAATAGAAGAGAGCTTAAAAAAAAAAAAGGATGAAATTACACTTGGAATTCCTTTTGAACCCTTCATGTGAAGTTTTTACTGGTGGTATCTAAATAATTTTTAGGTTGCTGTGGTGGTGTGCAATTGAGAAAACTCTGTGCCACGTGGAGGTTACTTTAATAGTTTACATCTTGAGTTGGTTGTTAAATTTGCCTTGTAAATATAACTAGTAATTGATCCAGAATGGGAAAACATTGTTTATTATTCTCATTTCCTCCAGAGCAAGAAAAAGCATACATCCAGTTAGAACATACATCCAGGAACAAACAGAATTCATTCGGTATTCAATGCTATAGATGGAGCTGAACTGCTCACCAGGAAAGAGGGGTGGGAATTGCTTCTGGTGGTGATGCTACTACCAGAGGAGGAAGTTTTTATAAGCTCTGAGTATCTATCTCTTTGCAGCATTCAGTGTTGTGGTTTACTTGGAGGAAAATTAATTTGGGGTCTAGAAGCCTGTGGGCTGACAACTGGCACTCATAGCCACAGATTGATATATTAAATTGATTATAAGCAACATGGAGTATAAAATAGTCTTGATCTAGCAAACTTTTCTTCTTCTGAACTATGAGTTCTCTTGAAGGAACATCCTTCTGCATGTTATAAAGAAGAGTTTACAAAAACTATGTGTACTTGCAATGATGTTTTTCAAGTAATTTGACAGCTTAAAGTGCAATGTGGTTTTCAATGGATCTAAATGGTGTAACTCACAAATATATAAAAGATAGTACCTTAGGCTGTGGTTTGAGGTTTTGTGGGATTATCGCAAGAAGGACTTTTCTCTAGAAAATATTTTGTCCAAAAATATTGTAACAAATTCAAACTGTATTTTCCCTTTTGGAGCAAAGCTAATTCCTCTATGATTAGCAGAGATGACAATTTATTTACTTTTATGCCTATCTATTCATTAGTGACAATAATCTAGAAATGTTCAATATTAAATAGTTATGCATTCACTGAAATCCATGGAAGTGAGAATTTAAAAATAGGTCAAAACATCCTGTACAAAATGTACTTTTCTAAAAGCATTTCACTTAACAGCACCATAAAAAGTGATCGAAATTGCATTAAGACTTTAATTCCCAACTCAATCAGACACATGAAAAAAAAGGCTTCTAATTGCCTAAAATACATTTTGGATCGGCTCCTTTTTCATTTTTATCAATTGTTAAAATATGAAATGGATAAGTTAGTCTCATCCTTATCTTTTGAAAGGAACTTCTTGACTGTTAACTAAAGCAAATTCTAATCTTGAATCCTCATTAAGCAAAATATGGAAGATAGGATTTGGTCCATTGGCCCAAAAACAAAGTTGGAAAAAAATAACTCTCCAGTCCTAATTTGTCAAAATCAAGTCACTTTCCTGTCTGGATTTCTCCACCTGTCATGATTTTATTACTCCCACTATATATCCCATGCTATTCATTAATTCTAAAGTTCTTTGAAAATATAAGGAGTCAAATGTTGTTATTAAATCAATGAACAAAATAATTAAACTGTCTAAACAACACTGCAAAGAATAATTAGCAATTAAACAGGATGCTATTATCTGTGCAGTGTGATGATGAGAGCAAAACTAAGACAATCAGAACCTATCTGAATATAGAAGAAATAAGCAACAGTGAAAATTTATTTGTTTCAATTCATTAAAATGCACCTAAATGACTCCCAAATATTTTAGTATATTAAATGATCAGATCTAAGACTTTGAAAATAATTTTCCCTTCTACTTACAAATTAATTTTGCTATTCAACTTCAGCTCTACACAACCTAGCAGAAACTCCTTTCTGAAAGTATCAGTGAAGTGCAAGCCTCCAGCAATTTCATCAGTGTCAACTATAGCTAGTATCAAAAATATAGGTAGTACCAGATCTGTAACATATTCTTAATCTGTGTGTTCTTAAACCCAAATATTCCCTTTAGCTACATGTGTTCAGATCTCAGTGGAAGTCGCTGGTAATTGTATCTGGCATCTCTGGGCATAACATGATTTTATTTTAGAAATATGTGCTTTGAAATTCTGTAAGTGGCAGGTAGATTGTCAAAAACCATGTCATTACAATGGTTGTATTGGCAGAGGAAAAAAACACCCCAAAGATATGACCTGCACTCTGAAAGAAAACACATCAACTGTCTTGGTTATTATTCCATTAAAATGAAAAAACTCATTCTCTTTCAATAAACAATGTGATTTTCTGCACAGGTGTGGTGACCTATTTAACTCTAAAGGTAGAAGTAAAGCACAACATATAAATTGTAGAAACTGAGGTAATTCCTAGGAAGTCCCATTTGAGAGTGAAACCCATCAAATATTTAAATCAGCAAGCTGGATTCTGGGAGGTTCAGATCCATTCTTTGTCACAAACTTAATCACTCAAATCTCCTAGGTCTTTTAAAGGATTTAAATACCCATCAAAATGGACATAGGCTTTTATATGTCATGGAAATCCTGCACAATTCTCACTTTCCCACAAAGAAAAAATGTGAAAATAATGTTATTCTACTGAAACAGGAGACCATGAGCATAAGTAAAAGATCTTGATTTATTCAGACTAAAGAGCACTACCTAACATAGGTGAAGTGGCAGAATCACATGCTCTTCTCTGCAGTTAATGTGAAAACACTACTATTTCTTGTGCTGCCCCAAACAATAGAGGTATCAGAGAGCTGCAGTGTCAATAAAGAGATGCAAACACTACACCATTTACATATAGAATCAGGCCACGGGAAATTCAAATTAGTCACTTTATACAGGCACCAATCTGATGACTTCTCACCAAAAATTAGGAAAGTGGAGGAGGCATTCAATTCTCAATGTGTTTTCTTTCTTAGAAGGTTTTCCAGATTGTTGTGTCATCATTAAACGTTTGAAAACAACCAACAGAAAAAATCTCTATCTCTTCTTCCTGTGAGCACAGTGGCAAATGGAGGCAATACAACAGGAACTCTATAGACTGCGTTTTCATATAGGGCAGCTTTAAAAATATTGAAAAGGAAAATACTTAGTGAATAATCACCAAATGTGATTGATCACCAGCATGAGATTAAAATAATGTAAAAGACAAAACTTGAAGTCATTTTTTAAAGCACAACATTTTAATTTATCTTAGTTGCCATCATAGGAATAACTGGGCGAAGGCCTGTAAAAAAATGGGGTAATTTCACAAAAACGCTTGTGTGATCTGCTGACAAGAGTCTCATTTTTTCATACTCTATATAGAGTATTTTCAAATACTCTAAAGACTTTCTCTGGGGTACTCTAATAAAAAGTTTTCTTGATCATGTAATTAAACATCCCACAGAATCTAAGAGAAGATTGAAAGACTATTTAGATGTTAGTACAAATGTGCTAACTACTCATAAATCCCAGAAAACAAACAAGGCATGTTAGTGGTTTTTAATCAGAAAAGCACCTGATTTAATAAGAAATCTAAGCTGAATAACTGTCATATGAAGTGTCAATTTTGAGCAATTCACTAGTTACTCTAGAGACTAGGGAAAAACACATCCAGGTGAGTTCCCTCACTCTTTTAGAGTGTTTAACAGTGTGCAGACATCAGATGGTACCAGCTTGGGTAGTGAGGACCAGTGAGCACAGCAGTGAAGTGATGAGGCAGAGAGGTCCAGACAGTGGAGCAAATCTCAACACACTGCCCAAGGGAGATAATCAAAAGTAGGTGCAGGGCAGGCCTGAAGCTGCAAATGCTAGGCTGGCATCCAGGTTACAGCAGACCTGTGAAGAGATGGGCTTTGAGATATATCTAGGGGGAAGGCATGCAGTCCTGAGTGGATAGCACAGGGAAAAAGCGAGAACTGGGAGTAGGAATAGACTATTGGAAGCCACCATAAAAACCTTGTAATGATTAGTAAGAGGTAATGAGTGAACATGCTGAATAAAGTCTCAGTGGTCAAGCCAGGCCTCTGGGAATCTGACTGTCACTGCTGGTTGATAGAAGCTGGTAACTGGTCACAGCACTCTAGACATGTTTATTTCCTGTACAAATCAAAAGACAGATGCTGGTCAAGGCTGCATCTTGTTATCATTTGACTGCCAGGCTTAAAGATGTTGACTGGCTTTGCTTAGCCATACTTTTCAGACATGATTATATCAAATGCATCTCAGCTGCCCAAATATGTTCCATCATCCAAACATCTGCCAAAGTTTATTATATCCTCATGAAGCACTTCATCACTATGTTGTTTAAGAGAGCCAGATAAGTTTAAATAATGTAATTAGTTGTTCTTTTTTAGACTGACTGATAGTGGTAGCATTGGTTTTGGTTAAATGACACATCCAAGAAATTGGTAACTTCTAACACACTGTGGAAGTGAGTAGGTCTTCATCTAGCACAAATACAGTGGGGAAAAAGTGTTTCTGAAGCCTACCTTTCTTCTTCTTTTTTATTAGACTTGATATATCTGACTGAATTCAGTTGATTGAATTCTAGGGTATTTTTTAAGGTTTTTATGTACATGAAGATAAACATTTTTAATTTTCATCTGTAAAAAAAACCCCACCAAATAATCAAAAATGAACAAACCAAAACCCAGAAACAACCCCACCTCAAAAAAAACCTGTTAATGCAACAGGTTTAAACCTGTTAATGCAAGTAGAATTAAAATTCTTTATTCAGCTTCCCTCTTGATAGGCAAATCTTGAAAAACATTAGGACAAAGTACAGTACAGCTTCAAGTAGCCCAGTGACATCAAGAAAAGTAATGCTACACAAATGAATGATCAAACGTACTGGCTGAAAGCATAGAGTCTTAGGAACCCGTGCCTGCTCAGTCCTCTTGCACTGCATCATTCTGTCTGGAATGTGCACACTCTGTGAAATACAAAAGCACGGGCAGAAAGAAAAGGATTCATTTTGTCGCATTTATTAGTCACCTCCTGGTTTTCTGGGTACTGCCAAATAATAAGGGGCTATTCTCACCTGCTATTGTGATCTGCTACATTATCTCAGATTAATTTCACATGTTTCATAGAATTGAGCCTGAAGAAAGAGCTATTAAATGAAATTCTGAACTGAATATTGATGTGGCATTAACAGCCTTCACCAATAAAGCTTAGGGGTTTAGATGACAAAGTACGCAAAGTCAAAACTCTGCAAACTAAGCCTTTTATCATGTGTATGTTCAAGTCAAGTTTATTATTATCTAATGAAATAAATGTCTCAAAAGCTTGGAGGGTTTTCTAGCAAGTAAAAATAAATGAACACAACATCTAAAGCCAGAAAGGTCTAGTTTAAATCCCATAAAAGAACACTGGAAACAATCTGCCAGAGGGATCAAAAAATGTTTAAAAATAGCAATGACAATAGCAATGCATTTTAAGATCTTAAGATATACCAGAGGAGGTAGTTTTGGAATTCATACCTGTAAACAATGCATTTTAAGATCTTAAGATATACCAGAGGAGGTAGTTTTGGAATCCATACCTGTAAACAAATGAGGGAAAAAAAATGTTGGCCTGTGGGAAACTGTGCAAGGACTTTTCTGCAACATTATCTGTAGCATCACTTTCATCCCTGTAGTTGGCAAACAACCAAATCTAGGAAATGTTTGCAGAAGTTTATATGGTAAACACATAAGGCTATTCACAACCTTCATCTGTTGCAAAAATACTTGGGAAGTTGAAGTGTCGCATACTTGAAAACCCTAAAATCAGGTTTCTTACACAACTGCAATTCATACCTTGTTGTACATAAGCACTGTCATGACACAGTTCCCATGTAATCTTCGCATCCTACTATTTTCTGCAAAGATATTTCTCACATCTATGAACATATATAGTACAATGTGTTAACTTAGTGTTTGCCTCTTCCTTTCTCTTTTCTTTTCCCTCTTTGTTCACTGGGTAATGAGGCTACTTTATGCTGTTCAAAATCTGCTACTTCTGCCTCAGTGGATGGCTATCAAAAAGAAGGACAATGAAAGAGAAATGACAAAACATGAGGCCTTTTTTTTCCTCCTTGCCAAGCATACTGGCTCAAATACATAAAGCTGTTTCAGATGCCTTTTCTACCAGGAAAAGGGTAGTATTATACTACACACCAGAGCAAAGGAAGTAGAAATTGAAGTATGACCTTAAAATATCACTTTAATTGCAAGTAACATGTGAGATGGCATTTTATGTAATTTTATGTAGTCAGAACCATGACGGCTTTTTTTTTTTGGGGGGGGTTAAATCTAGATAGCCATATAGTCACAGCAGTGTGGATCTTACTGCCCAAAGCCCAGCCAGGGCCTTCAAGCAAGTGGCTGAATTATTTTGTAGATCGTCTTAATTAATATTGCTAAGTAAAGTTAGTTAAATTAAAGCTAACCTAGACATGTATATCTAAGCTGCAAACTCAAGCTGAATTTCAATGTTGCAAGACAAATTTTTCCTCTTTGGGTAGTTCAGTTAATATGAGCCAACATGCTGGAATAACTCACATGTCAGTTTGTAACATAATTATCATAATGACTAGAAGATAGATGGAATTTCAGCAGAGATTATAAAACTAAATATTCATTAGAGCAACTGCAGTATGGTTATCTAGGAAAGTTCAGGGTCTGGATCAGTTAAAATAGAATTAGAATTTACTTATTTTTTAATATACAATCTCGTGATTACAGAGGAATCTATAAGTTGTACTCTAGATTTCTGAAAAAATATTGCACACACAGTATGATGCTAATGGTGTTGAAAGGAGGGTTGAATGGTAAAGATTCTGCTCTGAATTTAGATATGCTACAGGAGACTTTATATACCAATGCTGGTTTGTTTTTTTATACAGAGGTGACTGGTCCTTCTACTCTTTGCTTTCAGTGTACATACTGCATATGCAACATACATATCCGTATGATCTGTAGCCTTCCTCTTTGAGTTGTGACAGCTCAGTTGTTTAAAACACGGTGATAATAACGCCAGGGTCAGGGGTTTGATCCTTGGGCCCATTCCCTCAAGAGCTGGACTCAGCGATCCTTGTGGGTCCCTTCCACCTCTGAATACTCTGGGACTGCAAAGTTTGCCAAGTATCAGATTTCAAAGTTATTTTACCAGACCTGTAGTTTTCAGGCCAACATACACTCCTATAGCCAAATGTTACTAAAGCAAATGAAGCAAAGTCAGAAATCCCATTTTAAATACATTTCCCATTAAAGTACAGTTTTCTTTTTAGTGATCCAGTTGTAATGATTTGAACAAAACATTAACAATCAGGAAGTTTGCTAATAAGTGTTTTCAAAAAGCTTTATACTCTTCTTGCATACTAAACTAAGGAAACAGGTTAATTATCTTGATAGATTAATTAAAAATAGATTTCTAACTCCAAGATCAGAGAAATAAAGATAGCTTTAACTATGGTTTGCCAACAATAATACAGTAAGAAACACTTTTCATAGATTCCATACCATTGATATTTTTCTACCCATTTTTTAAAAAACCTTCATGCAATGAATGAAAATGTTTCAGATATGCTCTTGATGAAAGAAAATATTGTTTAGTTCTTATTTAAGGCAAATGAATATACATTGCTCTGTATTAATCAGAGGAATAATACACCTCTAAGAAAGTAATAGCTGAATTTCACTAGAAAATACAAAGTATGATTGTTCAATTCATCATTCAGTGGTAATATCAGAAACTCCATTGCACAGAATTATATCCAGAGATCCAGGGAAAGTGTTCATGACTATTGAGCAAACACTGCCACTAATGACTGATTTAGAGAGTTGCATTATTGACGAGAACATGACACTTGCACACAGAACAGTAATCATAAACTTTAATCTGCTTGTTATCAGGGAGACATACTGCATGTTAGTCTAATGATTAATATCTAATTTGAAGTGAGACATAGCTGATATTTCAAAAGCATATGAACTCTGTGCAGGGATCAAGAACCACTGGATCTAATACAATCATAGGTATATTGCTTGAATATAGGATGGTAGTTACAGCTGGTAGCAAAGTAAATTGAGACTGGACTTATTCAGGATAAAGGTGACAACTGGTATGATAGCAGATAAGAGGTGGAATAATACCAAGTAGGAAATCAGGACTTAAAAGTTATGGAAATTGTCATCTGAAATTTGACAATAGGAAAATAACTTTCAGGTTCGTACAAAGAAAGCTGAACTCCTACACATGGTTACCTGTCTCACTTAGCACAGAATAAATTAATTACAGGTTATCTCACCTTTGCAAAATCTAGACTGTGTCAAGGACCATTTTATTTGTAAGCAGATTTAAATTTAAAGATCCGAAATCAAGTGGTATCATATTTTAATATTCTGAATAATACATGAAACAAATATGCTCCATGATACTACAAGCTATTTCGGATTCCAGCACTTTTCATTTGTGCTGCTTTTTTTCTGTATCTGAGACTTTTAATAACTGATAATTCATGACTTCACTTTCTTTGTGGCAATTCAACATTTGTGTTCAAGATAATGCTGTCAAAAAAGAAAATCCAACAAAAATCAGGTGTATTAATTTTCACTGTTGTCTCCTTTTATTACGTCTGTAGTTTCAGTTTGCAAATCAATTCCTCTTCACAGAATTAGGTAAAAGTTAGAGCTGCCTGTAATTTTTTTTTTTTTTTGGCTATTTTATCAACTCTGTGGTGCCAAAAAATAATTCCATAGAAAGTTTTGTTTGTATTATACTCACAGTATCTCTTGTCTTCTTTCCAGCCTTGGGGTGGGATATAAGATACCTATCAGAGAACATGGTGTTCCAATGGGGAAGTTTTGAAGTTTGGAATTTTAATCCAGAGCGGTACATTCATGGCAAAATGATGGCAGAATGCTGGGAACTTCCTACAGCACTGCCACTTCCTGGAGGTCCCAGACACCCATAAATCAACTATTTAGTTGATTAATTCGGAAATCAATTTTCCAGTATTGCAGACCCCCAGAAACCTTGTCTCAGAGTCCTCAAATTTCTCATGCTGCATGAGTTCATAGCTGGTTAAGGCCAAGTTTCCAAAAGCCTTCAGAAGTTTTGGAATCATACGTACGTGTCAAAGTGAATAACCTTCTTAATTTTCAAGTAGGACTTCAGTATTCTTCCAAAGAAAATGCCACATTATATATTTAACTAAAAAAAATTTTTTTTAATTCATGAGGGAAACTTATCAAATATTTGCTCTAATACCACATATTTCTGGTAGAAGTACCTTCTTAGCACATCTATCTGCAGAAAATATGCAGTCGGCTCACAGGTTTTATATATGTGTATATATATATATATATATATATATATATATATATATATATATATACGCATATAATTATTTATTTTTAATCTGATTTCTATGTATTCATCTATATTTCTGGTTTTATTTGTTAAGTATATGGAGTTGAACTAAATGCAGATATGTACCTTTCGATTAGTATCTCAAGCTGCTCTAAAGCCAAAGGACTGCAAGGCATTGTTCACCTCATGCTGAAGAAAATTTCCACACATTTTGAGATCACTCATACCCTAAAAGTGCCTTTTCAGCTCCATTGCTCCATAGACAACTAGCTCAGAAGTAGACAGCCAAAACTAGGGAAATGCATTCCAGCTTTTACAGGTCATTCTCTGTTTCAAGAGTTCCACTGCATGGACTGTGCAATATTACAGGAATTATCCTGTCAGAACCCGGGAACCTAAGAAAGGAGAAAATTTTTATAGAGAGTCATTCCCTTAAAATTACTTCTATAAACAAGGTTCCTTTTTCTTGCATTAAAACTGCTTATATCTCTTAGAAAGCTCCAGGGAAAAGTCTTATATTTAAAGTCAGTTATGTTTATGCTTTACATGTTGGATATTTCCAATTATTATATTAAATAAATCTCAGTAGGATGACTGGTGATGAGTGTTACATGTTTATAAATATTATATATTCCCAGAACCATGTTTTTGGTTATTAGAATCATAGATTCACACTGATGAATAGTCCAGTAGATCAATTAGTCCATGTCATCAGCCTAAATATGCATGAAAATGTGACAGAACTTAGTCTATTTTGTTCTTAAAAGCCAGTAAAAATAGACCACACAGACTCCCCAGTCAGGTCTCTCCAGTGTTTTCCTCTCCCTATCTTTCTTCACAGGTCTTGTTTTCAGACATCTGCTCATTCTAGTTCACAGTTTTTCTTGAAGTCTTTTGAGTTAAAACCCTGCCAATACTGGAGAGAATTTGTGAGCTGTGATAACTTTCCCTTTCCTTATGAGAGAGCAACGTCCAGGAGTTTGTTACCCATACTGTGTTTGTATATTTAGTTATTTCAACACAAATATACTTTCCGACTTGTCCTTGCTGAATAGCACTTGACAGGACAAATCTAAGGTTTCTCAAGATGGTTTTGAACACCAGTCCTCTCCTAAAATATTCTTGCAATCTCTCAGTATCATATATTAACAAGCCTTTCCTCTTTTCAGTCATTCACATAATTAATTAAAACATATCAGTATTGGACCCAGAACAGATCACAGCATAGCATCATTTCATATTTCTTTCCAATATAACTGTTAACTACTGAAATTTCCCTCTGGATACAGTTTCCTTTTTTCACAGAATGTCTGATGGGTAGGTCAGAACAACAATTGTTTCGACAACATTAAACTTAGTCTAATGTGACATTCACTTTAGTGTGCTAAGGAATCACAGTATATTTGTCAAAATCAGCAGGAAACCCAGAATGAAAAAATACCCATATCACCATCAAGAAGGAAAGATATATTAATGGGTCCAGATATATATAAGGCATAGTAATGACTTGGAAAGTGTTTATCTGAATGTCTGGTCTCTGTAACAAATTTAATCTCACATGCTGTGAAAGTTCCATTAATTTAATGGAATTATTTCCCGTTAAAAAAAAAAATAAATTCTGAAGTTATCTTGGATTAAGTTGTAAGTCTCTACAGGTTAAAAGACTGAAAAATACATGAGGGCAGCTTAATGATGAAGTTGTACAGGATGCTGTGCGCTCAGCCCAGGCGATAAAAAATGATGTGTAATTCTCTATTGTGGTGCTGAGGTGCACTAAGGCAGAACCAAGGAGTTTGTCATTTTCTAACCTTTGAGGACTTAACCATGTAATCTTTATTTTCAGTCTTAACTCTGCCATTCATTTTTGAGATTAGATCCTTTTTTTTATTTAAGAGATGTATGCCTTTAATGTAATAATAATTTATAGATTCATCTTTCAGATTAAATTAAAGCATTTATTTTAGATTGGAAGCATATAGGGATTTACTGCTGCCTTCTCTGGGCAAATTCAAATCCCAGTGAAGTCAGAATTGCACTAATGCACACTGTAGAAAACTGCTGTGGTCCTGGGAATTCAGAGAAACATTAATACTTCCAATGCTTTTCTTCAGGAAAGAAAAAAATCAGCGATGCTGATATAAAAGTTATGTGTCTTTATGTAAACAAAAGACTCCTCTCATAAGTATTTTATGAGAGTTTTGCTCCAAAGAAAAAGACAAAGCACATGTGGTATATTGCTGGCATTTCAGAGTGAAATGATTCTATAGATTCTGAAAAAATGAATTATTTATTGAAGTTTATATGTTTTTCCATTGGGCAGATATACAATTCCTGGAAAATATTTTTACCCAGTCTAAATTTATTAAATCAAATATGCTATGTTTATTTCTTGAGCAAAAAAATGAACTTTGCTTCTTTGAATTCACAGCATTTTGCAATACTCTTAAGCACCAGGAAATCAAAGAGCTCTTTGTATCATTCTTCTCCCTGTGACTGTTCTATTGTGTGTACCAGCTTTCCAATTCCAAGTAATAAAAGCATCGATCTTCTAACATCTTGACAGTGGAGTTCGTCTAATTCTGCATTAGCACTAAACACAAACAAAAAATTTAGTATAAGCAGCCCCAAGAGACGCTTCAACCAGGTTTCTCCATTTCCCTGGGCTAAATCTGCTCCTCAAAACTCAATTTAAGAAACTGACACAGACACTACAGTTAGCATGGTAAAGCTACTCTCCATCAGTTTTTTAAATAAAGTTTTCAATCACTGATTTGGTCTACAGAGACAGAGCTCTGTTCTAGGTACTCATCTCAAGCTATGCTCATTAAAGATCATTGCTCCTAGTGTTTCATCTTAATCCTGGCTGGAAATTGGAGGGTCTTTGAGCACAGAGATGGATTCTGAAGAGATTTTCTTAAGTAAATTTTAGCTAGCCAGTAGGAAATGCTTGCAAGTAAAATATGAACACTGAAGTACTGTGATATGATTCAAAAGGAATGAAGGCAAGAAACAGAAAATATCTTGAAATAAACTTCCTGAATTTTTGCACACTTTCATTTCTTTTCTTCCCAAGTACTGTGCTTTCACTACTACCATGGTCCCCAGTATGTTACAGTAGGATTTTGAGGGATACCCCACAGGTATTCCTACTTCAGGAAGACAATCCTTTCTGTAATGTGGGGGGTGGGATTTTTTGTTGGTTTGCTTGGTTGGTTGGTTCATTGATTGGATTGGGGTTTTGTTTTTTGAAGAACTGCAACAACCCTTCTAAGTCTTCAAGGAAAGACACATTGAATCACAAAATTATTTAGGTTGGAAGGTCACCTTGTGTAACTCTCTTCTCAAAGGAGGGCCAATTAAATGACATTGTTCGGGTGCTTTTTTGGTCAAATTTTGGGTATTACCAAGGACGGAGTTTTTATCTCATTTCTGGGCACCCATTCTAGTCTTTGGCAATTCTCTTGGTTTAAAAAGGAGCTGGACTCAGCGAAGAATTTAGAATTAGAATTAGAATTTTCTGTGTTCTGGCTCATGTTTGTTGTCTCCTGTCTTTCTGCTGTGGACCTCTGAGAGGAGCCTGCCTCTGCATTCCCTAAGCTCTCCCTTTCAGTGGTTATGGGCAGCAGTAGCAGACTCACAAGCCTTCTGCTATTAATGCTGAACTGGCCCCACTCCCTCCACCTCTCCTCGAATGTGCTGTGCTCTAGTCCATAACCTTAGAAGCTTTTCCTGGATTGGCTCCACTCTGTGTGTGTGTCTCATACTGGGAAGCCCAGAACGGGACCAGCCCTCCAGGTGTTTTCTCACCACCACTGAGCAGACATAAAGAATCATGTTCCTCAGCCTGCTGGTGACAGTCCCCCTAACACAGCCGAGTTTTTACCCACCAACACTCCCAGGTTCCTTTCTGCAGAGCTGCTCCCCTGCCAGTCAGTGTTCAGCCACAGAGAGAGCTCCATTCTCACTGGAAAGGGAGCAAACTACTGATGGACCTGTCTGAAAGCAGAGGCAGAGACCCCTCACATTCATTCAAACAGTCTTGGTACCACTCAGTGTAAATTTTAACTGAAAGCCAATCTTCCCTTTTCCACAGCCCTGAGAGATGGAGCAAAGCATCCAAATGTAAGCAAAGCATCCGAACATAACTTCAGCAACAGTGCAGCTGACAGCTGACATGAATTGTCAGTGAACTGTCACTAAAACATAGCTGATCTAGATATTAATTTTTAAGGATGCCTGCCAGGTACTGGATCCTACTCTTCAATTAATGGGGTTTGCTGTGTTGTCTTTTATAAAATATCTCTTATACATTTGTTTAACATGTGAAGTAAAAAGCAGTTTGATTAGATTTTAATCAGTCTGTATTATTTCTCTTTATACGAATTTTAATTTATCTCTTAAAAATAGAATAAAGTTTCTGCAAGACTGTCCTGGAAAATACAAGACCAAACAGCATTTGCTTCATCATTAAATAACATAGTTATCTTCTACAAAATACCAGAAGAAAATATTTGAATCTAAGAGAAAAGAGTCTTAAATCATGGGAAACAAAAGCTGATGTAGAGTTTTAGAAAGAAAGAGTGTGATATCTGGAAAATTACTTTTTACCACTTAATAGCAGCATCAGTTCAAAACTGTAATGCCATACACTGAATCTGCTATTTTTTCTACATCTTATGTATATTGTACAGGCTGGTATATATGTTGTATGAATTGGTGCTAAGTATAAGATTAGCAAAATAATGTCTCTTTTTGTTGAGGTGGTTTTGCCATCTTAATTTAGGTAATATAGTTTAGGTATAATTTAGGTAAATATAATTTAGGCATTATATGTAAGAACACATACATTCTTATAAATGCAGTATTGCATGCCACACAGACAACATGCAAAAGAGGGACAGGCTACTCATTCGTGGATTAGTACCTAACTGGTTTAAATTGCTGCAGTTTCTTTTGCAGTACATGAGATGCTTTCCTGCATACTAGCTAAAAAATCCTAGCATGGTATCATTCCTCAGGGGTGCTTTTGAAAATGTAACAAAACCCATACATTTATCCAAAGTTATGCACGAAGTCTTTTTAAATGGCTTTGAATTGTCCTTAGGAGGCTGTGGTTTACTACAGTGGTGGAATTGTCACGTCATAGCAGTACCTCACAAGAGGAAAAGACACCCACTTGGAAAGTTTGCTAGTGTCAGCTTGTCAGAGATTATAGTTTGTTTATTAATGTAGGTGATGAAGTTTCTTTTTATCTGTTTCCATGAGACTTGAAATGTCAGAATAGAAGTTTATGAATTGCTTATTTTTCATCTCTGATTCAAGGATTTGAACCCATATTCCCTCCACTGAATATGGGGGACTGCTAACATTTTCCAGTTTGCAAATGCAGCATAGGCACCTCAGATTTGGAAAACTGTAACATTTTCCTAGGAAAATGTTGAAAGACGTTTTCCACAGTGTAGCTCATTTTCTTGTTCTTTTCATTTTTGAAAGCAAAACTAGCTAAAAATGGATTTCCTCCATAGTCTCATTATTCAAAATGCTTTCTGAGGAACAGATTTAAAAACAGAAAAGAAAAGAAAAGAAAAGAAAAGAAAAGAAAAGAAAAGAAAAGAAAAGAAAAGAAAAGAAAAGAAAAGAAAAGAAAAGAAAAGAAAAGAAAAGAAAAGAAAAGAAAAGAAAAGAAAAGAAAAGAAAAGAAAAGAAAAGAAAAGAAANAAAAGAATTATCAGATCTAGAACAGGAGAAACTGTATACTTTTTTTCTTAAAAATAGTTAAAATAATTTTCAAACACAGGAAGCAGCCAATGTACAAAACATCCATAATTCAATCTGTGTTCAGGGTAAGTTAGATCTTATTAATTCTGTACTTAGATGACAGTACTGGATAATCAAATTAGTTTTAATAAAACTAATCTGTGGTCTGTGTTGAATGACATGATATCACACCACAAAAAGAGAGAGCGATTTCACCTACTGCTAAATTAATTGGTTCATGTAAAGTGAAAATAGGTTGATTTATCAAATCTGATATAGCCTTAGGTATTCTAATAATAACCATCATCACCTGCAAGGACATGAATAAACACTTTATGAACTAAAGTTTATCAGAGTCATGTTCAACGTAACGTCTTCTTGTGATAGATGTCTTTTCATTAAAAAAATTAAATAGGATCATTCAGACAGGAACTGAACGTGGTTTTTAAAGTCTGTAGGGTAAGTAAAGCTCAAGCAAAAGTAGCTCTTGCCACACATAAGCATTGAAAACTGTGACACAGGTTTTCCTGTGTCTCCTCAGAGATTACAGCTGTACAATCCCTTAAAATTGGTAAAAGTCATATTGAGGAGTAAAATGGGTTAAACTAATGGTCAGAAACCTTAGACATTCAGCAGTGCTGCAATAGAGACTGATACATGCAGGCTTTGTGCACATCGTGCTGGGCATGTATCAATGTTTCTTCAGAGATCTCACTTTTTTTTTTACTAGCCCAAATTTGCAAGGTACAAAATGCTGTACAGCTTCAGATCTGAATCTAATACTGTGGATGATGACATCTATCAGCCTGGTCAGTAGTGGAATAAGTTACAGTGAGAGAGCCTGAAGTAGATAATGTAGTACAGTTATTCCACGCCATTTCTTGAACAGGGCACAAGGGCTATGTGGAGAGAGCCCAAAACTCCTTCTGTGCTTCCTAATCAGTCTGTGGCTGGTGTGCTGCTCAACATTTTATCTAGGTTTCAAAACAAGCTTTTCAGAGTCCTTCAGGAATATTTATCACTCTGTTTCCACTGGGTCCTTTCTACTGACTTCAGAGGAATTCAAATCATTTAAATCTGGATATTTTATTTCGCACTGAGAATGCAAGTGGGTTGTGAGAACGGGCTATGCTTTTTAAATTGATCCTTTAGCTCATTGCAACCTCCCCACAGAAGTAAATCCTTTTGAAAATATTCACTTTGGAATAGATGTGAATTAAACTGAGAAAGATGACTCCACATTCTTTTTTAGTAATTTTCTGACTTATCTAGGCTTCATTTTAATTATTCTGAGATCATATTGCTTATTAAATCACCACTGACTAGAAGTGCTTAGTCTACAGAGCACAATGTACACAAATTTATTTCTCGTCAGCCTGGTATTTCATGAAGCCCTCCTGTGTTACAATGATCTCAGGTTTCCTAAGACTGTGTTTGGGATAGCAATGCCATTTTTTTGATCTTAGAACTCTGTTCAAAGTCTTCTGACTGTTTCCTGCACACACTATAGGCAGTAGATAATTATTTAGATTTTAAGAGATATGAAACAGAAAACATAAATTTATCACTATACATATGCATTTTGTTTTACGGTACCTAACACTAAGCAGTAACCAACAGCAGGGGACACTGAACAAACTGCATCAGCTGGAATGTCTTTCTGCATACATTCTGTAAACTTTCTGATGTCCAAGTTCTACATCATACACTTCTTCATCCTTCCTCACTAAATGTTGGACCATCCTAAAATTTTTCCTTGGACAGAGATGATCAAGCAAAGTACTTTAGAGGTGGTTTGGTAACTTGATAAACCATTTATTCTAGAAAAGGAATGAATTTTAAGGATATTAATTTCATGCTGCAAGTTTAATCAAGGCCTACAGCTTTCTGTTTGCAGCCTGCAGAATGGTGATGCCCACTAACTGGAAGCTCTGCATAGTCTTTTGGATATAATCCAAGTATAAGATGTCCTTGTGATGCCTAAAGATTTTTGCTATTTGTATATTTTTCATATACTCATAGCTTTGTAGACTGTTAATACATAGTTATGCAGCTTCTCTCACATTTTAGAACAACAAACTAACCCTTTCTAACACATTCCTGAAATTCTGTTTAGTCTTGTTCTCAAGAAGAGGAATTCTAACAGGGACACTCTGTTTTGCACTAGAACTTAGACGACATAACAAGAAGTAGGGCAAAGAAGTCCCTGGAACAACTCCAAGGGGCAGACCCAAGAGTGGGTTGCTGGGGTACCTGCTAGATGGGGTACCTGGATGCACCTGCTAGATATACTAATTATTAACCTTATAAAATTTGTAGTAAATCAATCGTACATGTGCTCAGAGGCATACTTGTGCACCTGAAAGCTTTCATTAAAGATCTGCTTTTTATATTATCACTCTTAATATTGTTTGGAAAGTTTTTATCTTTGATTATAGGCAACACTTATGCTTAGAAGGCTTTTATTTAGAATTAAGAGGTTATGTATATTTATGTCCAAAAATTCTGAGCACTATTGATCTGTGTATTTGCCTGGGTAAACCAAGACAAGAGACATACTTCCTTTACTGTTTAAAATAAGGGGAAAGAAACAGTCCTGAGAGAATAATGAACTAAACATCTCTAAAAGCATTATGCCTTACTCGTAAAAAACTGGTACTAATATATTGTGGAAGCAGTATAATCATGTATTTTCAGCTCAGTATTAATAACCAGAGTCTGGAAATCAATCAGAACATTCACTTTACTTCAGAAAGAGGTCCAGAACCACACTGAGTTTAATTCAGTCATAAAATTCTTTGCTAGTTTTGTTTCATGGGACACAGATTTGGTGTAGGAGTAGAGACCATGTACCACAACCCTGTGGAAATCACTTAAAATACTGGATCAATGCCCTGAATCAGGCAATTCCGTTCCACCTCACAGCAGAAACTTCAAGGTTTCTGTGAGATCATAATTTTCTAGTTACACAAGTAAATAAGGTTTTGTACCTTCAGGTTTAATCCAAAAATTAGAATAGTTTTGTCTTTTGCTGTGGGAAAAAAAAAAAAGCTATTTTTTGTAGGTTTTAATGAGATCTAGTAATCCCAAGGACAGAACAATATAGATCACCTGGAAAACTGTCCATTGTACACTCACATTATCAGAGCTTGGAGATAAGATGTCTTTTTCAGACAATGGCAAATGGCAATTTGTCAAAATAAGGTATTATATTTAACTCAATTTCCTTAAACAAATTTTCTCAATTCCAGAATGATATCCTTGATTACTGCACAGTGAGAAATAAATAAGATTCCACAGAATTAGCTACTACTGTGGGATGTGAGTGCCTCTAGTCAGCTTTCCATTTCAGTGTATTTTATCACTGCACAAGCTTACATCCTCCAGAAAGTAATTTTCCAAGAAATTACAAAAATTATAGTTCTCAGGATCTTCACTAAATATGTACACTAGCTAAATTAAAATTTCTATTTGACTGCAACTTCTCAACCCTTGTTATAAATGACATTGGGCTACTGTGAAGGGCTAAATTCTCATGTTCTGCACAAGAAAAAATTCAGTGGATCTTAGTCCAGAACATTCTAAAAATATTCAGTCTAAATATGAAAAAATATTCATGGAAGAGTAATATTCATGGAATAGTAATAATCTTGTTAACCTTGCAATATAAACTGAAAGTTTCTACTCCCCTTTTATGATATTTTAATTGAAGAACTAAATAGATAGACACTTTTTGAAGAAAGATGTTAATAAAAAATGTTGATGCCACTGAACTAACTAAATTAATATTCTGGAGCTTAGTAGGTACCTTTTTTTTCAATGAATAGAAACAGAGCAGAATAAAAGTTTTAGGTTTGTCAATGTACATATTTAATTGCTAGAAAAATAGGAAGATATAAATAAATATGACATTAATTGTAGCTTTAATAATTTCAGAAGATGATTGACAGGTGTCATAGAATGTTAGTTGACAATATCAGTCCCTGCATAGCAGGGCCTATGCTTTTGAGGATTATTTATAGTATTTTATTAGTATAGCATCCTAGTTTCAGTTTAAAGAAAGTCAGGACATCTGAGTCATGCTGGTAACTTTATAACTAATTCATTGAATCCTTCAGAAGTACACTGGTACACTGGAAATCACTTAAAATGCATTAGTAGCATTTTTAACAGAATACTGAGAAAAGTGGGGCAATTTTTGCCAGTTTTCATTGATGAATTTCAGAAGTATATCAACTGTGTAGATTCAAACTGGTGAAACCATATCTGATTAATGACACATATGTAAATCAGATTCTCTAACCAATTTTCAATTATACTGGTACAAAATTGTTTTAAAAGAGGAAATTAAAGAAGAGAATTCCAGTTTACTGAAAAAAAATTCAAATGAAAGGGAAAGCATCACACATACAAAAATTGAGGAGGCAAAAAACACCATTCAGATGCAAAAAAATAGAAAAAAAATTATCTTTAAATATCCATTTTCCCTGCACAACTGTACAACAATTATTTTCTGCATGTCAACTTTGAGTTATTAAAAAAAAAACAAAAAAAACCGTAGCTGACAGGCTCTATTTTGGTTCCTCAGTGCAGAGAAATTTCTTTCTTCAGACAGGAAAAGGTCTGCTTGCATGAGAAAATGGTACTGCCTGGTGGGAGTTAGTTTTAGTGGAAAAGTGAGATAACAGAAGAAAAAAAATGCCTGTAGAGGCCTCTGTGCATCCTAGGCATCCAGAACTACAAATACTTTCAGACCCTGATCTTTTATCACTGAAACCTTGTGTGATCATTCACTCTCCAAGCAGCCTATTCTTGCTGGTTTGAGTTTGATAAATGAAACAAGTGGTTACATGGTTGTATTTGACAAAAGTTGTACAGAAGCTTGGCAGGTTTGCACAGATTTCAGCAATTCCTAATTAGAAAAATAGATGAAACTTCTTTCCCATGACACAGCAAGCCACAACCATTAAAGTCAGTACAATTCAACTTCTCTGAGTCTGTGAGATCTCCTGGACTTTCAAGGAGAATCACCCTGAACCACTCCTGCCTCTTTTTTCTCATGGCACTGTTTGGAATCAGCTTCTCTAAGGCGCAACCAACAATAATCATTGAAACACTAATATATCATGATTTCTGCAAAGAGATAGGTGCACTTACTAATATGTACTAGTACTAATACAACACACAAAGAGCTGTCTTCCTTATAAGCACTGCTGTCCTCCTTCTGTGTCTGATTACAAAGAAGTTTGTATTCTTTTTCTGGCAGCTTTTACGAAGCTTTCTGTTACCATATTCTGTCATCAGCTGTCCACAGCCAGAAAATGCTATGTATGGGGCAGCTGACCCCAGAAAATGTTGCTATCTAAGGTATTAAACATAGGCACAAAACCATCAGAGCTCAAATTTTTTTACCAACTAAGCTGAAATAAATATACAGACATAATTTGAAGATGTCTCATATACTAATCTCAGAAATCTGAGCCTCTGAGACTTCCAAACTCCAAGATTTGTCTAATCTAGCAGTACTTTTCCCTGACCACTACAAATACCAGGACGTTTTCAGAATGTCAGCAAAGACGTCCTACAAAATATTTTCCTCAGGTTTTTTTTTCTCCTTGATGAGTATGAAAATCTACTTTAATGCACCAATTTTCCCTAACAAGCTTTACAAATACCAGCTGAATTTACAAAAGCAGCACAGTGATTGGCAATAAAGCCCTTACAGATGAATTTCTATGTCCACGAAGGAAGCAGCTGTTTGTTGAATTTAGGATAATGAAATCTTCCTTGACATACAGACTTTGAACAACAACATATTGGCTTGCCCAACGTGTATCAACAATTCTTGTTAGTTTTCATAGCTTCAAGGCTTATCAGACCATTTCTCTGCATTTCCCTGAACAAAGTTTGAGCCACAGATGTTGGAAAGAAAACAGACGGCAAATACACTAGAGAGTATAATAAATCCCCAGCTTCCAGTAGACTTTGTCTATGTCCACTAAAACTGTATTCAAACAGTGAACAAAGTAAATAGCAAGCAGAGTTTGTCCAAAAATAGCTCTAAATGCTGTCAGTAGAAGAGATGTTAATGATAGATACATCAACCCCTTCTTGGCTTCCACAGTCCTACAAGGGAATTCAAGTCCTTAAGTGTTTTCTCACTAAGGAAAACTTTTCCATAAGCTGGGTGACCTTCACTGCTGAGCAACAGGACCTGCCCTACTGACATGGTTGCGTGTAAGGGGACGTGGCTGGAAGGTTATACACAAGTTCAAGCACATAGCAATTTATACCTGAGATTTAACTCTGTGGCAGCTTTGTAGTTAATATGCTCCTTCTATGCTTATTCTGATCCCAGATATTTTGGGGACAGAAATTTACAAGGTCTGACTTACATGTTGACTTCTCAACATTTTATTTCATTGTCATTCTTAATCCATCCAAGTTGGACCTGAGCTGTGAATGGTGTCTAATCTCACCAGAAACAGATTTCATGTCTTATTGTTTTGCTTTCTGAAGTTGACCTTCTTTTCTTAACTAGCTCAGTATGTAACAACTGCTTCTTAAAAGCCTTCTCAACCAGATGATTCAAAGTTCTTTAGGATTTGAAGCTGGGCTTTCAGTAGGATTTTTAAATTATTATTATTATTATTATAAAGACTTAAGGAATATAACATTTCTATGCCAGGTATCGTGTCTATTTTATAACCAAAGGAAACAGAATAGCATTTTGCTGATTATCCAGTGAAAGAAATAGAATATAGATCTGATAAAGATCTAAATTATTTTTTTACTGGTAAGTATTCAAAGACTATTCCTGAACAAAACAAGTCCTAATCACAGCATTTAACTTAACCACCAAAAGATGATTTGAAGGCAAAGGAATTTTGTAAATATTTCAAAAAATCATCTGGGGATAAATTCAGGGATGGAAGAAAGCTAGATTTTGTGACGTTTTATCTACATATGTAATTATAAATATTCTAATGTGTAATTATCTTGCTAATGTCATTTGGAAATTTGCTTGTGCTTTTAACTAGTAAAGTTTTTTATTATTGCACCCTTTGTAAGCAAAAATGCCTCTAGAGAAATTATATTCTGCCCACAGAGCCCAGTTTTGATTTTTATGTTTAGCTCCTCCTGATCAATTTTCACAGCATCTGGCAGATGCATAACAAATACTCAGTCCCTGCAAGCCGGTTTATCCCTTTCTTTTTCAAGGAATACATTTTTCATCCCTAGTCTGCACTTTGTAAAATATATTTAGTCCATCATGATTCTTCTCAAGGTGTTGCAAATGCTAAAATATAGACGAGTCCAACTCATTTGTGCTGCATCTCTGATAGGAGACTAGAGGTTTAGAATTTTCCATGGTAACTAGAATGGCTGAAAGTTCTTTTGACAATAACATGATGGATTTCAGTTTTAGTCATTTAGGAATAAATCTATTACTTTAAGCAAAGTTACTCCAAAGATGTCCATTCTTCAACTTCTTACACCAAGTGAGAAGATCAGTATTCTACTTGAGGGGTTGTAACAGCCCTGACTTCAGCAAGAAAAATAATCTTCTGGCTTGGGTGAAAGGTAGAAATTCCCATTTCCAAGAAACACGTGGCAGACAGTTTCCAGTGTCTATGGCTTTAGTAAGGAAGGATCCAGAGAAAGGAGATGTTTTTGGGGATGAAGAGAAGACTTATAACCATACATCAATATATATATTTGGGCAAAATTTGCATCGTTTATAGAAATGTTTGCTGTTGCTTTGATCACCTTCCAGTGCTTGAAGTTAGTTGCATGATCAAAATCATATGAAACTTTTTAAATTTTCTCATACAGGTCATTATTTGCTGGATTGGACTGTTGTGAGAATTAAGGGTTATTATTCATTGCAAGCATATTTAAGGTCCTTCCTGCCATCTGATAACTGTCCGTGCTTATGCAGGGTAGCAATTGATTTTTTTTTTTTTTATGTACCAAATTTTCATGCTTTTGGTCAAGAACTGCAACTTAGAGAAAAAACATTAAGCTACACTGCAGTGTCAAGTGCAATCGCAGATTGATTGACATGTGACGTTATCCAAAACCTCTCTGGATGGAGTTGCCTTTTCATGTGTTAGTGCAAAAAGGGGAAATAAGTGGCACTGAAAAAACTACTATTTTGAAGGGAGGGAAATGTGGATACAACTTATCTGCTACAGAATAGTATTCTATTCTTTTTGGCCCAGTAAGCCTAATTAAATAGTTACATTTTAAAATCTTTATGAGAATCTTAATTATTAATGTCATCAACAGGCTGAAAAAAAATGTAGGTTAGGTGTGGGGAGAGTTTGGTTCTGCAAAGACATTACTTAAAGGCAATTTTTTTTGCATGACTGAGCACATGTGCACACAGACTAGATAGTCACACTTTACAATGAGGTTACAGTTATAAATTATTTATAAAGTGTTGGTAAACACTTTAGGCTATTACAGAATCCACAGAGTCCATAGTTTTGTTACAGCTATGTGTAACACCCTCAAGTAATGTGCAACCACATATAATTTATGAAAGTAATATCCGTAGTATTGTTTATGATGTATATTAATAATTTATTAATCCTTTATGAACTATTTATAAATGCAATCCTAATGAAAAGCATGGCTGACTAGTTACTCCATCGCACTAGCTGTAGGGGAGTTAAAGGTTGCACGCCTCTGCCCCTCCTTTTTAACTAGCCAAGCAGTCTTTAGACAAGGCAACACTCATTATTTCCTTACAGGCTTCTAGGAAATTAGAAATCAGAGAGAGGCATTGTAAAGAGATTTGCCTGCAAGCAAATGCACAGGATCCTTTTCTTCAATCTTCTCCAGTATTTCAGTAGAGCTACCATATGTCTCCTTCACTGGGTCCATGAGAAAAAATTCCTTGCAGATATACAGATGTGTGTATATTAAAATCTATGAAGTCTTGATTCCAGGGGATTCTTGTCTAATTAGGTAGATTGAATTCTTGTCTAGTTTGTTGGTCTGATGAGACCAACAAAACATGAGTGATCAATCCTTATGGTATCCACTGCAAAATGGGCCATCAACAGAAATGAGTGCTATAGTCTAGGCTGCCATGATGTCTAGAAACAGATCCTGGCTTGCAGGATTATTTTTCTGCTCCACAGCATTTCTGCCTGACAAGGTACAGCTTCTTCTGCTTGCAGCGGGCAAGCTCCACTAACTTTCATGTGACGGTGCAGTTTTATTGCAGCTCTTTGCTTCTTTATGCATGCTGTGAAATCTCTTGCTGAGGCATTGGGTACCAGAGTACCATCCCCACGCATTAATTCTTCTCTTGTTCTTCTGCAGGAAACAGATCTCATTCTGACCTTTAATATCTCAATGCACCGTTCTTGGTGGATGGAGAATGGGCCGGGCTGCACCGTGACCTCAGTAACCCCAGCACCGGACTGGGCACCAGAGGATCATCGTTATATCACTGTCTCGGGGTGTTTTCTTGAATATCAGTACATAGAAGTGGCTCACAGTTCTCTTCAGATCTTCCTTGCAGTAAGTGTTTTCAGATAACTTCAATTCCACCACCTTTTCTGGATTTCTTCCTGTCATTACTGGAACAGTGGATGATTGTGGCATTCATTCACAAACCGTGGCTTTATGTCTTAGTTTAGTTGTGAAACTCGGTTGTCATTCAGCCAGTTCAAGATACCTGCATGCAAGAAGTTCCAACATACATATTTATTATTGCTCTAAGAACTACTGACATGACACACTCTCCTTTCCTGATACTGTAATATATAAATTGTGACGTAATAACAAGTTACAGCTATTGTTGTGAAGGCCAAATAAAATATGAAATTGAATGAAAAACAAACCAACAGTAAAAATAGATTCACTGATCATTTCACAGGACTCAAATATCATCAATTTGTCTTTAACCGTATTAATTAATAGACACTAGACTAAAATAGGAGAGATTTTCCCTCCCCCACCCTGGAAAAACACTTATTTGAAAATCAAAACCAGAGATCTTAAATCTTTTTAGGAGTAAAAGAATCCACTGTTGTACTGCAGAGAATTTGTAAGGGATGAAAACTGTTTGCTTGGGGGAAAAAATGTATAATGGAGCTCACAGCTATCCAAACAGTGATCAGCTTTCCCTCTGTCTATTTCCCGTCATTTTTTTATTGCTCAAGCTTCACTCATGGAATTATAGCTTCATAGAATCATTTTGTTTGGAAAAGACCTCTAAGATCATCAAGCCCAACCCTTAGCCCAGCACTGCCAAGTCCAACACTAAAGCCTGTACCTAAGTGCCACATCTGCACATCTTTTAAATACCTCCAGTGAAGGTGACTCCACTGTTGCCCTGGGCAGCCTGTTCAAGTGCTTGACAAACCTTTTGGTGAAGAAATTTTTCCTAATATCCATCATAAAGTTTCCCTGATGCAAGCTTGATTTCCCTTGATACAGGCCAGGATGCCACTGGCCTTCTTGGCCACATGGGCACGTGCCGGCTTGCGTTCAGCTGCTATTGACCAGCACCCTCAGGTCCTTTTCCAACAGGCAGCTTTCCAGCCCCTCTTCCCCCAGCATGTGGCACTGCTTGGGGTTGTTGTGACCCAAGTGCAGGACCTGGCACTTGGCCTTGTTGACCCTCATACAATTTGCCTTGGCCCCTTGATCCAGCCTGCCCAGATCCCTCTGCAGAGCCCTCCTACCCTCAAGCCTTCAAAAAAAAATAACCAGGCTACTTTTTATGCCTTTTTTTTTAAATTTAATAAATGATGAGCAAGAAACTCAAGGTATATGTAGTGCAAGCTTGATTCTGTTCCTGATGCAACAAGGTTTTTTGTGTGTCTGTGTTTAAATAGAGCTGTGTTTTTAGCTACGCTCATTCTTTTCAAGTCAGAGTAATGGTTCAAAATAACAAGCCATTAATAATCTGCTAGCTGTGGCTAACTACATCTGTGTAATATTTCCATTCATGTTACTCTAAATGTGATTATCACAGATAAAGAGCTGCACAGCATAAGTATAGGTCAATTTTCCAAACCTAGTGCTTGACTACTGTTTATATCACTTTCACATTGTGGCCATTTTTTCTAATAGAAATGCTAGTGTAAATTCACTCCCACATTAAACGGGATTAAATGGAAAACAGGAATTAACTCGTACAGCTCAGTGATGTATAACACAAAGTAAGAAGAGCAGATACTGCTTGGTTTTCAGCAAACTAGCTTTAACAAAACCAAGCATTAGATCAGATTTATCTCCAGTTACTAGAAAAAAATTAATCTTTCCTTTCATTTTTCCTTTATGGGCACTTAAACGGATCTTGTACTTTATCTACAAAACTATAAATAGCAACCTACAAACTGGTTACTTGTTTTCTTTTTGCATTTCTCTTTGTTCATGACAATGATCAAGCTAATGCTTTTTTTTGGCTTTTTCATGGACTGGTGGCATTGCAGCACATTTTTAAGGATGCTTTCTACTGCCTGCAAATAATAAGCAGACATCCAGCTTTAATGAGGACGACTTTTATCAGCCTTTGGAAGCATTATACTGAGTGTATTTTGTACAGCTTGCCAGTAAGCTTACAAGGAATGGAACTACCATAGATACACATAGATGTGATATTTTCTTGGAAAGTGGAAATATGACAGCCAAGATAAAAACTATAAAACTAAGATAAAGCTACAAGCCCCTCCTTTCCCCTCTTGGTATGTACTTTCTAAAAAGCAAGTCTTGCGGTGGGCTGTGGAATATTTTAGACAGATATTCTGCTGATGAAGTGCAGAATACTCATAGTCTCCAAGAGAGCTTTTCTCCATGGAGGAATGTGTCCTAGAAGCGAACAGCACCAGATTGTGCACCATACAAATGCTGCTCCTAATTTTGTGTAAGTCAACACAGATTTTAGATTTTTAAGAGTGAAATTTTGGAGAATTTTCATTTCTCCTACCACTTAAACAAAATAGCAATTAAAACAACCAGAAGGTTACATAATCCCAAAAGTCAGGGGAGTTCCCAATGTGCATAGTGGTGGTGTTCATTGTGTAATACCAGCCTTAGAATAGAGAAGAGAGATAGATGTGATGATGCACAGATATTTTGCCGCTTTCTGCTGAGGCATATATTTTGCTCAGGATTAATAACTGGACAAAATTGCTAGTTTAACTCACGCTGAGGTAACAGAAAATTCAGTTTGGTGGTCTCTACTTCAACCAGCAGAATGCTCACAGTTTAGGAAAACTTCAAAACAGGCAAAAATTATCTGAGAACAAATGTGTAGAAGAAAATGCTTTGATAAATAAAGGATTACCCCAATTTGTGTATTGGGCTTGTTTGTGTGCAAAGCACACTGGGCTGGAATAAACCACAGTGACAATAAAGACAGCACAGCAGCCACAACCATTCCTTGGTCCCACATCACAGAGCACTCAGTACATTGGGTGGTGCTGGTAGAGGACTAAAGCCTCTATAGAGCCTATCAGTAAATCAGTCCTTGTATCACAAATGTAAAAAAGGACCACATAACGCACCTTTATGTCTGTCCTCTAGCCATTCCCACTTCAGCACATTACATCTTGATAAGTTACTGTCTGATTTTTTTTTTTCATGTTTATGAAAATCTATTTTGAAAATCTTTCACTGATTTTTTTTACTCAGTTATTGTGATAGTTGCCTCTCTGAAGTGGTACACCACCAAAATCTCAGTGCCACACACCAAGTTAAGTCAGTTTTTACTCTGTTCTCCATATCCATACCTCCAACTTGTCTCTTTTGAGACTGAGCCTCATTGCTAGCACTTTATCTCTACATCTTACTTACCATCTTCCAGCAATTTAAAAAGAGAGAGGAGTGCAGAGTGAAAAACAGAAAACACAAGGGAGGGGAATCTCTTTCATTCATAAGTTCAGCTTTGCAGGCTTACAGTGCTGCAAAATAAAACATGTTTTGTGGGCATGCCCTGCAGTATGCAGCTATGTGGAGCTGAACAGAACTCCTAAGGGTGGGATTTGCTCTGCCTTCTGTGAAATCTGGGGTCTGGAATACATATGAATATCTCAAAGGAGGGTGCCAAGTGTATTGTTCCAGACCCTTTTCAGTGGTGCCCATTGACAAGAAGAGGACCAATGGCCATAAACTAAAACACAACAAGTTCCACTTCAACACTGAGGAAGAACTTCTTCACACTGAATGTGGCAGAGCACTGGAACAGGCTGCCCAAGGCAGGTCGTGGATTCTCCCTCTCTGGGGGCATGAAAAACCCACCTGGTTGTGTTCCTGTGTAACCTGATTTAGATGACCTTGCATTGGCAGTGGAGTTAACTAGATGATCTCGAGAGGTCTGTTCCTACCCTAACAGTGCTGTGAATCTGTGAGTCTGTACTTCCACAGAACAACTCTCTCATTTCCTGCCCTCCCCAATTCTTGATCAATATCATACCTGAATCTGCAAAGGTGAGGTCTTAGCTTCATCACACTTTGACAGCAACAGCTATTTAAGGGTTTGCTGATACATGCAGAAAAAATGCATCATGTTGGCCACAGCTAATTCAATATTTTTGTTGGACAAAACTAGCTGTTAATGTAGCCTGTGCTTACATACTCTCCACTCGATGCTTCTCTCCCAGGGAAGTCTCATTTACAGAGCTCCAATGTCTTAAGCACCTGGCCCATCCAACATGTTCTGCAAGGACCACAACTCTGCCTGTCCTTGTGTCTACAAATTACCGAAATGAACTGCTCTAGTGATGGCGTGACTCATACACCCATACGCTTCAGATAATAAAGTGTCCTTATGTGTTTAAAGGTTATTGATTCTTGTTGCTTGCATTAGAGAAGCTATTTCATTTTCAGGCCTACTGGGTTATCAAGGATAGATATACTTAAATGACTGGTCTCTGGAGAGAATTGTTCCAGGTAAAGAATGAGGTCAGTGGTACTAATGGGGCTTTGATTTGCAACTATTTGAGCTGCATTCTGTATAGCATTTACAGAGTGGAGACTGAATGAAAGTTGCCACCGCTAAACAACAGGAGGTATAGCTGCCACTTCACATGGGGAGGGCAGTGCTTGGGAGGGACACAATGCAGTTTTACACCACGGCTATCTTGGCATGTAGTGTCAGAGCTTAAGGTAGTCATTGGCTCTGTACATAAATAGCATTTGCATTCCAGCCTTTTGGTCATACAGCTGGAAGAGTTATAAGCTGGGAGTTTCTCAAGCACCTACACACATCCATGTCTAATTCTACCTACAGAGCCTACATACAATTTTCTTCATTTCCACTTTTTATTGAACTCTTGTCTCATAAGAGAAGGTGAAAATCTTTTCAGTTCAGGCCCTGAGCTGTGGTTCAGGTCAGAGAGTTCTGCTTCCAGGTCACAATGTTCTTTTGAAAGTCATTTCATCTCTCTGTGCCTCTTCCCAAGTGCTGAAGAGAGAAAAGCATGCCTAAATTTTTCATGCTCAGTTCATAAGACTCTGTACCATTTGCATAGATAGAGATCTCTTGAATCTTTCAAAAAGCCCCCAAATGTGGGGGACACCCAGTACAGTAAGGCCTTTGTGTGGTACAAGGAAATTATAATGGTAATTCCATTTTGTACAGAAATGGAGCTCAGATTCTCTGCATCTTCCTTCTGTCTTTGTTTTACTCTTTGATTATGCATGACCTGCCCTCACTCCCACAAGTCTGTTCTTGCAAAAGTCAACAAATTAAAACCCATTTGTAGATCAAAACTATGAAAATATGCAAATTAAAGATCAGCCTTGGAGATAATTGTAACAGAATTACATATCTATTTGCCAACACAGGATTAAAAGTATTTAGTATGCTTGTCTTTTACTTCTCACACACTCAAAATTCTATTGATTTTAGTGGAGATAAGTGCCCGAGTTATGGGAATAAGACTAATGCAAAGGCATCACCTCAGCCAGTTTGGGTTTTAGTTGTATAGTCCTTGAAAAGATGAATTTTGTAATATTATTCCAGGAAAACAAGTGGGGGAAAAGCATTTCTTATGTACTGTATCTGCATTATTGATGGTAATTTACATACCAGATAAATAAAACCATAAGTGAACAGTTACATAAAAGTATTGACCATTTTCAAAGTGATCCTGTCCACTGACTTTTATGTCCTCTATATTAGTCTTAATTTCTTTTTGTTCCTTCCTGTATTTGTACTTGAGTATATGCTTCACGCAATCATTAAAATTATTATTTCATGCTTTAAAATTTGCAATATGTAATTACCCATCCATAGTATTTACAGTAAAGGTACACTGTTTGGATTTCTGCAAAGTCTGCATCGTGCACAATACCTTTTAAGCCCTGATGCTGTCAGATTGATTTAAAACATCGTGAAGCATAACTGTGTTGTTAAGATGCAATAATACAGCTATGAAGTTAGGACACCAGCATCAAAATCTCTGCTCTGTTGCAGACTTACCATAAGACCTTTGGCAGGGTGCTTAATTCATGCCAATTATTGTCTGTACTATACAAACAGTGGTTCTTAAATATTTCAGAAAGATGCTGCCAGGATAATTCCATTAAACATTGCAGGTAATCCAATATTATGGAAAGATGGTCTGTGTATGTATTTAAGCACTTAGAACAGTAGAGTAGCATTAATGTTCCCTGCTTCTCTTAAGAATTAATGATTAGAACAGGATAGTCTTAAAATCCTTAATGCTAGCATAGCGCAGGTGGCATTAAATACTCTCATGCCCTGGTGGAGAGATAGGAGTACTCAGTAAAAGTGTACTTTTACAAGGATATATTTACTGAACTGTCTACCTGTGTTTTAGACCTCCATGCTCAAATATGTTACTTACAGTCTACCACTTAAAGGCCCTCAGCATTGCTGAGGAAATATGATTGGAAAAAAATGCAGTGGTTCCCAACCAACAGAACTAACCTTCAAAGTGTGAAACAAGCCAGCCAGCCCATATGGAAAGGAAAGGAGGAAAAGACAGGAAGACAGAGTGGGAATACTAGTTTGAAGTTTCACTGCATCTCCTGTTTGACCATTGTCAGCTTTCCTGTAGGCATGATAAAAAAAGTCCTATGATTCAGAACGAGTAAACTTCTGATAAACTTTATCTGCTGGAAAATTATCCTAAAGGCAGCAAAAGACAGAAGTATGTGAAAGTTTGAAATTTAAGAAGTAACTGACGAGAAGCTGGTGTGTCATCAGCAGCGCACTCTCATGCTGACAGGAGGGGACAAGCCAGGTGGGACAGGCCACAGAGAGTCTTTCAAGAGAATGAGGTAGTTGAATTTCACTGGAAGAAACTAAGGAGAAGAAATGGAGGTTTTAAAGCAAGATGTGGAAAATAATCTCAGCAGTGGGTATTGTCAGGAACAAGGAGAAGGCAGGCACAGGAGGAGAGGCAGGATGCTCCTCAGAAGCTGAGACTCACAGAGTGAGAGATCGGGAGGGTATCAGCAGGACAGCAAAGGTTAAAGAAACAGAGAGCTTGTAAAGCTCCTGCATTTAGAGCAGGAAGGGGAAACAAGCCCGCAAGGGAAGTACATTTCATCTCTTTTTGTTTTTTTCTTGTGGTTTTAATTTTATTTTTATTTGGGAAGATATGGATAAGACCTGAGCACAGAAAAAGGCCAGAAATTCCTCCAGATCCACCAGAAAATGATAGAGCAAGACTAAAAGAATCAGGCAGCAGGTACATCAGCAGGAGGGACTGCATGATAGGAGGAGAGGCAAAACAGCAAAGGCAGGGGAGATGAGGGAGAAAGTCACAGGAATGCATGGAAAATAAAAGCTGCCTAACTAATAATATCACTAGGAATGAGGCAAATAGCAAAAGAGTGTTTCTGTGGGTCCCAAAATATTTGTAAGTGAAATCAAACAAAACATAAGTTGGCCCTGGATGGTCCACATTGAAATGCTAAAATTAAACAGGCAAGTCCTTTTGACAGAGCTTTAAAGGAACAATCTAAGAAGTTGTACTGTAGTAAAGGTCTTCATTGAGCTCAGATGGATAATACTCATCTTTTAGGAAGAGTCAGCTATAGATGTAGCTGTTGCTGTTGTACCAGGAACAGAAAGAAGCGAGATAGGCCGATCCAGGAAGAAATGGAATTATTTATTAATTTACAGACGGGTTTATATATCTTGGTTCATTTGAATAGCATAAGGTTGTTGGTCTTTGACCATCCACATCTTAGAAAGATTGGTTAAACTCTACAACACCCATTTCAAAATATTTCTCTAGTCAGTATCACAACAAACTGCATAACAACTTTGCAAAGTAAAGGGACTGGTTTACAAAAACCTCTGACTGTTTTCAGCCAGCATCCATGTGAAAGCAAGGACTTTCACACGGACGCTGGTGGAAAGCTGGAAAATCTCTCTGCCACCGAGCTTTCAGCATCTACGTGTAACCCTTGGGTTCTGCTAATAAACCAGCATATTCCATTCCTCTGCTCAAAACGCGTACAATGTGAAATGCTAGGAAAAAACAAAATGCAGAAAAGCTCTTGGAAAACATCAAATGCAGCAGTAAACCTTATGTTGTGTTCTTAATTTTGCTGTCCTCGTTACCCAACATAAATGTCTTCACTGGTGCGGGAAGCACATCTTGCACATAAAAGCCCTTTCTTAGATTTGTCCTTACTAATTTTGTTCCCACACCTCCCTTCTGACAGCAGCCTCTACCCCTTCTACACGCTTATACTCATACACATACCTTGCACATCAGCTGTCTCTTTCTGTGTTTGTCGAGTGGTGAGAATATTTATATGTGAGAAAGGAGACGAGAGCTCATGTAATTAAGTTTTGACTCTTTGAACCTAATGGAGAAAAATAACATTGTTTAATTAAGGCAAAGTTCTTTTCTAGGGCAATATAATGGTTGAAAGAAAGTAGATTCTTAATGATATAGATTGGTACTTTAGAAAGTCTGTTTTTTCACTGTGGGACTGGGCAAAATCAGCACAATTTGAAGAGGGTATGAATTATTGTAAAGTGTTAATTTAATAACACTGTCTTGCCATGTTAGCAGAGAAGCATCAGGTTCAGGCATCTTTGACATTGGCTCAGAGCACAGTATATTGCTGTTTCTCTGTTTGACAATAATGCTAAAGCATATGTCATTAGTATTTTGAAGGATTACTATAAGAGATTTTTTTATGTCTATACTGATTATCTGTTATTGCTTCTATCAAATTTTGCCTGCGTTTCTTCACTACTTCTTGCGGAAAACTGAATTGTACACATCAAAGCAGAAATGTTCTTCATAATGAGTAGGGAGCTCTGTCATTAGAATTGTGCTCATTCATTTCCCTAAGAACTTCTCTTCTTAATGAGCTGCGTTTGTATAAAGCTAAGATATATAATTGTCTGAAAACAAGTTTTCTCCAACTCAGAAAAGAGAAGTCAGCTTTAAACAGTCTTACCTGAGCAAGTCACACAAGATTATCTCTGAAAGGTTTATTTCTCTGGTGGAAAGAAAGACAACAGCACCAGCATGAGCTGAGACTGGAAGAAGCAGTTCTGCATCTCACAGATGTTCTTGCACTAGCAAAGGCAAATAGCATATGTGATTTTTTTTGAGCAGGGTTGGAATTATGAAAACAAAGAGCTGAACATTGGACTGATTACTTTGAGGCCCAAGGGAAGTTTCCTGAGGATTTGTTTTGACCATCTCATATGTATCCCTTCACACAGGGGACTCTGATTCTGGCTGACCCTGCAGTGATACGATACAGCAATGAGATTACAGATCCCCAGGTTCAGTGCCTCATGGCTGTCCTGGGGCTATGTGATGCTGGTGGTGCTGTGCTGACTGGTGATGCTTTCTTGCTGACTTGCTTGCTCCCACAGCTGGCATTTAAATTATTCCTCAGTTCTGGTATTGGCATAGTCCTGTTTTTATGACACTGTCATAGCATGAGAGCTACATGTGAACATGTTCCAGCTATACACAGGTCAGATTACTTGGACTGGGGCCTATTTACCCACTCTTGGTGAGCCTCTCTCTTTGAAGAGATTCTGGATAAAAAGCCTAGTCCATTTGATTTTCTGTCTATACAAAAGAATTTATAAAAAGTAGAAAAAGTTTATTACACTTGTTTTAGACGTAAGAATAGTATGAAGAAGAACAGTAATGACAGTAAGTAGTACAAGCTTCTGTAATCATAAGTATTCCTTTACAACATGTAGTTAAACGAAAAGGAATACCTCTTCTGAAAACTCATAGTCAAGTTCCAAGTTCACCAAAGCCATTCCTGATTCTGAAAGTACAATAAAAATGAGGGCTGCTCCTTGGAAATATTAGAAACCTCATCCACAGTACAGATAAACGCATGTCACCAGGTTCAGTATTCTTGTTGATATTAAAGTGCTGCCTTGTTCTACCCTATACAAAAGTGACATTTGCCATTTTGCCATTTTTCCTCATATCCCAAAAACCCCTCTAGTTATGGAAGTACAAGGACCCAGTTTGTGAGCTAAGGTAATTTTTTCCTGAATATAATAAGTGCTTCATGTTTCATTTTTGTGTTCTGTTAGCACAGCTTCCTGAGCAAAAGATTAACTGAGCACATAAAAGTATGGTGTTATGAAAACATAGAATGAACTGTTTTGCAGCTTTAGTCATGACTATTCTGGTCACAATACCATGGTTCTGAAAGTCTGGTCTGTAAAATTCACCAAAGATAAACAATGTCAGCAACTGTAACTGAACCCATATTGAAGGCACTGATCAATGATAGATTCCGGAAATTCTGTAAAACAACTTGAGTGCTTCTGGTAGAGCTAACTACCCCGCTAAAAATAATAACTGTGTCTAAGGAAAATAAAAATCTAGGAAGTATTTATATGTCGCTGATCTTTAGGGTGTGTAAAATAAAAACAATTATATGACATCATGAATTCTGCAAATTTTTTCCCCATTTTCTAGGACAGACAGCATAACAAGGCTTTTGCCTTCCAGAAAAAAAATACCTTGCTTTCATACAGCTGTGCACCCTAGAACCTTTGGAATAAGTGTCTGATCCAGGCCAAGGTAATGGGGTCAGATAACTGCTTGCAATATTTTTGATAAGTTTAAGTTTCTCTTGCAGTCTCAGAATAAGAACTGATTGGAAATCTTCTGAAGGAACATGACTCTTTCGAAAAATGCATCAGCCCTGAGATGTTTTGTCTTAACATAACAGTGTCATGAACTTCATTTAAAGGGTAGGCAAGTGATCTTTAACATAGTACCTGGTTTTCTGGTAGATTTTTTGGCTGACTGCTTGGGCTCTGGACTTTCATGGTACATTTATACTTGGACAGGGCTCATCCTAAAAACTGCAGCATGATTATTCATAATGTTTGATTTTTGCTACAGTCTCTGTCATGCATTCAGCCCAGACCAGTATCGCTGTCCCAGACACTGTCGGGCCATGGGTACAGAGGTAGCACAAACCAGGGAGCAGCTGTGACAGCCAGTTTGGATCTGCTCATCTTGTTCTGAGGCAGAAAAAGAGCTTATTTGTGTGAACATAAGCTGTTCTATACCATTTGGCCTCTAGGTCGAAAGACAGTCTGTAGGTTATTTCAGTTGATACTATGTCCGTATACGCTTCTGTGCGTTCTCAATGTTATGGCAATTGAACACTTAGAATCCATGTTCCCTGGACCTTTAACAATACCAATGACAGCTAGATCTCTAGCTAGTGTTTGCACCCTCATCTGGGAGTTCAGGCAGGAAGCATGAATTGTAACCTAGTACTGGAAGAGGAAAGTTTATCATATGTAGGAAAAATCTTAATGGTTTAGTGCTTATGTAGCATGCAAAACAATGAACATGATAAAGATCCTCTGTAGACATGCCCTAAGGATTCTTGGCTCTCTGACTTCTGCAGTGCAGTTCTAAGGAGAGTCTGAGATAACTTTTTGTTGTAAATTTTCTGAAATTTCCACCTGAAGCCTAGATTTTAAGTGCAGGTAATATTCATTAGTGAAAAAGTCATTGTTCCACCCAACTGAAGAAAATCACTTTCTTTTGAAATCAGAGGTTATCTGATGACTCTTTGCTTGTATTCTCAGTAGATATCAGCCAGTTCTCACCACTTCTTCAATAGATGTTATCTTCAGCACTGGCTGGGCAAGTAGAGAGCGCATACATGCATCTCTGATGTGTTTGGGGGGCTTTCAAGGTGTGCCCCTGAGCAGCACCATTCACCTAATCTGCAGCACTATTGAGACATCAGTTTTGCAGTACCCAACTGCTTGAAACTGACTGGCATAAAGTGATTCATGCTTTCAAAACCATTAGAGCAGGTTTTTTCCCAGCTGGCAGCATGCTTTTAACTCTACCTTTGAGCTCTGTCAACCTCCATTCTGGTCTGAGCGCAGTAAAGGAAATATCTATTTCTTAATGTATACAATTTAATAATTAAATGTTGTGACTTTTCCTCTGCTTTATTTTACTTCTGTATGTCCATGTTTTCTGCAAACAGATCAGTCGTGTGTGCATAATCACAACTGGAGGGGAAAAAAAGCATCTACAAAGCCACAGGAGCATTTGTCTTCTGGTAAAAATTGTTGCTATAGATGGGAATTCAACATTGCCATGACAGAATTTCTTTTTCCTTACATGTTCACAGTGATCAAGTAGTGACATCTGGAATCTACCCCAGAGGTTTAAGTCAATAAAATATTAATACTGCCATTTCCAGCAATGAGGTTGTAACAAGAACACAACAGAGAAATCTCTGACATTTTTGAACTATTGTTTTGCACCTAATTAGTTAACTGTTTCCTCTTCCACATACTCTTTTCTTAAAGATTAGGAAAAATAAATCTGGGACTAGGATGTGGTTCCCTACCTTCCATTTAGGTAAACTGATGTTCAGATAGCCCTGTTTTCTGTGAGTGCTCTCTTGGAAGTGGCTACTGACAAGGGGCTGGATCCTCAGCTCCTCCTCCTCGCTCCCACTGAGGAGCAGCTCCGGGAGGACTGACTGCGCATACCTGATTCACAGTTAAAACCAGGCACAGAAATCAAGCCAATGCTGGGCAGCCTCACCTGAAGCACTCACCATTTTACCGAGAGATTATCAAGGGTTTCCTTAGTACTTCAGTTCAGTGTATTCAGTCATGACAAGAAGAGAGAGCTGGAGGAAGAGAAGCACTGTCAAACCTTGCTTTAGACAGCTCCATTCTTCCCATTCCGCTCATTCAGTGAATAAGTATTAACAGTCACTTATGCATAAGAAAAAGTAATGAGGTTTAATGAATCTCCAAAGATCAGCTACTTCATAAAAGGAAATGCCATGCTTTTATCAGTAAAAGTCCTCCAAGTCCAACATCAGCAGCAGAGGGAATTTCTATTTTAAAGCAAATTGCACCCAGTTTCAGTAAATTATCATAGGATGATTACTCAACTTTTATCCAGTCAATGTTATGCCTCCCTAGTGAACTGGTTTATTATCAGTATGTCTGTTTCAAAACATGTCTTCCCTGGAAAGCACTCCTTCATTCAGCTTCTGCCGCTGGAAGCAGGCAACAGCTTGAAGCTAGCAGCTGCTCTCGAACAAAAAAAGGTAGAGAGGCAGAAAGGCTGCCGAATCCATAACAATAAGCACATCATGACATAATTACAGTAAATCTCCAGAATGATCTGTACGCAAAAAATGCCTTATGTTTTGGGCAGAGGAGGTTTGCATTGGCAAAACCATAGTATAATAAAAGCATTTCGCAACAGAAGTCCTGTTAGCTTGCAATTGATTTTTTATCTTGAAAATTATCATTGACAGAACAGAAGATAATATTTGAATGGTCAGCTAGTTAGCCTGAAGGGGATATAATTAATACCCTGAAAGGCAAGAGCAGGGGACACAAAGGTTTGGGGGGATTTTACAGTTTTAACTGTCCATAATCTAATACTGGTGCATCCATTTAACCTTTCTTTAATATGCTCTTCTTTCGCCACTGCATGTAATAGAAGTTCTGTTTTCTAAATGTCTTCATTTGACTTTGAACAGGTTAATAGGATTTATTGCTTCTGCAGCCTGCCTACACAAAACAGATTGTCAATATGGGCAATACTTTGTGGTCTGCCAGGGAATAATAGACTGCTTTCTCCATCCCTGCTTTTAGGAAGTGATTTAGTTTCCTGAAGATTTAGGTACAAAAGGGAGAAGGGGGGGCAGGTAGTTTTTCTGTGTGAGTCTATCATGAGCTGGCACTGCTAAATAGCCACTTGGCATTTGCTGTATCAGCTGGTGGTGCTTGCCTCCTTTTCAGATGGCAGCCTCCTGGTTCTCCATTAGAAATGCCTGCAGAAAATTTGCTATGGTTAAGTAGCAATGGTACAAAATACATAACCCAGATACATTTCAAAGATTGCAGTGGACTTTTGCAAGCATTTTCTGTTACAAACTGCATTAATTGATCTCATCTTCAAAAGCATTAATCTGCCAGATCATTATTTTGTACTCTGTCTGAATGTACATTCTAGGTTTCAGTGGCTTTGTGTTTTGTAAAGATCATTCTAAAATCACTGTGTATCATAAGAAAAGGATTTTTCCCCAGATTGTTAGCTCTTTTTTGCCACGATTATTGCTTCCTGCTGCAACCATCAGAATATAACAATGCAGCAAATTTTACAGAAATGTGAATTACATGAACTAAACAAATTGTCACTTTTAAAGTATCAGATCTTTCCAAATGTCTTCTGTGTGTTTACACCTTCATGAGTTACGAAGCTCTGACTGAGTGGAAGAGGTTAGTCATGTTAAAAATTATTATACTGATTATGTGTAAAACCTTGTTTTACATACGTAAGCAATACATGCTGCATTTCCAGTCTCTTTTTGATCCTGGAAATAATACTGCTATGAGAGGTTCACGATGAAAACACTAAAAATTACCAGAAGTAGTAGTAATTTAATCCTGCGATTTTTAAATATGGAGATGAACCAAATCCCATCACAGTACATTGTATTCTCTGTCCTGGAATACTCCTTTTGTGTAGCTGTTCAGCTTCCTTAAACTTTCTGATTTATTTTCATTAAAACAGTCAAAAAGAATGTGAGAAAGAAAAAGGAATGAGGGGGATTTTTTGTTTCTTCATCATGTAATTGTATGCAAACAAAAAAAAAAGAACGAAAACAAAAAAAAACAAACACAAAAATTAATAAGCAAACATACAAAATCACCCAAAAACGCAAACAAAAAAATCCAACAGGTTTGTTTCCAAAGTCATATGAAGGCATTATCCTTTTGTGCACTTACTGGGAATTGACTTGGATGGTGAGATCCATATCAACTCAGATACTAACTAGAATTCATGAACTTCCAGATAAACAAAATTAATCCCACCTATTTCCAGACAAGGGACTTCTAGACAAGGGCAGCCACAGATGACAGCTGACTTCAGTGGACTGAACAAGCACTGTGCACTTGGGCAAGGTTTGATCTGGGGAGTTTGATTTCAGAACAGGTTTCAGCTTGGATCTGAACTTTGCGAAGGTGTCTTCCGCAGCTCTAACACACTTCGGAGCCACAGACTCCATCTGATCCATAGATCCTTAGAGAGCTTGACTCAGTGCACAAAGCTTTGAACAAGTCTCAGGGGGAATTTTGAAGGCAATGTGAAAATCATTTAGGACATTAACTGCCTCACAGAGGGGTTTGGTGGCATTTTGGAGTCAACATATGCAGCTGCATACATCATTCAGAAGGTTTATCGTTCGTCCTCTAATTTCAGGTGTTTAAACAAAACTTCACTGAAATTAAAAACTAACATTCTTCTTAAAGATTGTTTAAAGGTTTTTTCTCTCCCAAACAGACTGCCAGCTGGAAAAATACAAGCAATTTTAAACTGCTGAGAGATTACAGATTAACTCCTGGTTTGTGCACTTAAAAACAGAAGTGAATTTATCAGCACTTCTGGGAAGCTAGCTCTTCTTTAAATTTTATTTTTAGTATCTTAAGGAGGTGCACAAGAACCTGCCATTCTTTTCCAATATCTACAATTACCTTCAAAAACCATTCTTCTGATGATCTTCAAAACAGCTTCTAAGAGGCTCTTTGATTATATATGAAGAATTTTTTTTATATGAATCCTAGAATCTAGTATTTTTCTATACAAAACAGTTAAAAAATCATACAACTTTTTTCAAAAGAATGTCTGAGACACTGAAGTTTTACATGAAAAACACCTATTAGCCGGAAATGGTGAACGTCTGAATTGTTAAACTATTCAACTTTCCTCCCTATAGATTGCCTACTGAAATTTGAAAATATACCCTTAGTTCAGGTAGCATTTTCTTATTCTAAATTAAAAGTTACTACTTGTGTTGCTTGTTGCAATTGTTATTGCTTGATTGTTGATGCCGTTGTTGTTGTAATTTGATTTTATCATGTACAATTCTTGTCACTCAGTTTGATCACTTAGGCTATCAAACATCATTCAGGGTGAAATCAAAAAATAAGTATATTATCATGTCAGATTGTTTTCGCAGAACTGCCATCATATTCTATAAATTGATGTTTGTTTACCAAAGCTACCTTAGAATTCCAGATATGTGACATGGCATCTATTGAGCATTACCAAGCTTTACATGAGTTGTTAGAATACAGCACATTTCTTTGATGTTTTTTCCCCTTCATTTAACATAAATGGCACTTGTCAAAATTGCGACCTGCTAACTTAAATTTGGGCATCATTCAGCCAGCCTCCACACACAAAGGTACTTTGGCTTTACTTCGTGCAATCTGGGACCTTTGTTTACTCTCCTTCCTGACAAATGGCCACACTAAGCTTCAGAGACAGACAGACAGACTGATGTGGAAGAGCATACAGCAATTTGGAACATGCATGGCTTGGATTTTTTTCAATGCCATCTCAGTAATAATACACCTGTGACTAAAGCAGGTGATTGGAAGTGGGGCGGATGCATACAGACAGATGGATTAAGACAGCAGTAATTGTGCTTTCACTTGATTATAATATTAACAGGCTCCAGGTGATTTCTATTTTTCACAGTGTCACTCATCTCAACAAATCCCAGCAGGCTTGGAAGCAGGGTAGAAATGCATCTTGCTTTTCACACGAACCTGTTTCCAGCATGAGCACTTAAGAGAGTTCTTCTGTCAAAAAGCAATTAGCTTCTGCAGTCTAGGGTGCCACTTAGAATATCCAGGCTCATGTGTTTCATCATAAAATTGACCTTTTTAATTTTTTATGCCTGAGATTCCCCACTAAAAGAGTAAGCATTAAAAAATACAACCCTAGAGAAAATACTGAAGGCACATGTAGAATTTATTAAAGGATGTCTGGCCCTGAAGTGCTGCAGATAGGAACTCCATCTGAATATAATAAATATAAAGGATGCATTATTGTGTGCTTAATTTTTAAATAATTGGTGTCATTATGTAGCATAATGATACCAATTACATAAAAAGCATAGGAAAGCAATACGTGCTACATTTACAGACTCACATTTTCCCTCTAATAATTGCTTTTCCATACAAATAGTGTCTGCTTGCTGATACCTTTGAATAACTGTGCACAAATTATCCCAGTGTTTCAGAGTTTTTTCTGCTTTTTTAGTAGCAGTGCCTGTCTTGGTAATACGCTTTTTCACAAAATTTTGCACCATTTTAGTGTAACAGAGACTTTCCTTTGGCATTGACATTCAGGATAGGCAAAGAAATACCTCTTTTGCGCAGGCAACTCGAGTAAAATGATTGCCAGCAACAGTAACATATTCCCTTCACCTCTGGGATCTATCAAGTAGGAGAGTGTCAGTAGTGCAAGAATACTCAAGATTTAAAGTACAAATAGATGTTAGGCTTTAGGAATATCTGGCATAGTTTTAGAACAGTGCTGCAGTATTTTGCTTTAAAATTTAGTAGCAAGTTTCACTCACATCTCTACTGTTTAGACAGAAAGAAGACATGACAGCACCTTTAGCCCTGCTTGGAAGTGACATGAGGCCAGGTAAGATTCTTGAAGCTGACATCTATTTCTACTTACGAACTAGTATGCAATATCCCTACAAAAATGATCCTCTGTTGTAGCAAGGTAGAGACACTGCAGAGAAGAGCAAATGTAGGAAGCAAGAATATGCATCTATACAACATGCATACATATCTGTGTGTGTGTGTATGAAAGGAATGAAGCAGAACTCACTGCAGTCTATATAGAGGAGATCTTTAGCCGACGTGCTGCAGAACATTAATATAATGTGTAAAGAAATTGTCTAGATTTATGCCTTGTGTCTGCATTTGTCTGCATTCAGCTTCAGACCAGATCAGCTTTGAAAATCCAGTCTCTGCTGTCTGGATAATAAGTTGTACAAAATCAGCAAAGACGTTGTTCTATAGACATCATATAGATATCAGAATAATTCAGTGGTCCACCAGCTTCAAAACCCAATCTCTGACACTGCCAATGAACAATGTGTCAGAATAAGCTGGAAGTTAACTCAGCTCCCTAATGAATTTATTGGGTCAGTTATGAACTCTGGTCTGAATGATGACACACGAGAAATAATTTTTCCTAGAGGATGGGCCGTCCTTTAAGAAAGTATCAAATTGTTTCATTTTCCAGGAGAAAGGAAACAAAACAAAAATAAGCAAAACAACTAAAAGCCACAAGAAAATCCACCCATCCTGCGCCCTTTAATCACTTGAAATTCCTCTTCTCACCTCTGAAACTTTTCCATGCACACTAGGCTACTTCTGCTTTTCCCTTTGCTCACTGGGGATGCTCTAGCTCATTAAATTGTATGTCTTTCTATCATTTCCCAAGAGTTCAGTTTTGCACTTCCAAAACTTTATTTTTTTAGCCTTTCTCTTGTCTTCTTTGTTCTTTATGCAAAATGGTGCTGTTTTCTTTCACCTTTCACCATCTTTGCTAAATCACCCTAAAACCTTATGTTTTGCCTTAAAGCTTTTGAAAAATTCAAATTTATGTAAAGGATTCTGACTACAACCACCTTAATCTTTTTCCTTGTCATACAACTTCCATTTGTTTTCTAACCATTCCACTCCATTTAGAAACTACTCCCTGTTCCAAAATCCGCTTTGAAACTCTCTGTTGTCTCGTTCTCATGGCAAATATTTCTTCTCAGCTTTTGCTCCATGCTGTCTTTACTGTGCATGTTTGTCTCGTTATTGAGATGCTAAGTCCATTGGGGTACATGATGTCAGTTTATTTATGTTTATAATACTCAGTGTAATATTATTGCCCTCTGTAAAGCAATAGTGCAGGCACATTAAGACTGATAAGTCAATTTCAAGGAAAGCCTCCCATGATTAATGAACTTGTCATATCAACCAAGACACCTGCTAATCATTTTTGAGGTACTGACAAATGTAACAGCTGTTAATTATACCAGCTGTAGCCTGCTTAGTGCTCAGGCAGTTTTATTATCTTTAAAATAGCAAGAATTTTCTGAAAGTTACTTTGTCATTGTTTCCTTCCCTTCACAATACCTGCTGGAATAAGAAATATAGCGTGCTGGATTTTGCTTGTTAATGAGTTATTTAGGTTTAAGCTCCCACAAGCTGCACTGTGAGAAGGAGCACAGGCAGACACAGAGGGCTGAAGCAGTCAACAGAAGAAAGCACTGTACTTAGAAAACTAATTTTCCTCTAAGTATGGTAGATTGCAGCTCTCTGAAGCAGAGTCCTTGCTTTCAAAAAACCAATTTCTGGCAGATTGCAGAGGTTATTCCCCTTTGGTTTTCCAGCATCAGACAGGAGATGGGAATGGTGGACCCTCTCTCAGGGGGCTGGCAGCTTCACAAAAAAAAAACAGATGGGACCTGACAGGCTATTTCCAAGAGATGGAGCCTCTGAAGCAGGAAGCAGGGATGCCTGAACGACTATGGGGAAAGCTCCTGCTTTTAAACTGGGTGAATCAAGGACTCTTTTGACAGGAGGCAGCATCCCTTCACAGGCTACCAACTGTCCTCTTTGTTATATGACAGTCTTACCAGTCAAAGGTTATGCTATGAATTGCCAATTATTTGGTTAGGGTAATGTTTGACCTGTGCAACACAAGCTGTCTCTACTTGATTTTGACAAGAACCATTTGTTTTGCCTTGTCAGTGGGTGCCTCTCCCTCAGTCTCCAGCCCCACCTCACCAATTACATCATAACCTCCTCATCCTGAGCTGACATTTAAGTTTCACCTGCAAGGGACTTGAAGCATCCCACTTTTTCTTATTTCCTACAAATCCTTTAAACTAAAAAGAAATTATTTTCTGGAAATACTTTAAATTTAAACAGTTGGGGATTTACTTTTTAGAATGTTTGAAATTCAAATCTCTCATCTTGAAAATGTAATTCAGTGTTTGCAGAAGATGCACATTACATCTGTCAGAAAAATGCTGTCCCTGAGGAGCTAGCTCTGTGCTTTGCAGGCATGCAAGCAGGTACTTCTCTTCACCAGCTGCAGGAAAGCGTGCCAGCTTTTTAGCAACTGATGAGAATAAGCTCATCAGTTAAAAATACAAAAACAAGGAGGCTGGATGAAAAGGGCCAATATGCAGGTCCTGATCTAGTTTGCTGAACAATGCTCTTAAGCTTGTAGTTATTGGAGAAAGGTAGAAAGATGGATACTCCAGAGGGCCACTGAGCTCTTAGATGCTCCTACTTAAAACAGAAATGTACTGAAAATGCAGATATAGGTTTGGGCCACAGCTTGTGTGCAAGACAGTGTGTTTGGGCTCTTTCTCAGTGCAGGAAAGGACCTGCAGAGATTGAGGTCTTGTCTACAAGGGGAGTGTAAAAATCCACATTGGAACTGGTGGTCATTTCAAGCAATTGTCTTGGAGCAGGTGCTTTCCATTCTTGAAAAAAGGGAGATGGAATTAAAACCTCACCAACACAGGTGGATCTAAATATGGCTTGATCCCGAGAAGTGGAAGTTATAGCAGAGCCCAGGAAGTGATTCTGCAGCTTTTAAGTGTCCTCCTGTCTTCCTGCTCTTGGGCTGTGGCAGGGTCTGATGTGACCCCCATGGAAGCACTGTTGATGCCATGGATGCCTCTGAGAGGTCTATGGGCACAGCACTTGCAGCTCTGTGCCCCATCCTCTCTGGAGGATTCTTAGAAAGCAACTTTATCATTGTGCCTTGCAGAGCTATTCCAAAAGTCATAACTAGGGTCAGACAGCTTTATATCTTGTCAGACAACATTATATCTTGTACAGACTTTCAATATGTTTTTAAGCAGCTCTCTGTCTTCCAGGAAAGGCACTTCACCCTAATATAGTTAATAGAGTTATTGCTTGTTGCAATATTAGGAGCAGATTTCTAATATCTCCTGTCATCATTAACATGTATTTAAATGGATTTCAAATATGTAGGAAATTAAACCCAGTGTAATGTAAACATTATGTCAAGTTGGATTTTTGATGCAAATCAATGTATTTATAGCTGTGCACCCATTCACACAAGGGTATGCATTTGTTCATTGAGTTTTAATTAATAGAATCTCTGCCAATTCCTCTTTAGACCTTTATTATCCCTCTCTTTTAATGCACTTCATTCATCACTTTTAAAAATTAGACCAATTTAGTTGCATAATTTGAATCCATAATTGAATCTGCTAGCTACTCTCAGACTTTACAAGTTAATCAAATGGCTTAGTCTTAAACACATTTTCAGTGCCTGGGAAAAACTATGTCAGTGACCAACCAGCCCATTTAAAATGGGAAACTCTCATTCTAAGCCAGGCTCTGTGCTGATTAAACTTCTTCTCCAGACTAAATTTTTCCAGTCCCTGATAAAAATTAATAACATAAGACTCTGTGGAAGGATAAATAAAGTGTAATTCTAGTTAAGAATGGGAAATGACAAATAAATGAAAAATCCTATCTGAGGTGGAAAAGAGATGTGTAATTGAACAGCACTAGAACCATATGTCAAATGCCTTCACAGAAAGAGACAGGAAAGGAAAATCCCAGCAGTATCTCAGTGAAAACACCAGCACAACTCTTTCTCCTTACTAGAGTGCTGTGTACTCACCAGGGATATCTTACCTGGTCCAGCATTTGACAAGTCTCTGTTTATGTGTTCTGTCACCCATAAAATATCTTCCCCCTCCATTCTCTCTCTCTGTCTTGGGCTAAAAAAGCTATGCATAAGCTACCAGAAAGAAACCCAAGTAAATTAGGCGGGGCTGACAGCTATCAGAACTAATCACTATATCAGAAAGTTGATTTGTTTTAAGCCCTGATATGTTTGAATTGTACCTTCCATCAGATTTGCATGGATTTGTGTCAGAAATTATTTGAAAAGTATGGCAAGGAAATAATGTTTCATCTATATAGATGAAAGATTTCCAAGGATAGGGGGGATGTGAAATAGGAGAAAAAAATACGTGGATTTTCTTGGAAAAGAAGGATTTGATAATTCATGGAATTCCATTATGAATGTCCATAGTATTACTTTATTTTCCTGCCCCCAGCTGTATAACTTTACCAGCAAAAACGTAGATGTTTTTGTTATATTAAAATAATATAGTAGTGAAAATGACTTCAGCTGTAGCAGCAGAAAATTTTTTTTTCCAATATATTCTACATCTCTTTTAGAACCTTTGCTTGTGTGGCTGTATTGATCCTCAGTGCAAATATATGCTTCCATTTTAATATTATACATCTGCTTTTTCCTTACTTTGTTGGCTTGTGGGCAAAAATGTTGAGTAAATGCTTCAGTGCAAGCAACATAATCCTTTGCCTTTCCACTCAACAAAAAAACATTATTTTTAGAGCATAAAATAAATGAATTTTAGCCACACTAGAATGTCTTTCAAATTCTTCACAGTGGCTTCATTGATATAATTACTATTAGCTCTCTGAATTCCTTTCTTAGCAGCTTTTCTGGACAGCCAGTAAAGCCATCCAGCTAATGACCTGTAGGCAGCACGGTGTTACTTGAGACAATAGGCAGTGAGTTCTAGCCTGTATGTCAGGGGAAAAAAAACTGGAAAAGGAAAGGTTAGGTGCTGGCAGTGAAATGAGCAAGATTTCTTTCAACTGCCCTTAGTTCTCTTTCTTTGTTTTATTCCTTTGCTGTTAGCATCACCCAAATCTTGTCCCTTCCTCTTCACTTTCCTCCTATTGCCAATTTAACTGAAGAAAACAACAGCTGCCTAACACATGTGCAGTCAAATCTTCACCCCATTTATGTGGGAAAATATTCAACCTTTCATCAACTTCAGAGCTGTAAGATTACGTCCCAGAGCGTGAACTTCTCCCAGGTCTCCAATATACATTTGATTCTGGAGTGCATCACCTGTATTGTATTGGTAAACAATTACTGGTCAAGGCTCTCTCCTCTGGGCTTGTGGTTGTGTTTGTGGGCTACCTCACCTGACTCAGCATTGTGATGAACTCAGGAATTCTGATGCTGCTTCTTCTGCAGAAAAGGAAACTATTACAGCATCATTGCACAGTGATGCTATACATCCCATTTCAATCCTTCTTTTCATTGACAGAAGCCTAGAATAGTTCCAAATCAGTGTACTGTTAATTTAACTGTTCATGTATATTTTATCCTAAATAGAATATGAGTATATTAGATGTAATGAAGGGTCTGAGAGCATTTGTTTTGTCTAAAAAAGACCATTTCTTTCTTAGAGCTTCAATTAATATTTGACTAAAAGCCAAAGAAAAATTAACAAATATCTAAAATATACTTCTCCGATTGATTTTTTTCGGATAGATTTATACTTTTGAAAGTAAGTTCTACTAGATTCTAATTCCCCAAAACCTGGGCTCATTTCCAAATTTAAGCTTGAAGATTTATTGCATTTTCAGCCTCTATTCTGCTTCCCAGGCACTATCTGCTTTTGGCAATTAATACAAACATTACGGGGTTTGAGTTGCTTCACTGCAGCAGTGAACTCAATTTCTCTTCATTTGTAGCTTTGAAATAGCATGAGCCTCTTTGTGACAGTCTTTCACATTGCACTGGTGCTGCTTACTGAGCTGTGGGCGCACACATCACAGTCAGTACAGAATGCATCCCTTTTGTTTTAGTGTAGATACACTCACTTCGTGCCATGTCAAGGCAGGAATTTAGACAGACACGTGTTACAGCTGGGTTGGAAATGGGTTTATCAGCCATCTGACTAATGACACACTTAGCTTTACATGGGTTATAAGGGAAGTGGAGGGAGCCCCATAGTTAAGAAGATTACACAACCACAACAGAGATTAGAGCTTCATGTATTTTTACTATGCAGAATGACCTGTCTCCTGTCTCAGGTTGTTCCCATATTCATTTGCCCACACACCCTCACTAACAGAGTAGAGTATCAGTACAGACTAACGTGTCCAAACAAACCAAACTTTATAATGACCATCTCCAGCCAAACTTCCACCGGTGTCCACTGCCACTGCAAATCCTTTGGGAAATAGGTGGTACCTTTAACTGTGGCTGGAGCAGACCTCAACATCAAATTTGAGCTGGTATGAGTAAACCTTGTAGAGACACATTTTAAATTTTTTCCCGTGTCAGAATTTCTGCTCAGGAAGAAAAGTGTTCATTGGACACAGAAAAGAAAAATGACTGATCAAATGCATTTGAGACTAAAGTAACCCCATGTACACAAGTATCAGTGTAACTCTTATGTGGTCCAGAGCCAGACTTTCCCAGCCGTAACTAAGAGCAGACTGGAGAGCCTGGCCACCAATGTAGCTGCAGCAACAACTGAGCACAGGGCCAGCTGGCCATCTCACAGCCAAAGGATGAATCCTCCTGGATGGGCTGATAGGGCTTGACAGCCATTCCACCCTGCTCCAGCAGTCCCAATACATGCACCAGATATGACAAAATGAATATTGCACCCATTGTCCTTAAAATCATTCTTTCATTCCTCTCTGTGGCATTTTTGGGGGGGTGGAGGGAGAGGGCAGGCACTGATCTCTTCTCTGTGGTGACCAGTGACAGGACCTCAGGGAATGGTCTGAAGTTGTGTCAGGGGAGGTTTAGGTTGGATATTAAAAAAAGGTCCTTTACCCAAGGGGTGGTTGGACAATTGAACAGGCTCCCCAGGGAAGTGGTCACAGCACCAGCCTGACAGAGTTCAAAAAGTGTCTGGACAATGCTCTCAGGCACATGGTGTGGCTCTTGGGGTTATTCTGTGCAGGGCCAGGAGTTGGACTCAATGATCCTTGAGGATCCCTTCTAACTCAGTTTATTCTGTGATTCTGACTCCTGTTGTATTTCAGCATCCACTGAAAATTTGGAAGATGACAATGATTCTTCCTTCATCATCAGAGCGTTTCTTATTTTTAGTGAACCTCACAAGACTTTTTAACAGGGTGAACAAAAAACAACTAATGATGCTTAAGTTAAATTAATGTACTTGCATCTCTTTTTAATCTCCCTTATAATAATACAGTGGTCATCAGTCCACTGTTAAGGGAGCTGTAAGAAGGAAATGAGGAAATTTAGAGAAAAAGTACATCTACCTCACACAACAGAACCCACCCACAAATACTCAGAAAATACCCTGAGCAGCCTAATTTATAGGCTAGAAACACTGTGCTCTGTCTGAATTTATCTGCCTGTGAGACAACCATTTTTTTAGCCCAGTTACAGTGCACTTTAAATTGCACAGCTGTCAAGCTCAAAATGTTACATGCTTGATATGTGCAGCTAAAAATTTACTGAGACCAATTAAAGATTTAACAATCCTGTCAAAACACAACAATTATTATTAGTCAAATTACAATGATACTAATAGTCTAGTTTATCCAATTATTAGAGGAAGGTCTGAATAACCATGCAGTTAAAATTGTTATGCAAAAACTTTCTAGTATGTACCCCTTTCTCTGGTGTTACATTTATCCTTTCAGTCTTCTTCTGGGCTTAAGGCTTTGATGTCAGTTTTACTTGTATGGTATCACAGTCTGAAGGACAGGTAACTGAAATGCAGTGTGCCTTCTCATAGGCTGTCCTGCTATTGAAAAGACAGGCTTCATAATTAAATACATTGGCAATATGTAAATATGATAGAAGGAGTTATGCTTATTCCCAATATACTTTTTTTTCAGAGATACCCATTTCTCACAGCCTTTTTCACAGTCTACTAGAGGGAAAAAGATTTTCTCTTATCCTATTTTCCTCTAAAGAATGAAAAGGTAGAAAATGCAAGAATGAAGAAAGCTGAGGAAAAAAATCCCAAGACTAAAATATGGTATTTATGTGATAATATATATGAAGAAAATTAGACTTTAAAATTAAACAAAGATGTTTACCCTCTCGTTCATCTCTACTGTTAACAAATATAGGTCTGGTACTGGGAAAGACATCTGAAAATATAAACTGTATCAAAACACAGTAACCCAAATACCATAGAGAGTTATCTAAGATATAGATTGTTCACATATCTAATCTCCCCTTAGATTTGCTTGCACTAAAACATCTGCATCACAAGCTTCTTCTCATTACTCTACTCTGGCTGTCCTCACTGACACCACCTGAGAGCTAATGGGTGCACATCTTCGCATCATGGTAAATATTTTTGTGCTCACCTCAGCGAGTGTTGCTGCTTATGAGACTTGCCCCCACGCTGCAGGACTGGGAGCTCCTTTGGACATACCATTTTCAAAACATCACACACCTTCCAGTCAGAAAATATGCCACCTGGTTTTCTTGCTGAATAAATAAACACCCGCACACTCAAAGGCCGTAAGCATCACTGCAAGAGTGAGTGTGAGGTGTAGAGCCAGAAAACAGGTCTTGTCCATGGAAGGGCCAGCACTGAAACTGGAGCTACAAGACACTTACATACTAATCATCATTAAAAAAAAAACCAAATAATCCACCAGGTGTTTATGTTCACTGAGTTGTACACACAAATGCAATTTCTATAGAAGCAATGTAAATGTGCACTTTTTAGGACTGCAAGATAGAAAGCTAGATCTCAGCTGGTATCTAAACCTGTTAGGTAAGACCTACTGAGAAGAAAGTCAGACTCATCTCTGTGCATATTTCAGAATACTTGGGCTGCTAGAAAAATGAGTCTCAATGTCCAAAGAAGTGTGAGTAGGAGCCCTGCTGTGAAAATTTTGTTATCGTAGGTTGGAACTGACATTTATAACAGCAGTAAAGCAATTGTTGGAGCTTAATAGCATGATGCATTCTCGATTACTGCTGTGTACACATGTCATCCAAGATAGCCTCTGCTATCAGCTGGTATCATCAAATCTAGGTTAGCAGTCAAGAGACAATGATGTGTCATCTTGTCATGGGTAAAAATAATTCTGTGAAACTTAGAGTATCACACAGTTTGTCAAGTATACTTAATTGAGTTAAAGCAGCTCAGCCACTGATCAAATCCTTATGGTATCACAGTGACATAATAGGCTACAGCACATGACAGTATGAATTATGGAGAGTCTTAAATGATAGGTAAATAATTGGAATTACAAGAATGGAAGTGCATCAGGCGTTGCTGGGAGTGCTACAACAAGCCCTACATACAATGCTCTGATAGGATCACATCTACTGCCATTCTTGATATTCACAGTTCTTTTATGCACTGAGGAGGTATACATAGAATTACAGTTCCAAATGAGCCAGTTTGCTTTGTTCTTTTAAAATCTGAATTCATGCTGGTGTGATTTCTGTCTGATGCCAATTTTCACTTTACCACAGGTAATTTAATGTGTCTTATTTCTGTGTTTCCTTTTTCTTGAGACATATACCACACAGTGGTAAACTGTGTATTGGCATTGTTTTCCAGGTTTTATTCAGCTTTTGAAAAAGAATTCTGTTATGATTTGCCCTGATTTGCTTTAGTATTGCCACTGTTCACCAAGTCTCCATAGGGCTGACTGGAATATTATGACTTGTCACATCCTGCAGTACAGGAGGTTCTTCCTGGGTTGCATCTACTCTGAAAGGCACTTGCAAGACAAGACCAGAAAATAAGTGCTATCCATGTGAGTTGATTCTTTGCTGTAAGTTAGGAAGGAAAAGGAAAAGAGTCTGAAAAATTATACTGAAATCCGTATGAGTACAAAGGATGCCAGGCACACATCTGGTGGGAAAAAACAGTTCCTAAACTAAGTTTATTATTGGCTTATCCAATTTGTAGTAAGCTACTATTCATTTATTTCAAGTCAAAGTCATTCATTTTTTGACAACTTAGTCCAGCCCATGCATAGAGACATATTACCTGGTGTCTGGAGTAGGTTATTAGTATCTGCATATCCAGTCATGTAGTCTGGGTATTTAAATCCTCGAAGACGCTAGAGACTCTTCCTAACGTGCTGATAAACCAAGGCCCTTGGCAAAGCAGCCTCAAGAAACTGCCATTTGTGGGTTTTACCTCCCTGGATTTAAAATGCTTTTCTAACCATGGGAAAGTGAGTCTTGAAAAATTATACTCTTTTAGGAGGACTGTCTTTTGGAACACAGATTAATATGGGAAATTTCCCTATCCCCAGTGCCTACTCTTATTTCAAGAAAACAAATGGTGGCTAATGAATTCTGTAAATATTCCACCTTTCAGTGATATTAAAGACAAATAAAGTTATATCTGTTTTCCAGTTGCCAATAAAGCACTGTTAGTTGCTCCCATTTCACCCACAATGTAAAAAAAAACCAAAACCAAAAAAACCCCCTGACGTTTCTGTGTTATATCAAAGAGTTTCTCAATGAGCCGAGAAATTATCTGGGCATTCTACAAGAGCCTTCTGTTGGAGGCTTTGTAATTCCTCATCATCAAAAAAAGATTTTTTTTCTTTCATTTACTCTTTGTTTATGAAGTACAAAACTGAAATCTTGTTTTCTGGCATAAGAAGAGATTTTTAATAGCACACGCACACCATAGGTTGTGATTCTCTCTACTTCTGTAGTTGGGCTCAGTTTAAAGTAGTAGGTCTTTTGATCTTTGAACAAGCTATCCTCCTGGAACAGCTGCATTTTTCTGTTTCTAGACTATCAAGTAGAATCAGGATGTACATCAATTGCACTTATTCCCAGGTTAGCTGTCCCCCAGCATAAGTCCAAAAAAAAAGGGAAAAAGGGAGCAGAGTAAGTAATATAAACGTAAGAGGATTTTTCTACTCAGGTTTTATCTTGAGTGTGCATATAGTCACCTTCTGTGGTGACTGAAAAGAACAAAGAATATTTATCTGGTCCAGCATCTGTCTTCACGACATCATAGTTTATATTTTTCTTTTTTTTTTTTCCTCTAAGAAAGGCTTTTCTGAAATGGATAAATTGCTTAGCATCCAACAGCTTAGAAATCCAACAGCTTTGTGAGATACTCTTTATTGTTTCTCTATCATTTGCACTTTGCTCTGATTTTCATTAACCCATAAGGAAATCATCTGCAAATTGAAAAATAATTGCAGGAAAGTTTGACTGCTATCCCTGATTTTGTTCTAGTTCTTGTGTTTTCAAATATAGTATAATTATCATGTCTAAAAACGTTCCTTCTGTCACTTTTTCTAATAGGCTTGCAGCAGTGGTGCCTACCACAATTTTCCATTTACAGCCTGCAAATATAACACTCAGAAAAACCACTGTCAGACTTCACTCCTCTTTCTTCGGTGCGTTAGAATGGCGCAGTCTCAGAGATAAATGAATATGAATTATGTTGATAAATTATTATTTTTGTTATTCCAAGCAAAAAGGTCTAAGGCACTCTAGACCCTCTCTCAGTAGAAGTTCAGAGAGGAAATAATCTGCAATAACAAACTGTGAACAGCTGTTGATCAAGGAAACAAGTCATCATATCAGCACTTAAATCAGTGATAGCTGGTTTATAGTAGAGGAAAACAAGGGAAGACATGCCAAATATCAGTGAAAGAAAGACATATATTGCCTTTGTAAAATCTTGTGTTCACAAAGGTACTTAAGTACTCTTTAAATGTAATTCAACATCTTAGACAATATTGTAGGATGATATCAACATCTGCTACGCTTTTCTATTCACATTCAGTTTCTTCTCTCTGAACTTAATTTTGTATCTTCATCCTCAGTTGTTTAACATTTTCATTTTTATTTGTTTATCAGGTACAGCTGAAAACAGAAAAAAAGTCAGCCACTATCTAATTACAGATATAATGAAAAAATTAGATGATTGTTTGCAAAACATATATAAGAAAAAAATATAAAAGTTGAAATCAAAAAGCTAGTAAAATTCAGTTGAGTCCAGTACCATTCAAGGCTAAATGAAGTCTTTTGTTTACTTCCCAGAGACAGGACAACTGCCTCTCACAATTAAGTTAGATTTTCAACACATTCAAGAAATGTTAAGGACCAAAACATTGATTTGAGCCTTAACCAAATTACAACTGCTGAAGCATATCAGGATGATTGCAGGCTCAGTCATCTACAATTAAACTGACACCAGTTCTTGGACACCAGTGGCAAGCAACAAAAACAAAAAAAAAGGAAGAATTTCATATTCTCAAGCCACATACTACAGACTGCTGTTTATCAGTAAACAGATTCAAATGCTGACATTCTATCTGTGCCAGGCTCAAATCCTGATGTAAAGGTAATGCTATACATACTATGCTGTGCTGGGGAACAGTGTGCATTAGAGATGAAGCATTTCAATAAGTCTATAAAAACCTCTAAACCAATCAGTTTTCTTTTTTCCTAACAGGGTAGATTTGTGGTTGCCATCAGCAAGTCTGATAAACTGCAACAATCAGCTACTAAATGAATTATTATGCAATTTATTCCACGAAACCATTTTGAAGTACAAATATGAATTCTGCAGTCAACAACAAGCAAACAACAACAAAAGAAACATGAATTTCTGTTATTGCTGCTTTTCACTCTTACTGCTATTTTCATAGGACCAGCTCTGGCAGTTAGATCTACAAAGAGCCTAATCATCTAAAAGAGGGCTCTGGCAGAGTAGGGCTATTCATGTTTGATTAGTGAGATTCAGACTATGTCAAATGAAATGTAAAATCCTTTTTATAGTGTAGAGAAGGCTCAGAGGTGATTCAGAGCATCAGTCAGATGTCCGTTGCTAGACAGCACGATTAACTATTTGCTGCCTTTGTTCTGCTGAGGTGCAGAGACATCTCACCCTGTGAGTGCCTGAAGCCTACATTTGACTGAGCTTTCACCAGTAGACTTCCTTTAACATCTAATGTGTTGGGTTGGCTCAGAAGTATCAGTCTTCCTTGCCACTGAGCATTAGGTAATTGTATTTAGTCTGTGCCCCCTGGTCTCTGATTTTGCAGTTGCTCTGATTTTACAGTTAACTGCAGGTGATGCCTGGATGTGAAACATGGCTCTGATGATCTGCTGACCCCACAGTGCCCATCCTGGGCACTTAAGAGCCACGCAGCTGAGAAACAAATATAAGGGCTGAAAACTGATCCTGTAAAGAGAAAATGGTGGTGTGTTTGTTTCTGACTTCACAATTTCAGTGCTTGCTAAAAGGCAAGAAGGCTACAACAAGCTTGATGGCAGTCATGCTAGAGCCAGAGGGTGTGAACCCAGATCCAACTAGAGTCCAGACCCTGCACTAGGGTCCTTGAAAGCAGCTGCTTTCAGATTGAGGACCAGAATGCAGGACTCTTCCCTCTCCCACCTGCTTAGAAAATTCTTGTTTCAGAAATGAACACTAGGAAGGAAAATGGGAATAAACTTCTCATCATCTAGTTTTACTAGGGCAGCAAATCTTGGGTTTAAATTGCAATGAGGAAAATACAGAAGCAGCATAGTTCTATGCTGAGCACAGAAGTAGGGAATTACTGACATGGATCAACTGGGCTAATCAAAGAATTTTTTCCAGGAGGGGTTTCTAAGGCATTTTTCACTCATCCAGCAAAACATCTGTCAGGAACAGTATAGGTAGGTAACTCTGCCTTGAAGTTGGAAAAGTCAGTAGATGTACTTTCCTCCCTTCTTTCATATGATCTCAAGCGTTCTTTAAAAATGGATTATAAACCTGAGAGGTTTGATCCAGGAAGTAATTCTGCACACACACACCCCATGTGAAAGAGAAAGAAATGAATATGTTTAGACAAGGAAAAATCTTATATCACCCCATCACAGGGGACAGAGAAAGGTTTAATACAGTGGTTTCCATCCTTTTTCTAAGACTGGCCCTGAGTTCCTGTTATTGCTTCACTGGATGCTTTCTCCAAGCTTATGATACTGGGTTTCCCTTCCACAGCATTTTTGGACACAGCGTGTTACCTTCAGGACAGTTAGCGCTGGGATCTGAGCAGTGAATAGTTGAAGACACAACAGAGCATAATCATTCTGAGTCTTTTTTTGGTTTTTGTCTCCCATTAATTCACTCTTAATCAGGGGCTGGGGTGTGGGATAGCAGACCAAGGGAGACCAAGACAGCAGAGGGGATTTGGAGAGAGGCTGCCTGCAGAACAGAGTGTGCACCATGGCTGCACTCATTTCATGAACAGAATCTTGCTTGAGTTGAAGACACAGAAGCTGCACTGAAGGGCTACTGAATGGAGCATATTCCACTTTGTAGCATTCTGCTTTGACCTGCGGTGTTGACTTGCATTAAAGAAAACATAAAGAAAAGCATTGGCAGTCTCACAAAAGAGACAGATTTGCTACTAACACTTCTCCATATTTCCATGTTGCCAAACCTCATGAGTTGACAAACCTGTTCTAGAACAAAAATACTGCCTCGCTGCTGAGGACAATGTAGAGCAAGGAGCAGAAATTTTTAGAGCTGTTAAGGGAAAATGAGACAAGTATCTAGGCTGGAACTAAGGAAGGGAAGTTCTCACCTTTCAATGGAATATGTTGTCATTCACCAGGATCTTCACAGAACAGCCTGCCTATTACCACAGGGAGGGAGTACCCCTCACGCATATTAAGGGGGGGGCTGAAGATCCCTAAAATTTAAATTGCACTGAAGTAATCTAGAGGAAATCCTACATGAAAGTGCCTGTGCCTGTGGTGAAAAGCCTAGGATCCCAGGCTCCTGCTGCATGCCCCAACCACCAACTCCAGTCCTGACAAGCCCCAAACCAGCTAAAAGGAAATAAGGCACCATGCCATCTTTCTGTCCTTTCCATCTTGATGGCTAGTGAAACCCCACCTGAGAGCTAGAAAACATATGAGAATAATTGTATGGTTATATTCTGGCATAAGTTAGTTATTACTGTGTTGGGGATACTTTCTGAAGGGAAAAATTTCATCTTTTCCATTATTCAAAATTAGGGGCTTGAAAGGAAAGAAGTGGTTGCTGTGATACCTTTGAGGGAGGTTCTAGGAAAAAGCTTTCAAGAGCATGGATGTGGGACACGTCCCATGCTGAAGACAAGAGATGATGGTGCTGCAGTGTAGCTAGAAAAGGAAATGGCATTTTGGCAATTGGATTCAGTGTGTAGCATATGCGCTTAAAGACGTCATGACCTTCTTCCTCCGTGTTCACACGTATGCACAAGAACTGCAACATGGCCCGTTTATTTTAAAACAGTGCTGCAGCTGACACTGACGCTAACTGCAGTGAAGCAATGTTAAGTAATAGTGCTGGGCTGTAATGTACTACGCGGAAAATATGTCCAGGGGATTTATGTATATAACTCCTCTGTACTCCTTTAAATACTCTTCTCTAAAGGCTCTTATTCACTAAACTGCTTATTTGGGGTTTGTGCAGCACAAACATTTGAAAAACCCCAACACTGCTAGCATGTTTATCAAGTAGGGTGGCCAGATGTTCAAAAACACCAGCAAAGACTGAGGTTAAATACCTCCCTCAGGGGTTCCTCTTCTGAAAATATTTTATGACTGTAAGTTATTCTGAAAAGTATTGAATTGCCTTTTTCTGTTGCCTTCCTGCAGCATCACATAGAGCACAGAGGAAACAGGCAGAAACACAGAAAAACAAAAGAAACACAGAAACTGAAATATCACAAACGCACTGTTCTTAACATTTCAGAAACACCGTAACATTTCTATTAATATAAAAAGACTAGAATCTGAAACAGAAGACAAAGATTAGTTTAACACACACTATTGAATTATAATGTAAACTGTCTCTTAAGCTCAGTGCCTCAGTTATGAGGTTCAGCTTAATGAGGTTTAGCCTACATTAAAAAACAGATCAAGACAGCTAATGTGAATAAACACAAATTATTTCCGATGTCCTGTTACAAATTCAGAAAAAAAAATCCAATAGATTTTTGAAGAATTAGAGGGGTGGGTTTTTTTTGTTTTGGAGGCTTTTGGTAGTTTGGTGGCTAGTTATGCATTTTCTGTCTTCATATATGTCCCTTATATACATTTTTACTGTCTCTTTCTCTGTGATTATTTACGTGATTATTTACATTTTCACAGTCAAGCATAGAGTGATTGTTTTGGAGTGGCATAAACTTTCTGGCTGAAAGCAGTTTTAGACATGGTGAAATAGCCATCCCTTAGGAAACGTCCTTCTTGGTGTTTTACCTCTAAAATATTTCCAAAATTATCTTACTAGAAAAGGGATTGGTTTTTTTTCATTATTATTTTTTATTTTAACTCCTGTGCTTTGGGGTTTCTTCCAAGAAAGTACTTGCTGTCGTAATTAAGAAATATGTTAAACCTTCTGTCAATTAGCCTAATTGATGTAAAACCCTGATTGAGTCCTGAGAGAGATGAATTTTTCCAGCTGAACCTTATCCAAAAACAGCTTAGCACAAAATAAGGGAGAAAGCAAAACATGCGAGACTGCCAAGAAGAAACTTGTGATGCTTTGAGACAAGGTGAAAGAAAAATTTAGGAGTTACAGCAGGCTGCTGTGTAGGTATTATGAAAATAGGTCAAGTGTTTTCAAAATGCTTTCCTTTTAGTGCATAGATCTAATGTAAAACCTTTAAAAGAGTAGAAATGAGGAAGAGATGCCTCTGAGATAAAAGATTTATCAGGAAATAATATCAGAATGTGGAAAGGATAGGGAGTGTAAAAGGTAGTGGTTAACAGGCCAGAGACGTGACTTGCTTTTTTGTTTCTCATTCCTTCTGGAAATGCCTGTTACAGAATACAGTGAGCACAGAGGCAGAGGAGGTGTGATGGCAGAGGGCTCTGCCGTATGATCGGCAGAACTGGGTGTTAAAGGGTAAAAACACAGGTGGGGGTGAGCACATGAAGCTGAAACCTGAATGAGAAAGGCTGCTGTAAACCCTATGTGCACATGTGCGGTGGAAAACTTGGCCAAGCAGTGGGATCAACTGCCAAATTATTTCTAAAATATCCCAAGTTTTCCCTAGGAAAACCTTCTTTTCCCTCAGGTCTGATGAATCAAATATCGGCCAGGAGCCAAATACTAAGGAGTTCAAATTCTGCTTGTAGAGAAGTTTTATCTGTACCTGAAATTGCACAGAAATTCAGCCTCTGAGTCAGGATTGGAGCCTGTGTTCTTAAATTCTGCTCAGAGTATAAATATACAGTGACCTCCTGGTAAACCATTTCATTGTTATGTCCCATTCCGCACTTGAAAACAGAGGTATTAAGTTGCCTGCTACTTTGCTATAACCTTGTAAATTCCTTGGCTTATTGTGGAGGGGGAAAATAGACTGGAATTACTTATTTTTGTTGGCTTTAAGGTGTATGCAGGAGAGACTGTTCAGATTCATCTATTTGGTGAAGAGATGGACAAGTGGTGCTACATGCAGAAAGCTTCTGCTGGGCAGGTTTTGCTGTATTTAATCTAAATCTCAAACATGGCTCAAAAAGCTGCAGTATTATTTTGAGTGTTCTGATATTTTCTAGTGCATTCTTTCGCTGCCATAAAATACCATGTCTCATCCATTTTTCTCACAGTAAGGACAGAAAGGTTAAGCAGACACGGCAGAAAACATTATTTTTTATGCTAGTGTCAACTCTGAGCTTTCCTTGACTCTGTGCTTTAATATTTACTTAAGCAGTTACAAAACTAAAGCTGGACTCAAAGCCTAGATGACATTAATGCTCAGTGTTGGTGTGCCAAGATATCAAAGCCTTTGAAGAGTGATGTTGGGAGGCTGCCAGACTGTGTTTCACACAACATCTTTTTCGCTTTGGTTAGTCTGAGGAGCAAAATACATTCCCTGCATGTAGAAACTCATAAACTGTAAGAAGTAGCTAGGATGAAGCAACAAGTAGAGCCCGTCCCTTTGCACCAAAATCTCTCCTCCCTCTCTGTCATGCATGTCCTCTTATGCATGTGCTCACACAAGCACATGCACATACCCATTGCAGAAAAGTATTTTAAACCAGCTAATGTCTAGCAAGTACCTTCATCATTTTTACATCCTTTATTAAAAGATGGTAGAGGGGAGGAAGGGAAGTCATGTCTGAAAGCAAATCTGAGCATCTCAGAAAAAAAAACCAAAGAAAACATTACCATTAATAAGATGCATCATTTTATGCACTGTGCAAATAAGCAAACTGCTCACGTAGTAAGGTGAATGCAAATGCTGGAGACCTAACTCCCAACTGAGAGAGGTGATACATCCCCACACAGATACAAGGAAGATCCTAAATGTGGTCAGTGGAAAAATGTGAAGAGAAACTCAATTCTTAATCAGTCTGACTGGTTCCAGTTGTGAAGCTATTACTTGCACTACTTTGCATTAATATTCAGGAGACCATTAATCTCAGCAAGGCTGTCTGAGGGACCTAAATTCTACTGTAACTGTGGAGATTTCAGAATAATAATAATCACACTAATAATATGTATTTCAAGTATTTTGGCAACCCTTTGGATCATAGATGTTGAAATGCTTAAAACATGAGTGCCCTCAAAGGGAACATCTGTGTTGGTAATGAGAGAGGGCCAGAGAGAGAACTCAAGCACTGGACTCCTGATAAATGACATTACTTATTTTTCAGCTTACACCCTGCCTCTGTTTTGAGTACTCCCATGAACATTTTCTATGACAGTACATGAATACATGAGGTAGCTCCTTTCAGAAAATTCTCCCAGAAGGCAGGATGGATAAGACAGGACCATCCTTTGTTCCTTCAAGCTTACACAGTTTCCTAGTGTTATGCTAGATGTTTTGAAACCCCAAGCACCCCCACATACCCTCCTGTTACATCCAAGAGCCATGACACAATCCTCATTTTTGCATCCAAGAGTAGTTTACAGAGTTAAAGACAAGACAAAATCGAGGAACCATCTCAATGCAATATCAATATCAAACAAGAATATTTTCTGCTGTCTCTCCTCTGCCTTGCCACTTTCACTATGAGAAAAACTTGGACAGACTGATATGACACAGCCATTTTACAGTACAGCAACAATAAGTGCAAAGCCTCGCTCTGTTGGGCTGTGACACTGCCCTCATTTCTTCAGACACTTTGAATGGGAAAAAAACCACCTCAGAGAAGATGGCATTGCCTCAGAGCTGTAAGTCTCTACCCCACTGGACTCAGAGGAGTCTCGTTTAAGTGCTGTGCAGTCTGTGCATGGCCCCTGTGCTTCAGCTGGAGCTGCACCAAATCAGTGTTGTCAAAACCCAGTCTACAAAATTTGGCCTTGAAGACAGAGATTGGCCCTTGGCCCTTTCCTATTTAGCAGCATAGCCATAGCCAGAGTATCTTTCCACGCATCATTAATTGCCCAGGTCCCAAGAATATACTCTGCTTTATGAAGATAAAATATTTCCAGTTCTGCAGTGTCTCTGCATCATGAGTGTGGCCCTATTCCACAAGACACTTGATTTATGCAACTGCACAGCTTCCTGTCATTGCTGGCTCTACAGTTCACTTCTTTTAACATGTTTCAGGAAGGCTACTTGCTGATGAAGGAGGGCCCCACCAGCCATGTGCTGCCCCAGTGTTCTCGTAGCCTTGAAGTTTCTGCACCTGATCATTTCATAAGAGGAAATGTCTGGCACTGTGGTTATATGGTGATTAGCAGAGAGGAGCTGTGTTTGCCTCAGGCAACCTCCTGCCAGTGGTAAAATGTCTATTTTGAAATTTTGTCCCTCTGCACATTTCATATTAATCCACAGCCCTCTGTAGAATAGACAAGTCAGAAATAATATGCTCCATAAAAAATGAAAAATTTAAAAAAAAGGGAAGTGAAAGAGCGACTCAAGGTGACACGTTTCCTCAGTTTTCTCTTTGCCATATTCCCAAGTCCTCCTTACCTTCTTTAAATCCTCTGCATTTTGTTTTGGATTTATATTTTAATATACTACTTTCTTCGCTTCTGAAAGCTCACATGAAGTTCCTGACATAAGGGTTGAAGCTTTTGAGGTGTGCCTACTTTCCCCATATTTCCATGTTAAATATTAAGCTGAGATCTGGAACAAGCTGGTTACCCCTCTCCTGAGATTCTTTGGATTTAATTCAGCACTTTTATAAATAGCAATGTAAATTACGTATCTAATGAATTAGGTGTTGTAATAATGGTGTAATGTGCACCATGCTACTTACTACTGAATCTGCAAATTGAAGTTAATTTACTCAAGAAGAAAAAAGTAAAAGAAATCATAATACAGTTGAGGGTAACTGTACTCCGCTGTACCATAGAGAACCAGATACTAATTACAAATATTTTACTATCACTACAAGTTTCTCTGTTATTCTTCCACTAAAGCAGTGCTCATTTTTCCCAGTTTTCAGAATTAATTTCTTTTACAAATACTCCTATACACTAAAATCCTTACATACCAATATTGCATACACCATAGTATAGTAGAAAACCATGAAGACAGAGGAAAATGCTGAAATTACCTTGTTTGACCACCTGTGTAACACGGGGCATAGAGATTCCCTGAATTAATTCCTATCTCAAGTTAAAAAACATTTATTATTGACCTTAAAGTGTCCCACAATAGAAAGCTCACCACAATTCTTGTTAAAATTTACCTTTAACTTGTCTAAATATCTAGCTTTCAGTCCAGATGCTTACAACGTAGTTATCGGAAAAAGTACATCATCCTGTCATCAGCAATATTTCAATAGCTGTTTTTTATGATGACAGTTAATTTCCTTTGCTAAGCCAAGCTGCTTTCTCTCCTCCCACTGGCCCTCTAATCACTCTCACAGCTCTTCTCTGAACCTTCTCCATTGTTTCCAAATCCTTCCTGGAGTGTGGACATAGAAGAATAATTTGAAAACTAGCATGAATGGTACCACTGCTAAGTACAGACAAAATATAGCATCCTTGTTTGGACTCAGAGTTCCCTTTTAAATAACCACAGAGCACACAATCTGTTTAGTCACTTTGTTAAGGAAACATCCCTGTCTATCCAGGAGCCATTCTGTGGTCTCAGACTCGGGCCCCACAGAGCTCAACATGCAGCTTACACTGCAGCTCCACACCAAGCTAAAGGCACTAAATGTATTCCTCGACAGCTGCGTTAAACTGGGAATCCACATTCTAATTCTAGTGCTAATTATACACTATGAACCACAGGTCTGGAGTCACTACTCCACAGAAAACCCATCTGTGAGACAGGCTTTCCTGCCTCTATGTGTTCAAACACTTTATTTGCTTGTACTTGCAGTATCAAGATGTCCAGATTGCTCTGAAGGAGTGTCAGTCCTCCAGTCTGCATATACTAAATTCAGTCGATTTTTAAGACTGTTGCAGGCATATGGAAACTCTGAACCTCTTACTTTCTTCTGGTAGAATAGGCTTAGCTTAAATCATCAGGCTTCAGTCTTCTAAAACCTGGTACCTAGCTGAAGCTAGACAGCAATGGGGTTTCTTTCCCAGACATGAAACAACAGACATCCCTGGAGAGATTCATCCAAACCTACTTTGGATAATTTAGATGCCTGAAATAGGTGGGAAGTTTTGTTCATTCCATAGCTGCCTGACTCTCTCCAGTGACTACAAAGGAAAGCTAGTTAGCATTTGTTTTCTCATTTATGGGGAAAGAAGGAAGGTAATAATAATTGTCACCAAGTATTGTCTGTGATTCTTGAGGTGAAAACTTCAGAAGCTGCTGGGCAAGTAAAACACTAGGTCTGACATTTTTATCATGGCCACTACCCTGTGTCACAAAGAGTGAAGCACCAAGCAAGAATATGTGGTTCTTAGAAGAAATGTTGTTATTCCATTAATCTCTCACTAAGCACAGGGATTGCCTTGATATTACCTTGTTCATTTTGGAAAAGTGAATAATTCATGACAAATATGGTCTAAGTGGAAAGTATTTCAAAGTTGATATGCATACCACATTCATTACATTCAAACAACGTTACTCTAAGGTTAGCTGTAAATGCTGCTGCTAATCCAACATTACAGTGTACTTGTGACACCTTTCCATCTTTATTTGTATATCTGCATACAAGTATACTTGTTTACGAGTTTTCATGTGTGATACAGTGGCTGACTAGGGGAAAAACAGAGTTGATGGAAATAGCAGAAGAAGTCAGTAGATGCTTAATAGAAACTATATGGGCACAATTTTTGTTTCTTGACAGCAGGAAACAGACTATTTGACATATGGAAGACAAAAGACATTTTATTAGGATATAGAATCTCCCCATGATACATATAGTATCAGTGTGAATAAGCCATAAATAATGAAACCCGCAAAAGGGTGCATGTGAAAGATGCAAAAGATGACTCTAAATTGATTGAAAAAATATTGTTATCAGTAATGAAAGTCTGCCTGACTGAGGCAGCAGCAAGGACAATGAAGACAACTGCAGTACTTAGTGGGCTCAGTAAGAGCTCAAGATCAAGTAAATCGATATAAGAATGATGAAAAAAAAAATGCCATCATCAGGACCTTTATATTAGGTGCAGAAATGTAATGACCTAAAAAGACTTTGGAAGGATCTCTCCAAAAGAACACAGAAGAGTTTAAGGATGACTCTGTCAGATTCAAGTCAGGTGGATGAGGGACCATTATCCAGATTTTGTGCTGAAGTTGAATCAGATGGCTCGGCTGAATGATCAGCATGAGAAGCAAAAGGATCGCAAGGCAGGCTTTTGTGCTACATGCCATCCTCCAGATAAAATAGATATCTTCATGAATTATGCAACTAACATGTCTCTGAATACCAGTAGGGCTGCACATCTGTTTGCTGCCCACTTCTATAAAGTCTTCCTTTGTGTCTGCATTGCTGCATGCTGAAGATCACCGTGAAATTCAGAGGCAAGCAGCTACTAATTAGGCACATATTAAGCATGAAGTTTAACACCTTGTTGTGGAATTATGTCTTCGCTGACAATTTTGCAGAGTTTTCATTAGAAACTTGTGAACACACAGACTTTCTGGGCACATAAGCAGCCACCTGCCTCTGCAAATCTCATTTCCATTGCAGAGGAACAGCAGGCCTCTGAAAATCTGAACAAAGGGCTGTGAAGGTTGTAAAAGAAAGATCTCCACTCTCACAAGCCGAAACTGAGCTCAGACCTAAGCACACACTTTATCTCCTCTTTCCTGATGCCTAAGTTTCCACATAAAAAAAAATATCTGGATACACATGCTAAGCAGGAGCTGTGCTTGTCCCAACGAGGCCCCCAGTAATTCAAGAGAAGGGACCAAGACCATCAGGTTAGAGCTCTTTACCTAAACTGGTCATTTAGACACTACTTGCAACACTTTTGGAAATTGGATGTTTCTGCCCTAATGAATTTAGTGTGTGAAGTCTGTTGGCATTTTCAACTTAATTTTAACCTATTTCTTTAGTATTATTAATGTATTTTTGGGAAACAGAGACCTGCTTATTGGACCTGTATCTACTCTGGTTCATAGACAACCAAGCAAAGGATATGTTTTATTTGGGTAACACATTCATATGTCAAACCTTGCAAACCTTTTGTCTCTAATAAGGCCTGCTGCCACTCCAATTCCTGTTCACTGAATTTTTGGCTGCTGTCTCTTTTGTCTTGGCATAAAATATTCAGGGTTTTTCAGACTCTCTTTTTCCTCCATTTTCTGTAACTCTGAATTTATTCTGCCATGTCTCTGGACTTCCACTGGACTTACAGACCTAATGTATTATACCTATACATTTCTGTGCTCATGCTGCAATCTTATGTTCCTACAGATTCATGATTTCTTGCCCACTAATGCTGTTATTCATTTTCCAAGAACTTCCAAGTATCTTCTTTTGAGTATTCAAAAGATAGTATTAGTGTTTTATTGCCCTAAATGTGAAAAACCAAATAAATCTGAGTTTATGAAATGTAGGTCATCTGTAATAAGAACCTTGAAAAAGATATGATGGTTTTAAATCTTAGATCAAACAATATATTAATGTACATCTTCAGAATTTCAATAACCATCTTAGTGATGTGCACAGCATTTAACAAATTAGTAAAGCATAATATGGGGATGGATCTAGTGAAAAACAGTTTTTTGCCTCCATAGTGAAATATGCCAGGGTTTATTCACCTATTAGATAGGTTTATAAATAAATGTTATGATTTAATTGAAATATTCTGAAGTTTTTTTGTGTGGACAAAATACAGCTATCACTTTTCACTTACTGCTGCCAAATAGGATTAAAAACATGCCTAACATGATGTTTATAAAAATTTTATCAAAAACTCTCAAATCCCACTTTCAAAAATCATTCACATACTTTGCCTAAAGGTCATCCCTGAGCTCCTAGGTCCCTTGGTCAATTGAAAAATGAGGTTTCTATATCAGTTTTACTTTATGTAAATTATTTGTCCACTTTGCTGAAAAGAATGCTGAGAGTAAATAGTCAGCGAAGACACTTAGTTTTGTCTATTCTATAAAGCAGGATGGTTTCACAAATTAACATCCTAGCCAAATAATGTAGTAATTCCCTAGCTGTTGACCTGATAATCACATAATCTCTCTAAACAAGTAACTTCCTAACCCATGAGTTTTGATGAAGTAGGATGTTTTCATGCACTAGCAAACTACATAGCTAAAGATAGGGGCAAACTGAGAGTGTCTCTTGCATGTCAGTAGATGGTTTAAGGTGTCCATGATTCCATGAGATGAAGCCAGGAGCCACTAGACAGTATGGACATATCTCCTAATTCCCAACATTCTCTTGCTCACATTGGATAATATACTCTATCATTAGGGCACCAGTGAAAAATGAAGGGCAGGTTAGCATGCATGTGTGCACTTGAGTACCTGGTCCCTTTTTCCATCTGTGCTGGCACTCTTCTTTCCCCTCTGACAACACAATCCAAGCCATTCTCCATTGCATTACACTGCAAATAATGTTTTTCTTCTTCTTTTGGAACATTCTCCTGATATTTCCTAGTAGATACAACTTTGCTGCTGACTAGCATCATATATCTTGATATTTGAAAATAGTCTAGATCATAGAAAACATTTGAGATTAAAGCTCTTGAATTGGAAATGTGACTAGAACTGACCTGTGACAACAGAATTTTTTTTCCTTCTTTTGAGAAGTCTAACTCAACTCTAGGCATACTCTCCCTAAAACTCTTTCATTAACTTCTAAAGATTTCAACAGAATTTTTCCACTTATTTTGGATATATAAGAAATCAGGGGGAAGAAAAGCCCTCAGCAAAAGTGACATTTTGTCTTTACCCTATGTTTATTGCTGCTATGCAGCTACACAGCTCAGCAGTCTTCAAAGATGGCTGTGCAAGTTGGATCTCGTTGCACAGTGCTGTGTTCTCTCATGTTTCTTCAATTAAATTATCCTTCCACCCTTTATTCTGCCAAGTCAATACAACCAGATGAAATATTTCTCAATTCTGGCAATGAACTGGTGATGTAGAGGAACCAAAAACCTAAAAATAATTTCTTCTCTAACCCTCAGTAGGAAATAATATTGTCTTTGATTTTTCAAAGACTCAGTGATTTCAAGTCAACACCAAATTTCTATCTACTAAATATATATTTTTGACAGAGAATTGCAGAAGAAGTGACACTATAAACAGTTGGAATACACAAGTTAAATACAAAAAATATTAAAAATAAAGCATTAACACATTGCTGATATTCTACACAGAGTAATATAATGGATTAATAACAATGTAGAATAGTATATGTAGCTGTAGCACTTTCCATGCCTTCCATGCAAAAACTGAAACCAAAAGTCATAATGCTTACTGCAACCTTGCAGTGCCCTGGCAAAACAGGCACCTTTATGTCAATATTAGAGATTTTGTGAGGGAAAAAAAAAGAATAAAATGTGACTGTATTGCATTGTTTTGATATTCATGTTAGGGATCTGCATCACAGATGTGGGACTTTCTCAAGGCAAGAAAAGCAGAGCATTTTCAGGGACAAAGAAGGAACACAGCTGCTGTACCAGCATGGTGGCTACTTGCGTGCAGTTGTCAGAGAAGAAGGAAAAGGTCTATGGCTTTTGCTCTCACTTTATGCAGTCCATTGCCAGTGTGCAGGCTGGATGGAGACTGGCCTTCTCTGCTAGTGCAGAAGCTTTCCCTCACCTCTCCTGCTGGGGCTAAGGCAGCCTAATCTGCCACTAGATGGGTTGCCCTGAGTGACCTGTGCCTGGAACAGGTGACAGAGCTGCAGCCTTCACCACATGTGGGTTAAAGAAAACACAAACCTCACATTTTTCATAAAGACTAACATGTCAAAGTGCTGCTGTCACTTGTGTTCTTCCTACCAGAGCAGCTTCTGCATCAGCATGTTAAATAGCCTGTTACTGAGACCTAGGGAAGAGGTGCGTGCTGTGTTACTGAGCGCCACACAGGGCTTCAGGGCTTCAAGCTGGTGATCACTGCTGTAGAGAGAAATGTGCCCAGTTCAGAGGAAACATTTATTTTTAAATGGGCATCTGATGTCTGTCGATGGCAGAGGTCTAATTCAGACTTCCTTGATCACCGTGGCTGGCACACTCCCAGGTACTGCATTATATTAACAAGGTTCATAAACTGTCAGAGATATAACTCATCCACTTAACTCTCTGCAAGGAGGCACAGACTCTGAGGACATGGCCTTTCCGAGAATGTTCTCTCTTTGTAATTCGTCATTCCCCCGAAATGCCTCATGTGATATGATGTTACTGGAATCTTCAGCTAAAAGGTTCAATTTTTTTTTGGTCACACATATTGCAGAATTTATTCCTACGTATTCTGCCACCCCAGGCGGTGACTGGGATCTCTGCCATCAAACTATTTCCATTCGGCGCAAGGAGATCACTATTTTTCATGATGAATAAACAAGAGAGTGATCCCGTGCCCTTCAGCAGAAGGTCTGTAACAGGAAAGGTGCCTTTGACCATGGAATTCAAGCTGCCATTCTGCTTGGAGCCTCTAGAGCGTAATCTCTCTTTGAACCAGCCTAGGCTGCATGGTGTGATATTCATTTAAACTCTCCAGTGGTTCTCCTTTAGCAGGAAAGGTTTTCACGTAGCACTTTGGCATTTGCTTTTTGAAGCCTGCTTAGCTGATTTTGCTGAATGGAAAAAGTAGCCCTGAAACATATCTTTTATTATAGTTTACAAAGCTGGAAAAAGCCTGCAGTAGGCTAATGCTGAGAAGAAAAATAGCATTGAAACATTACCTGAGTTCAGCTACTTTAAACATTAGACACCACAGGAAGAAGTTTTATTGACCTTGAAACCCCCCTGACATTTGATGCTGTTATATTGTACTCCTGGAACAAAATGTTTGTTCTAAGCAATGCGTTTGCTAGATGTATGGATCCTAAGGAGATGGAATGATGCAGAACACGCTATGCACACTGCGTTGTACTTTCACTGAGATACCTCTCTTTCTTTACTCCAGAGCATGAGGCTGAAGGGAGTTATTTGGTTAAGATAAGTTCATTCTTCCTCATCTTCCTTACATGCATTTCCAGAGACAGAGGCTATCCTGTCAGGTATCCCACCTTTCCATACTGTGCACAGGCTCGAGCAGCCAGAGGGCTCAGGCAAAGCCTCCACCTGACAGTCACCTTCCTGGTAGCTCTGCTGCTGATGGCACTGTTAAAGAGATCTTTCAGTTCCTCTGCTGTTAGTCCACAATTCCCACTGAACTTCTGAATAACTATTATTGTATTTTGATAATCCATCAGCATTCAGGTTTCATAAGTTCAAGCCCTATTCATCTTGATCACACTCTCTAGAGCTGTTCCTATGAATGCCTTATTTGTTTTCCTTTCTGTATGTTAAGGTAATGAGCCCTTCACCCATTCAGGCTGGTGAAGGGCTGCTTCAGCTGAGCTGTGCACTTTGCATCCATCTGCCTTGTCAGCAGCACCATCACCAGCTGTTGTAGGAACACTTTGATCAGAGCGTTATTAGGCTGTTAGAACATGACCACCACCATCAAGTCAGTGCAGTGCAAAAGCTGTCACGTTCCATGAAGTTTCCTGACCCTGTGACCGTCTTCAGAGCCTTCAAATAAACAGCAATTCATCACAGGGAAAATAAATATCATCACAGAGAAAGAGTCAGCTGCTGCTGAAATGAAATGTTCTGGCTCTTGTAATTTACGTGACAGCAATGATCTAATTTAATCTAACATGTGATGATGGAGAAGAGCAAATTACCTGTGCTTCCTTTTTGAACTTTTATTTTATACAGTGTTTGTGGTTGGCCACAGTCCTGAGAAACTGGCAGACACAACTCAATATTCTCTTTCTCATCTTCTACTCACTCTCTTCTGAATGTTTTTGCTTCCCAGATCCAAGGGCCCAGTGTTCACACTCAAAGCATTGAGGTTTATTTGCCATATGGATACCTCAACATGGAGGGATGAATTTGCATTGCACAGAAACACTCATATGTGTTTGTTTATCAGAAATTCAGAGCTCTCTTGTACCATCAAAATATTTTCCCCTATACAATCTGCACAAATTTCAATTATTTTTTTTCCTACTGCTCCTCAGAAGAGTGAGTAGCATTGATAATCAACTGTTTCTTCTAACAGAGTTCAATTTAAAATGCTAGGCATTCATTTGGTGGGCTGCGAGGAGTCTGTGGCTTTGTTAGATTTGCAGCATAAAGAACCAATTTTTCTTATCCTAATCCTATGGCTGTCTGGAAAAGGTGTCACACAGTTACACAAAATGATAAGAAAAGCTACTGCTGCCAAAGGCAGTAAGGTACCAAAACCAGATGATTAAACCATTCCAAAGCTTTCCCAGAAGACAAGAGGAGGCAAAGGTCCAAAGCTTTTTTTCGCAGAAGTTATCATGCTATAAAACCTTCAGAGCAAAGCCCACATACAGACACATAGACACTTTTGCTTTAATAACCCATTCCTACTATTTACAGAAAAAACAGGGTGATGCAGGTTTTAAAGTCTTTCACTTTACTTTTTTGTTTGTTTAAGATTCATTCTTTGTTGTTTTTTTTTTCTGTTGCCAAGTGGACAGAGGCAGTTTGCCTTATTTAAAAATAAATGGGATTGTTTTTCGCAATCTACACAGCTGTAATGGCTAAATAATTTTTATGTGAATAGCAGGCACCCCAATACACACTGTTGACCCCTGTACAATCAAAACTCTGTTGTAACAATGACAAGTTGGGCTACAGAGCTACACCATGAGAGGAAACAGAGCAATAGACTTTTCCATCTTCAGGACTTCCCACATGCTTGGATTGGATGGAATTAACAAAATTACGTAACTAACTATCTCCTCTGACCGTAATGAAGTCAGAAAATGTAAAGTGGAGAAAATGCCACAAAAGAAGAAAAGAGAAAATTAAAATTTCTCCAGGTTTAACATTTTTTTGGCATCACTAATGCCCAGCCTGCACTGAGCAATGCACACTTGAGCTGCACTCAGTACCTGCTGAATGCAGCTGGTGGAGAATTTGTTCCTGGCTTCTCAGCCCCATCCTTGCTCTAAGCTGTCATCTGGGGATCTGCACAGGTCAGCCTACTGTCGCCTCCCCTCTGTCCAGCGCGACATGCCTGCCTCAGCTTCCTGAGGGAATCCAGCAGAGTCCTGGCTGGAGCATTTCAGCTGTGGGAGCAGGAATGTGAAGTTCAGTGCTGAGCCTGAATCTACAAGATGCTCCACAGTTCAGTTAACACAGAGGTCAGCAGTAAGCAATCCCCAGTTCTCCCTCATGCGAGCTGGTAGCCTCTGTATTTTAGGTTGCCTTTCAAGTCTGAGGCAGGAAAAAAGGACATGCTACTCTTTAGCTGTGAGATGAAATCATGGATAAGTGCCAAATATCATGTAGTTATCAAAAGCATAAATCACTCTGAAATACCTAGGAAGAGTGAAGATTCATAGAAAGTTTTAGATCAAAATTGCACAAAACTCTCACTAAAGTTCAAACTTTCTGGACATTTGGGTCGAGCCAAATGTCTGTAATACAGCTACAAAACAGGTAAGTATCTCTTGCTTTCTCCTGTTGCTGAAGGTTTGCACTGCTCTTTTCTGACAAGCCACAGTGCTGTAATTTTCAGTGCCCCTGTAGTCTCTTCAATTCATCAGGTGCAGAAGCTTGCCAGGGAAAACGCTCAGGGAACCCTGAACAAGACAGAAATTCAAACAAAAGCTTTCTAGCAGGTCTTCACGGGGATCTTCAAATGCTTATACAAAAAGGAAATCTCCAGAAAATTGAAGAGCCCACTGAGAAATAAAGAAAGATTTTATGCTAAGCACCTTCTAGACAGCTGATATAAAAAAGATTATAATGCACTAGTTGAAATAAATGCAATTTTTATCACACTGCTCTTTTCCAATGTGCCTAGACTTATCTGTATTCATGATTCATGGTTTTCCTGTGTCTGCCAAAAAAACCCCCAAAAACCTTTGGGGCAGTTTTCAGCTCAAGAAAGGAAAGAAAAATAATTTGATGACTACACAGGCTAAGAAACTATCATTTTGGCTTGCTTTTAAATTTCATAATTGCTCACTAGATATTATTGTGGACATGGCAATTTGACATTGACTCTTTTAAGTAATTATTTTATTGCACAAAATAAAGCTACTTGGCCATACTAATGAAATGTTCTTTCCAGACAGCACATAGATAGTTAATTCTTTAAAAGAATGTCAGCAAGGCCACACAGTCTACCTTCCCTGTCAGGAATCTGTCCTTATACCAATAGTTTTCCTATTTTCTCCTTTTATGATGAAAGATAGTTAAACTTGGAGGAATGACAGGGTTCTCATAATGTTAAATGTAAGCACAAATAAAAGCATACCTCAACAGAGTAGTTTCCATGGAACACAGCTTGAGTTTTATATTAAACTCTAGCAATGATGTTCACTCACTGATGCAGCACTGCTGAAGGCAGTGAAATCATGCTTGAAAGGGTTTTTGCAGGGGGCAGCTTTAGAACCCCCATGACACTGACTTAAATCTACAGATATTGAGAGAAAGGTCACTGCCTCACCTTTCTTGCTAAATAATGAGTATGATTCTTCTGAGAATCAATACACTGGAAGCTTTCTAGACAGTAATTCTCCAGTTCTTCAGCTGCTCATAATGTGTGTGTGTGTATATATATATATAACAATATATCTCCAAAAATCCATTTTAAAGAAACACTGTCCCTTAAATGCACAGCATTACAAAGGTTTTATGTGTGCGGACCACTGTAAGCTTAAGAAATACAATTAATTTGCACATGGCTGGACATGTAACACCACAGCTTTGCAAGATAGCATTCCCAGGGCCAGAATTACGTCCATGTATTTCTGCCACATTATTACTTGAACTAGCCCATATTTTGCTTAGTTCTTAAAACCAGAGTGTTTATAGAAACCTACAAAAACTTAAAAATGAAAAGTAAATGCACAAGCCTCAGCTGTTTCAGAAGATCCTGAAACATTTTTCCATAGGAAAACCCAATAGGTTTGTGTTTTTTAAGTCTAAGGTTTATTCCTCTAGACCAAATATGGTTATAGAATAAAACATATTCATTCAGTGACACCAAGACTATGTATTATTTCCACAACCCTTATCTCATTAATCCTCATCCTAAGCCTTCTTCTCACCACCTTATCCCAATCAGATCTTAACCACTTTTAGTTTTTGTTTCCTCCTTGCTGTTACTCTTGTTTCAAGTTCCCAGCTTAATAAACATAACTTGCAGTAATTACCTATATGTATATTGCTTTAGAAGAGGGCAGTGTGGGGGCCTTGACCAGTATTTATGGTTTTTTATATGATAGCCTTTTTCCCAAATCTGGTGCTATTTGCAGTGTATAAAAACATTCATCTCCATAAAAGAAGTGAGAAAAAATAGCAAGACAGGATTTTGATCAATACTGATTCTGATTAAGTTTGATCACAGCACTTGACATTTGAGCAAGTCTGGAAGTACACTCACAGACTCGGGATCTGCTAAGAGTCTTTAGCAGTGTAACAGGTCATTGTTGACTTAGGTGGGGAACATTCCATCTACTTTTTTTTCCCTTCTATGTCTATAATAAGGCAATAAAATACATTAACTTCATTTTGTAATTAATCTTATTACCAAAGCTTCAGTAGTGCTGTTTTATTGCTGATTTATTTTAGGCTTTGCCTGTCTTTTTTTTTCTTGGCAGAATGAAAGATGGCTTTCTCAACATGCTTATAGATTAAAAAAAAAAAAACAAAACCAAATAAAATTATTAAATGTTTGAGATCATTGTTTATAAAATGAAGGTCATCAGATGCCATCAAAGTACACCCAGGGAGCTGGTGCAGGCATGGATAATGTGTCACTTTTAGAAAGAGCAGTATTCATTTATACTCTCACATGGACATATCAGGGAAAGTTGTAAAGAGCAGATTTTTTCAAGCTGCAGAAAATGAGGTTCATAAAAACATGCATTCACTAATCACTATATGTATAAATGAGCAGGGATGTTGTTAATGGCTCCTTCTCCTCTAGAGGCCCATATTACAGCATTAAAATGTGAATGGCACAGATGTAGACACCTAATCTTGATGGGTCTGGGATCCAGAAATGATCTTCTGCTCATTGCATCTATTTAACTTTATCACTGCATGGTTTATAAAAACAAAGCTCAGTTAAAAAATAATAGGTAGGGATGCAAAGCAGCAAGATTTTTCAAGCTAACTTTCCTAGTTTTAAACTGATTTTCTGAGACAGTCAGGTTCCTCCTCTTTATCTCTGAGGACTCATTTCCTTCCTTCTCATATAAGATAAAAATCTTTCAGAGTTACTGAATCAGGAAGACTCTGCTCTGTGTAATTCTCATACTGCACGGAGCACTCAAACACTGCTGTGTTTGAGGACTTCCCATGAATTTATTAAGCAAATGTGACTAACTTCTATCATTTGCTTTGGTCTCTCATATTCTTCTCCAGAGTGAGGAGTGTATTCAGTGTTTTGTTTGGATTTGTTGGAGTTTTTTGGGTATTTTTTGTGATACAAAGGTACATTGCAGTGTGCTTTTCTTAGAGAGAAAAGGTTAAAGGAGTGCATCTTGCACTATAACAAAGGTGGTAAATTTCGGGAGACCCCTCCATCCATGTGAGAATTCATTAACAAATTTAGTTGACTAAAGTGCCCAAGAAATCTCTGCTATGTGCGTAGATGAGCTGTACCTTCTTATGGGAACTCCTAGCCCACAGGGGAGGAAACGTTCCTGATCTCTATCCCAGAGATCTCTGCAGACACCATGGGCTCAAGTCCTTGAGCATCATCAAAGTGAAAACTGCCACTCTTTAGTTCTGAGCCTCAGCTCGCAGTGTGTGCCCATTGCTGCAATTAGAAGATAAATCTTAAATGGCTGCCACTGTATCAGAACTGATAAATGCTTGGTTAAAAAAAGAGAAGGAAGAAAAAATTAATGTGAGATTCAAATAAAAACAAAATTATTTTGTTTACTGAGCAAAGGGTTGGATAAATGTGGAAGAAGGGGAGGTTTTTTTTATGAACTCTGATTATCTCATGGGAAAAAAACCTGACATAGATCAGAACAATTTGAGCTTTAAGGCATTCTTTTAATCAACAAGCTCATCTGATGAAATGCTGTAGGATTTGCTTATATATCAAAGGAGTTCCCTAGAGATTTAAGCGATGTAACTGAATACAATTAAAAGATCAGTTGTAAACACCATTTGTGATACAGTTTGTGCTTTGTAAGAGAAGTTCAGTTAATAACACATGAACTTTTGGTGGTTTAGAAGATAGCAAAGTATTGAACTGTAGTGCAAGAAAAGGATTACCACAGGAGCCTGCTAGAGATGCAACTATTCAGCTATCTTGGATCTGATGGTCTGTAAAAAGAGAACAGAGAAACTATTAAGCCAAAGTTCACATCCAAGAATGGAATCATTTATGAACAACCTTTCTGGGCCTAATTCGTTGCTGAATTAAGCCTCAAGTAATGTCATTGAAGTCAATGGGGTTATGCAGGGCATAAGTCAGTGGAGCAAATTAGCCCTCTGTCTTGAAGCCAAGAAACGGAAGGGAAGAGTGATCCAATAAAGGAGAGATGAAATGCTGATATTAGCTGAATGCCACTTCTTGGTACAGCGCGTTCTTTGTGTCCAGCAGTGAATATTTCATCCTTCCCAGGTGTAAAATCTTCCCAGCAGCACTATAAGGCAGATTTATAATAAATGACAAAATAATGGTTTAGTTCCATTGTAATGCAGCTTCTGGGCTCCCAACAGGAATTTAAGCAGATAGCAGACAACACCTATGCTGGCTTCAGTGTGATCTCCAAATAAGGTCTTGATCTCTTCAGGAAAGCCTTGAGGCTGACCTTTTTTTTTTCCCCTTTTGCCATCTCTTACCCCTACAGATGTTAGAAGATAGCATTTGTGGGTATGGGTAGCTTTCTACATAGAAAACTGACAGAAATTCCAGGAATATCGGTGTAAGAGCTAGAATAAACTAGGCATAGACACTGCCTCAGGTTTGAAGGCACTAGGAAGTAGAATGGATTTGTTTGCCTTTAATTTATATATGGGTAATATTAAGGGCTCTAAGAACATACAGTATTGCAGTGATTGTACATGTGCCTTGGATTAATGAAAAAAAAATCCATTTTCACTAACCAGCATTCATAATACATGGTCTCTCAAGTTTCACTTTTTCTATTGTCCAACCCACTGATTACTCAAACTGAAGTTAAGATCATCATCTCTCTCAGCCGGAGATTATGGGTTTTGCACCATTCAGAAAGAGCTCAGTACTGGCTGAAGCCTCTAGGCATTTTTATTAACTGTATAAAGAACAAATTCCCAAAGTGTACAGATAGGTTTGCAGCTCATGAAAATATCTCTGTGAGGTGAGTAACACATTTTGGCACCACGGCTCACTTTCACTACAGAGAAATCAAACAATGGAATTCTTTCAACGTCCTACCGTGCAAATTTCAGTGATGAGCTCAAATATGAAAAATGGTTTATTGTGATTTCGTAGAAAAAACTCTCCAGACCTACACGTAGGGGAAGTTGTATAAAGCAGGCAGCATGTGATGTGTTACTGCTCCGGTATTTGTTCTTTTACTTCTGGTGTAACTTCTTAGCGACAACAGAACTTGTTGGAGGGAGCAGCAGCTGACTGACACGATACTTGGCCTGTTGCATGTGTGATATTGGCCATTTATTCCTTTTTTTAATTATCTTTTTTTTTCAGGTGGTACTTCAATAACCACTCCAGATTTTCATTTTCTTTAAATCCCATTGCTTCTGTGTACAATTCAATTCTGGGCATGTTCTGCAGAGAGGATTGAAGGGAGCAAGATACAAATTTGCCAGCTGCTGTGTGAGATGCTGATGTAAACACATCCAGGACTTTCCAAAGTGATATGTCATGAGGCTTGGGGACTATTGCAGATATGGGAACAAGTTCCATTAATTCATAGCCCTAATTTCAACTGATAAAATGTCCTTATAAAGCTGGTTTACAACTGCACTGAATTTGTCCTTGGTTTAGTTGGCACAGTTCTGATTTTTAAAAAAGTTCTGCTAGAGGGCCAGGTTTTGTTGGATTGCAAATCTGATTTTGACAGAAATATTTACATTTTCAGTGGCTAAAAGGTCATCCATCCAAACACCCATTCACTTTTCTATTTTTTCAATAATTAAAAAGAAGTCAACTAGGTTTTGGAAAGATTTTGATAATTTTTTTGATGTTTTATTGAAGGATGTGTTTTTCAAGAGAGATGCAGAATTCCCCTGACTATTTCTAATTAAAATTATTAAACTATTGTGGAGAATTATCTTTACCTTATCAAAGAAAGTCCATTGAATTTTGTTATTTCTGTTTCTGTAGTTGCTCTTCTAAAGCCATCTCTTGTTTCTCTATGGTATCCATCTTACAGCTAACACTATTACATTTTGTTTCAGCTGGCAGGCTTCATCTATGCCTGTTATGTTGTGAAGTGTATTACTGAAGAAGAGGACAGCTGTAAGTACTAAAGCTTTATTACATACAAAATTAATTATTTTTTTTCTTTCTTTCTAAATCACGTCTCCGCTATGCTGGCTTTTGCTGACTTCAACCTAAATGCCTTATCATACCATAGCTAGATCATGTTTTCGGTCCATCCTTCTTGGTCTAAAATTTGGAAATGTCTGAGAGACAAAGGAATCATGAAATACTGGTTAAAAATTACATACACCTTTCTTCTGGAAAGATCATTGCAATTCTTTATCTCACAGCTTAGCTTTAAAAAAAAAATTTAAACATTAAAAAAAAAAGAAAAAATCCCAATCCCAAAAATACAAGCTTTTTTTTTTCCTTACTTCAGACTGTTATTAACTATCTTCAGAGTAACTGGTTACCACTGAGGTTATAGGTCTTTTGTGTTGGCATGTATTTTGGCTTGTAAAAGCACTTCTGGCAAAAAAAAGAGCTTTAGATCATTGCAGGACCTTCCTTTACAAGAGGTGAAACAGCGGATCTCCTCTTTGTTCCTGCTGCTCCAAGGGTACAATTACATGGACTGAAATTATTTCATATAGATGTATGTTTGTGTTTCTTCTGCTTATTTATATCAATAGAAGCCTGTTGAGCAGAATTTTCTCTTATTGCATGCTGTAGAGTCAAGCCATTTCATTTTTTTCTCTCATCTAACCTTGATTTTTTTTAAAAAGGGCCACTGCAGCATTTCAGTACATCTTGGGATTCATACTAAAGCACTTTAGAAACAAGTATCAGAACTGCATGTAACTTTGATAAAATATACATGAATCCTAGAGAGAGCTCTGCAACAGGAAGCTAAAGGGTTTTTATTTGATTGAGAGCACTGCTAGGGCTGGCGGGGGTTCCTTTGTGTGTTCTCCTGCGTGGAAAATAGCTACAACCCTATAATCTATTGGCAATACAGTGTCACTGTGAACCATCAAGGGGAGATTTAATGCTGAAATCAAACCACCACACTTTGGAGGTCGTTCTGACTATGCTCATTTCAGTTGTCTTTGTGTTTCTGTGGAGGTGAGGAAGGTATAAAGAGTACAAAGGGTTAGGGACAGCTGCGTGGCGCAGGGGTATGTCACAAACAGACCTGTCTGTTCAGGGAAGTACCCAGTCATGGACTTTCTCCTGCTTTGCAGTTATGCGCATTCAGTATCCGCAGGGCTGGAGGAGAGTTATTCCTTGTCCCCCTGTTAAGATCCAATTATTATTATTATTAAGGTTCTTTAGAAATTCCTCTGCCCAAATTAAGGTGCAAACGAGACCATATGCCAGTGACAATAATATGGGTTTTATTGATGGTAGATATGAGAGAGAGAGAGAGA